>JAYKQN010000007.1:19697500-20105000 GCA_036785175.1 Eupleurogrammus muticus | reverse complement strand
CTGTTTAAAACAATACAACATTGAACAATCTAAAACTATGGTAAAAGTATAAACAATATTAAATAATTAATGGTAAATCATTTTAAAATAATGTAATACAATACAAGATTGAACAATGTGATTAAACATATATATATAAAAAAATAATATGTTAAAAATATTATTTCAACTTTTATCTTTTATAGTTTCAAATAGTTTCAAATTGTTGAATATTTTATAGTGTTACACTGAATTAATATAATTTATCCGTGATAAATTGATATTGTTATCTTGGAAACTGTTTTATGTTTTATTTTTTACAGTTTTAATTAGTTCATTCTTTACACTCATTATAGTGTTAATAATAATCCTGATCCTGACCCCTTGACCTTTCTTATTTGACACTTTGGCCCCTACTATAAAATTGGATTAAATTAAAGGAGGATGCCAGGAAACAAGGAAGAGGCATGCCGCTGAGTTTCCTCCCCTCAATAAATAAGAAAAACATAACTTGTTTAATCTTTTATAGTTTTAAACTGTTTTAACATGAAATAATCCTTAATAATTTGATATTGTTTTAAGTTTTATCTTTTATGGTTTTAAATTTAATTGACTTGTTTAATCTTTTATAATTTTCCATTGTTTTTTAAAACTATACAAGATTAAAGATGTTAAAAGAATGTAAAACTGTAAAACATTAAACAAGTTACTAATATTTAATTTTTGTTATACTAAGGGCCAAAATGTAAAATAAGAAATGTCGGGTGGTCAGGTTCAGGATTATTATCACCGTATAATGTGTTTAAAAATAAAACAATTTAATACTGTAAAAGATACAAATTAAAAGAATATCCAGTATAAAGTTTAAAACAATATCAAATTATCAAGCATACATAATGTTAAATCTGTTTAAAACAATACAACATTGAACAATCTAAAACTATGGTAAAAGTATAAACAATATTAAATAATTAATGGTAAATCATTTTAAAATAATATAATACAATACAAGATTAAACATGTTAAAACAATTTAAAACTGTAAAAGATGAAACAATTCAATACTATTTAAAACTATAAAAGATAAAACAAGTTAATTCATTTCAAACCCATAAAATATAAAAGTTAAAACAAGATCAAATTATATATATTTATATATATTTATATATAATTATAAAAATATTATTAAAATATATATTAAAAAAATATGCTGAGTTTCCTTCCCTCCATAAATAAGAAAAACTTAACTTGTTAAATCTTTTATAGTTTTAAAACCGTTTTAACATGATTTATCCTTAAAATTTTGATATTGTTTTAAGTTTTATCTTTTACGGTTTTAAATTGGTTGCACCAAAAAGTCTCTAAGGACTCTCCAGCTGATCCAGAATGCAGCTGCATCTATTAACTGGCACTAGAAGAAGGGAGCATATCTCACCTGTATTAGCCTCTCTACTCTGGCTTCCTGTAAAATCTCGAATAGAATTCGAGAAAATAAATAAATAAATAAGATCCTGCTCCTCACCTATAAAGCGCTCAATGGTCAGGCCCCTTCCTACCTTAGGGATAGTCCCATATCGCCCATCGAGAGGATTATGTTCCCAATATGCAGGCTTATTGGAGGTTCCCAAAATTTCTAACCTTAAAACGGTAGGCAGAGCCTTCAACTTCCAGGCTCCTCTCCTGTGGAACCGTCTTCCAGTTTCAGCCCGGGGGGCAGACACCCTTCCTACATTTAAGAATAGGTTAAAAACGGTCCTGTTGAAGAAGCGTATAGTTAGTTCTGTCCTGGAAGAGGGCTCCCGCCTCTATTTCTCTTCCTGAGGGTTCTTCCATTTTTTTCCCCGTTAAAGGGGTTTTTTAGGGAGTTTACCTTGTATGATGTGAGGGTCTAAGGACAGGGATGTTGTGTTGCTTTTGTACAAACTGTAAAGCCGCTCTGTGATATGTGAATCTGGGCTATACAAATAAATTTAATTGAATTGAAATTGAATTGACTTGTTTTAACTTATAGTTTGTAATAGTATTACCTTGTTTAATCTTTTGCAATTTTCCATTGTTTTGGAATACATATATACAAGATTAAAAATGATAAAACAATGTAAAACTGTACAACACTAAACAAGTTACTAATATTTCATTTTTTTATACTAAGGGCCAAAATGTCAAGTGTCAGGTTCAGGATTATTATCACTGTATAATGAGTGTAAATATGAAACAATTATACACTGTAAAAGATATCCAGTATAAAGGTTAAAACAATATCAGGCGGAGGAGGGCTCTGCCCCCGCTGAGGTGCAGATCGCTCTGAGGGGGGTTCTGCTGGAAGAGTAGCCGAGGGGCGAGGAGACTGCCGACCCCGGCGGTGAGGTTGTACGTCCTCGCCGAGGGTTTATCGCTGGCCAGAGATGACAACGACGTCACCTTGCAGCTGCAGAATACGACTCCACAGCAGGAGATATAGATTAATTAAAGTAGAATGGACTAAACTTGTGAAGAATCCTGTGGAGTTTCTGTGACTTTGGGGCAGGTACAGAGATGTAGAATAGATGTAAATGAAGAGGTTCGTACTATCCTGATTATAAGCTTATATTAGGCTATAAACCTGTTTCTTCATGTTGTGTGTGAACAACCCACTGACTCATATTTAAGGATAATAATAATAAAAAGAAGAATAATGTCAGTTGACACCTGTGTTTCTGTAAGATGATTTTCTGTAAGATGATCAGAATTAACCCCATTTCAGAAATATAACAGCAACACACTCCAAGGTTTGGAGCTAAAAAAGGAGCTAAATCATTAGCTCGGTGAATGTGTTTCTCTTTTTTTGCTCAAACTGCTATTTTAATAAACTTTTGATGTTTTAACATTTATCTGATTTGAACATTTTTCTAACTCAACAGTGCCTCCTGCTGTTTCTATTTGCTTTACTCCAGCTCTGTTGTGTGTTTAACATATATACCAGGGGTGTCAAACTCAGGTCCTGGGCGGCCATCTTGGTGCAGGTTTTTGTTCCAACCAGGCAGTAGCACACCTGTTTCTACTAATGAAGGTCCTCAGCAAGAGCTCTATTGGTTGATTAGTAGAATGAGTTTGACACATGTAAAAATATACAGATACATTATATTACCAACAGTATTATTCCACCCATCCAGATGATCAGTGTCCTAATTTGGCCCTGCCTCAGGTGTATAAAATCAATCAGTTAAACATGGAGACTGTTTCTACAAACATCTGTGAAAGAATGGGTCGCTCTCAGGAGCTCAGTGATTTCTAGTGTGTAACTGTCATAGGATGCCACCTGTGCAACAAATCCAGTCCAACAAATTTCCTCGCTCCTAAATATTCCAAAGACACATCTAAGCTTGTGGTTCCTAAACTTTTTATTTAAAGAGTATGCCTTCATCACGTATGTGCAGTGAGTCAGAGAGGGAGAAGAAATACGACTGGCGGGAATCTAACTGGGCCTGCTGCTTCAAGTGCGCATGCGCTCCCCCTCCCCCTTGCACTCAACTGCCCGCTGAAGACAAATGTGAGGCTAACTTTAGAAGCGCTAGCTAGCATCACCATCAACAGGTTAGTGACAGGACTCAGCCACGCGTAAAGCAGGAGACACCTTCATATAATCCTTCAACTAGCAAAGCGAAGACACGCAGATACGGACGAGGCTTATCCCGCCTTTGGTTTCACCAGTACAACGGTGGGTGATGCGGAGAGACCGCGGTGTGTTGTGTGTCTGTAAATATTAGCAAGCGGCAGTTTAAGGCCGAACAAAATAAAACGACACTCGAAAACGGCACAACTTGATTACAAAGATAAGCTAATGGAGTTTTTTTCAGAAAAAAAGAGTCGCTTCACTAAAGCTGCGTCCCTACCCTCTAAAAAACAACTCTCTTCATATAAAGTTGTGTACAGAGTTGCTCATAGAAAAGACGCACACTTTTGTTCAATTACTTCCCGCTGCTCTTGATATGGTTTGAATGAATGAAGCAACAGCAACATAGAGGATCTGTAACATGAACTAGCCCACCCAGTCACTGCATGAAGTGAACATATTACATGAAAAATGGATAGTCAGTTTAGTTGTTGTATGCACTATAAGTTTGTAGTTCATGTCACTATAGACCACCTTACACTTTAGTTTACTATAGTATCTCTCAGCCCGAGTAAAGGTTCCTCGACCAGTTTAAAAAGACAATCTCACCATAGCTAGCACTGTAAAACTTAGCTGTGAAATCTGTAGTTATATAGTATTGTATATTTTACAATAAGTCAGACAAGTCAAAAAGATATTTCATTATGAAAGTTAACCCCCCCAACAATAAATAAAACTAAAATTAGAGTTTATTTGACTTTTATTTTACAATTAATCACACAATACTGTAAAAGTGACTGAAATAACAATAACTAATACAGTGAGTAACATCATTTCCTCTGTGGTCTTCAGCCATCGATTTGAATACAGCAATCAAAGCTTTCTGGAGTTGGACAACGATGCTGTGCTGCTCGCTGGCTCAGGGAGTTACACATCTGTTCCCTTAGCACAAAACAAACTTGTCTTTTCACTGATCCCAGTACGTACGAGGCCTTCCCTGGTTTGAGGCAGTACTTGCCAGGCCCTCACCAGATGGTGCACAGCATATATCATGGCCTGTACTAGGAAACCGAGAAGCACATGGAGGACTGGAACCCTGATGATCCTTGTGATTATATTGATGTGTACTTGGCAGAGATGGAGAAGGTACTTTCAGTGAGCCTGTTATACTGTTGGATTGGTTTGCTGTCTGAAACAATCCGTTTTTAAATTTCACTGTTGACAAAATGTCTTTGTATAATGGCCACTGCAGTCATGATCTGCCAATAGTTTCAATTAGAAATCGAGTGTGTGTACATGTACAGACTTTCCATTTTCCATGTGGAGAAAATAATTGAACTGTCTGGGGAAAAAAAGGTTTACTATCTTAAATTAAATCTTCAAAATATATTGTAAATTTTATATGGTAGCATGTGACAGCAGATTACTGTGTTAAACATCAGGGAGTAAGTGTTTTTTTTTTTCTGCTCGTACATGGTTAGAGGAAGGAGAATCCCAGGTTAGCTTCCTTGACCTGATTGAGGCCTGGACAGAAACAGCTGCTGCTACTTTATGCTGGGTCCTCATATACGTGACAAACTAGTTGGACATACACAGTGGTGTAAATTGACTATTTGCTGCTCCTCTATACTTCCACCCCACTATACGTGAGAGGGAAATTACACGCTTCTCTGCGTCTCCCTTAGAACAGTCACCCACTCAGAACTACATAGAGACGGTATCTGTCCCCCGACCACTTAATTCCCTTAAATCATTTAAATCCTTTACATCCAACAATAGGAGACGAGTCACCCACAGCAACTTAATTAATATTAGCACTAATTCAGCCATAAAGCAACAGCACTGGAGAGTGAAATGTGGACTTCTAAACATTAGATCTCTGTTATTCAAAGCTTTGTTAATAAATTAAATATCAGATTATAATATTGACTTGCTCTGTCTTACTGAAACCTGGCTGCATCCTGATGAATATGTCAGCCCGAATGAATCCAGCCATATTAACACTTATATTCCTCGTGACACCGGCCGAGGTGGTGGAGTTTCAGCCATTTTCAATTCCAGTTTACTGATCAACCCTGAACTGAAGTGTAGCTACACATCATTTGATTTAAATTGACTATTTGCTGCTCCTCTATACTTCCACCCCACTACATGTGAGAGGGAAATTTTGCACTTTGTACTCTTCTACACAAAGCGGTTTCTTACTTTTCAGATAAAGACTTGACATAAAATAATATTGAACACGCATGTACTATACACTTTGTGTGAAAGGTACTTTACCAGTGTATTAAGGAAAATGCCAAAGCTCATGTGGTGTAACCCAAATAATTTAGCGCCATTTAAAGGGGGGAAAAATTTCAATTAAGCTCAATTCGTATAAGATATTGGGAGAATTTTTTTTATTCAATAATGGTGTAATTGGGCAAAAACCCAACATGTTTTCACTTCTTCAGATTTGTTTTGCTCCATTTCAAGAATAGTGATTTTTATCTTCAGGTGAGAAAAATAAAAAAATACAAAAAATGTAAAATTTCACTTCCACCCCACTGCACGTGAGAGGAAAGTTTTGCACTTTCTACTCTTCTACACAAAGCGGTTTGTTACTTGACTTGACCTAAAATAATCTAACTAATTAAATTATTTTATTAGACACACATGTACTATACACATTGTGTGAAAGGCACTCTACAAAGTTTATTGGGGACAATGCCAAAACTGTCATGTGGTGTAACCCAAACAACATATTACCATTTAATGGGGGAAAAACTCAATTAAGCTCAATTTTCTGCCAATTCGTATACGATATTGGGAGATCATTTTACTCAATAGTGGTGTAATTGTACAAAAAACCCAACATGTTTTCTCTTCTTCAGATAAAAAAAGGGAAAAATTGTTATTTATTAATTAGTTTGAAAATCGATTTGCAGTACTGTAGTTAAGTGTATTCTGACTCCTCAGAGTTCTCAGTTTATTTCTGAATATATTACCACAGGAAGTTTGTACTTTATTATTCAATATTATTTCATAACTTCACTGAAGCATCACACTGACAGGATCAAGGAACATAAGACATATAATATTCTTTATGCAAAGTATAAGAAGTTTATTTTCCTTTATACTTATAGCTAGTTAAGTATATAAGTAAACACTGATCAATTAAGTGGAACAGTACTTTTTATTTAATAGAAAAACACAAAATCTCATATTGTTGTGCAATACATAGTTTTACACTGAACCATGTGTCCCTTTTTTACACAAATAAAATTGAAATAGAAAATTACAGAAAGTAGTGGACTAGCCAGGAATAAGTAGGTAGCTTTGTAGTTAAAGTAAAACTTAAGAAAACTGGACTGAATACTACTAAACATTATGTATATCCTAAAGCCTTTAAACCGCAAAGCAACGACTCTTGCTGAGCAGTTTACTACTGCATGTAATATGCAGTAGTAAACTGCTCAGCACTTTTACTCAGCACTTTTACTTGCCATTAATTATTTTAGTTGACAGAATTTCTAATATTACTTCAAAAAGGATGTGAGTACTTGTTCACTATTGTCATTGTTCATCCTCATTCCTCACCCAGAAAAAAGTGCAGGTGGAGTTGGACAGAGTGATTGGACGTCCGACAGACCCAACCTGCCCTACATGAACGCTGTCATCATGACACTACCAAACATTGTCAAAGGAGTTACTTGTGAGCAACTGGGCTTCTTCTTGTAGCTTGAAGACGTTTCACTGCCTATCCAGGCAGCTTCTTGAGTTCTGGCTTGATGCTGGAAACCATGAGCTTTAATCTCTGGATCATTGGTTGAAACTTTAAACAACACTCTCATAACAATGGTCCATAAGTCACACTTCAAGGTATGAGGTGGAGTGAGAGTTGTTGTGGTTACATGATCCAGAGATTGAGGCCTGCTCTGATGGTGAAGAGCAGTAAAACTTCCTGGGATGAGATCTCAAAGCAGGATGGTATGTAGCAGATAGATTATGACGTAACCCACCTCCTCTGTTCAAAGTTGGTCTTTCTAAATGGACATAGATGGCCTCCTTCACTCTCCTCTCCTCCTTGTCTAAGAGGTGAACGTCCGTGTCTTTAAAGGAGTGTCCCTTTTCCTTTAGATGTAGATGTACTGCTGAGTCCTGTCCTGATTTGGTGGCTCTCCTGTGTTGTGCCATGCGTTTGCGCAGTGGTTGTTTGGTTTCTCCTATATATAAATCCTGGCACACTTCACTGCATTGTATAGCATAAACCACATTGTTGAGGTTTTGTCTTGGAGTTTTGTCCTTGGGGTGGACCAGTCTCTGTCTGAGGGTGATGCCAGGCTTAAAATAAACAGGGATGTTGTGTTTGTGAAGATTCTTCTCAGTTTTTCAGAGAGACCGGATACGTATGGACCTACTACATGTTTCCTTCTGTCTTCCATCTGTTTTGGTGAATGCCCAGTTGGAGTAACCACAATTTCGAAGTGCCTGTTAGATGTGTGTTTCTTCTCTTTCCCTTCTGCTTTGGAGGGGATGCTGTCTGCCCGGGGTTGAAGGGTTGTGTGTGTGTGTGTGGTGTGTGTGTTTTTCCTGAACTGAAGAAGCTGCTTGGATAGGCAGTGAAATGTCTTCAAGCTACAAGAAGAAGTCCAGTTGCTCACAAGTAACTCCTTTGACACTACAATGACCTGGATGAATGAGTTGTTCCTCTGGGATTTCCAAAATGGCCAGTAAAGACTATGTGCTGGGAGAGTACTTCATACCCAAGGTGAGGAGCTATTTACCATCAGGCTTAATATGTACATACACTAATTTAAAACATCCATGGACACTAATTTCATAATAAATCTTGTGCATCGAGGCTCCCACACAACGTTGAATACACACAGTTCAGACACAAATGCAAAAGTTGGGTCTGTGGTAACCGGGATCTTCACGTTCTCCACATCACAAGTTAGATCTGACTTGTTGGAAACTAAATTAGTTTGCAGAAATAACATGTACGTAACTTTCAGAAATTCTTTAATAGTGACACCAAACACAACTGATGATCTTTTTTTTTTCTCCTTTTTTTGGTGCTCAGAATAAAGAATGACACTTTCATAACTCTAAATTGTACTTCAGAAATTCTTTGGGAATGAGATGAAATAAACGGGGTATGGATTCATATTTATTAAATAAAGATTCCTGAAGCCCTGATCAACTAAACAACATCTTTTGGTAAGTTATTGTTTTACATTTATCGACCAGCAGTCTATTTTATAGGTGGTGTCAGTATTAATAAAGTCTAATGATATTTACAGGGTTCCCACGGGTGCTTGAATTCCTTGAAAATGCTTGAATTTCAATTCAGTGTTTTCAAAATGTTTCCTAAGCAGTTACGCGCTTGATCCGATACCTTTACATGCAGAACTCGGTTATCGTACTCGCTCGGTGTTCTGTCGAGCAATAACAGTAGACTACTGTCAATATTAGGCCCTTAATTCTGCATCAAAACATTGTGTTCTACTCCGACTTTACTTCTCTCTGCTCTACTTCTAAATCTCTGGCAGATCTTCAAATGCAAAAAAAAACACCATGGGTGAGTAGAACACAATGTTTTGATGCAGAATTAAGGGCTCAATCAAAAAAAAAAGAAAATGTGATCTCCAGCATAGAGATCTCACACTCAGCCATACATATACAATTAACAGACTCAACTTGCTGGTTGAAACATGGATTTTTACATTATATTCCAGTAAATCACAAAATACAGGTTTTGTCTTCCTGAGGCTGGTACGAAGCAAAGCATACTGGTTGATCATTGGTGTTGCATGGTGACTCTGCGTGTTACTTCAGCATTCAAGCAGCACTAGCATGTATCTTGTTAATGGACAGGCAGTAAGTGTGGATTGGGTCTGTGCGATTGCTCTTGCTGTGAAAGGTTTCCACACAGTGAAAATAAATAACTCGTCTGCTGATACATGCAATACTTTAGCCCCCTTCAGGCATTTGTCACTGTTATTGGGCTATGGTAGTGACACAATGCACTGTTCACAAGCTGAGAATACAAGCCAATTCACAATTAGTTAAAAATCCAAACAATCAATCTACCACCATATGAAATATTGCTAATTAGACCCATACTATTATGCCATACAGTGGCGCCGCTGCACTTCTCATGACCATCATGGCAAACACAATGAGTAGGCAACCTATTTAAAGGTGCTTGAAAAGTGAAAAACTGGTGCTTGAAGGTGCTTGAAAAGTGCTTGAATTTGTTCATGAAAAAGGTGTGGGAACCCTGTATTTATATTTGTATTTTTTGTTCCCAGACGACAACTTGCGCCATCTCGGCGCCTACAGTGCCGAGATGGACCCCGCTGGGCCTCCTGGATGACCCCTGGCCCCGGTGTGGTTCTTTGACGGTAAGACATTTATTTTAATAAAAGAGTAATTTTTAATCAGTTTATTTCAGTGATAAGAATATGGTTTATGTAAACTGCTGAATTTAGACAATGACTTTAGTCCATTATTAGAAAAACCATAATGCACGATATAATATTGTTGCTAATGCTAATTTCATTTCATATACATTTGTTGCATGCAATGAAGGATTGTGGGTATATTTTATTGTGACCAATACAGATTGATTAATTGATTCTATGGGTGAATGTGAGGTTTTCCCAGTAAAAGGTGATTTAATTCGATGCAGTGGCATAAAAACAGTGTTATTTTCACATGAAATTATCCAAAGTTTTTGTCGACCATTTTGTTAAAAAGTGTTATTCATGAACCATGGCGACGAAGCCATTTTTAAATTATGCCTTAAAAGAAGTAAATTTTCAATCAATCACCATTGAGACGAGAAGCATTTAGACACAGACGATGACGTCAGCGCGTCAGAACGTGCAGAGCTGCGTTTCCCTGCTGTTTGACGTCTTTAGTAAACACTGCTTCAATAAACAGAATGTTTCTATGATGCTGAGAAAATAACTACAAGAGGATAGTCTTTTTTTGCTAAAGACTCGGTTGTTCCTTTTGTAAATTTTGTATTTCAAATACAATAAGAGAATTACATTTAATGTTATTACATTACATTTATTCGTCTAACACTATCTTTAGCTTTTTTGACATTGATGACAAATGATAAGAAATGTACCTTTTATGAAATTGAAACTGAACATGAAACTCATTTATATTTTCTGATTGCTCATATAGTAGTCAATTTAGTGAAAATTGAGATAATGTAAAGCAACAAATTTTGTTTTTCATTTTGAATTCATGTTAAATAAAAAAAAATCCTTATTTGTTTTAGTAAAAAAAACAAGAAAAGCACTGTTATAAATCATAAATCATAATGGCTCAGTTTGTGGGGGTGGTCATGTTACTTTGGTTTCACCTTAAGCCAAACATAGATAAGATAGGACTTTATTGATCCTACAACAGGGAAATTTGCTCGTTACTGCAGCTAAGCACAGGTGTAAAAGTACAGAGTAAAGGAAAAAAAAAGCTATAAAATACACAACACTATGTACTATATACAATTCGTTGAATTTGTTGAGCAGCATACACAGTATGCATTATGGACATATTTAGAATGGTGGAAAAAAAAAATACTAATAAATAGCAAGTAAAAGGTATGCATAAGCAAAGCATATATACATTCATACATGCACGTACATACCTACATACATACACGCATATATATATATATATATATATATATATATGCACATACACATATGTACACATACATAGCTAATGCATACTTAATGTGCAGGATGTATGTGTAGTGTAAAGTGATGAGTGGAAGAAAAGTGACTACAGTGAGATTTATGTGATGTTATAAAGTCTTATTGCTGTCGGGATGAATGATCTGCGGAAGCGCTCCTTCTTGCAGCGAGTGTGTTTGAGTCTCTGGCTGGAGGAGCTGCTCAGCGCACCCACTACCCCCTGCAGAGGGTGATGGGGGTTGTCCATGATGGATGTCAGCTTTTCCAACATCCTCCTCTCTCCAACCACCGCCACCGACTCCAGAGGACATCCCAGTACAGAGCTAGACCTCTGCACCAGTTTGTCAATTTTCCTTCTGTCCCTGTCTGTGCATCCGCCCCCCCAGCAGACCACTCTGTAGAAAAGGGCAGATGCTACGACGGAGTCGTAGAAGGTCTTTAACAGGGTCCTGCACACTCCAAAGGACCTTAGTCTCCTCAGGAGGTGAAGTTGACTCTGGTCCTTTTTGTACAGGACATTAATGGTTATGGTCCAGTTTGTTGTTCAGGTGAACACCCAGATATTTGTAAGAGACCACTGTCTCAATGTCTTATCCCTGGATGCTCACTGGTGTGGTGGGGGGTGACTTCCTCCTGAAGTCCACAACCATCTCCTTTGTCTTGCTGGCGTTGATTTGGAGGGCAGTGGTCTCACACCAGCTGACAAAGCCATTGATGACCCCCCCCTGTACTCCTGGTCGTTCCCATCTGATACACACCCGATGATGGCCGTATCATCTGAGAACTTCTGTAGGTGGCAGTTGTCAGAGTCGTAGCTGAAGTCTGAGGTGTACAGACTAAACAGAAAAGGTGAGAGCACTGTACCCTGTGGATCCCCCGTGCTGCAGACTACCACCTCAGACACACAGTCATGAAGCCTCAGATACTGTGGTCTGTTGGTGAGGTAGTCAATGGTCCAGGTTTAGTTTAATATAGTATCTCTCAGCCTGAGTAAAGGTTCCTTGACCAGTTTAAAAAGACAATCTCACCATAGCTAGCACTGTAAAAAACCTGTAGTTATATAGTTTTGTATATTTTACAATAACTCAGACAAGTCAAAAAGCTATTTCATTATGAAAGTTAACCCCCCCCCCCCCCCAACACTGTAGATAAAACTGAAATCAGAGTTTTTAATTGACTATTATTTTACAGTTCATCACCCAATACTGTTATTGGGTGATTAACTGTAATCACCCAATAAAGTGACTGAAATAACAATAACTAATGCAGTGAGTAACATCATCTCCTCTGTGGTCTTCAGCCATCGATTTGAATACAGCAATCAAAGCTTTCCGGAGCAAGATTCTGGAGTTGGACAATGAGGCCGTGCTGCTCGCTGGCTCAGCTCAGGCTCAAGGAGTTACACGTCTGTCCCCTTAGCACAAAACAAACTTCTCTTTTCACTGATCCCAATGTCTCGCCAACAGTTGTACGAGGCCTTCCCTGGTTTGAGGCAGTACTTGCCAGGCCCTCACCAGACGGTGCACAGCATATATAAAGAGATCATGGCCAGTACAAGGAAACCGAGAATCTCATGGAGGACTGGAACCCTGATGATCCTTGTGATTATATTGATGTGTACTTGGCAGGGATGGAGAAGGTACTTTCAATCTGTTTGTGAACCTGTTTTTTACTGTTGGTTTGCTGTCGGAAACAATCAATTTTTAAGTTTCACTTTCGACAAAATGTCTTTGTATAATGGCCACTGCAGTCATGATCTGCCAATAGTTTCATTTAGAAATCGAGTGCATGTTCATATACAGACTGGCCATTTTCCATGTGAAGAAAATATTTGAACTGTCTGAAGAAAGGTCTATCTTGAATTAAATCTTCAAAATATACTGTAAATTTTGATTTCTTATATGGTAGCCCGTGACAGCAGATTACTGTGTAAAACATCACGGAGTAAGTGTTTTTTTTTCTGCTCGTACATGGTTGGAGGAAGGAGAATCCCAGGTTAGCTTCCTTGATCTGATTGAGGCCTGGACAGAAACAGCTGCTGCTACTTTATGCTGGGTCCTCATATACATGATAAACTACCTCGACATACAGAGTGAGTTCACAGTGGTGTCAATTGACTATTTGCTGCTCCTCTATACTTCCACCCCACTACATGTGAGAGGGAAATTTTGCAATTTCTACTCTTCTACAAAAAAGCGTTTTTTTACTTCTCAGATAATGACTTGACATAAAATAATATTCTAACTAATTAAATTACTTGATTAAACACATGTACTATACACATTGTGTGAAAGGCACTCTACAAAGTTTATTGGGGACAATGCCACAACTCATGTGGTGTAACCCAAACAACATATTACCATTTAATGGGGGAAAAATTCAATTAAGCTCAATTTTCTGCCAATTCCTATAAGATATTGGGAGATAATTTTACTCAATATTGGTGTAATTGTACAAAAGTCCATCATGTTTTCTCTTCTTCAGATAAAAAAAGGGTAAAATTGTTATTTATTAATTATTAAACTAGTTTAAAAATCAAATTGCAGTACTGTAGTTAAATGTATTCTTACTCCTCCGAGTTTTTTTTTTTTTTTATTTTACCACAGAAAGTTTGTACTTTATTAGTCAATATTTTTTCATAACTTCATTGAAGCATCACACTGACAGGATCAAGGAACATAAGACATATAATATACTTTATGCAAAGTATAAGAAGTTTAATTTCCTTCATACTAGTTAAGTATATGATAAGTAAACACTGATAAATTAAGTGGAACAGTACTTTTTATTTAATAATAGTAAAACACTCAATCTCACATTGTTGTGGAATACATAGTTTTACATTGAACCATGTGTCCCTTTTTACGTAAATAAATTGAAATAGAAAATTACAAAAAGTAGTGGACTAGCCAGGAATAAGTAGGTAGCTTTGTAGTTAAAGTAGAACTTAAGAAAACTGGAAAACTTTTACTTAAAAAAAAAAAAAAAAAAAGGATCTGAGTACTTGTTCACCATTGTCATTGTTCATCCTTATTCCTCACCCAGAGAAAGTGCAGGTGGAGTTGGACAGAGTGATTGGACGTCCGACAGACCCAACCTGCCCTATATGAACACTGTCATCATGAGAGAATGGGGAACATTGTTCCTCTGGGATTTCCAAAATGGCCAGTAAAGCCTATGTGCTGGGAGAGTACTTCATACCCAAGGTGAGGAGCTGTTTACCATCAGGTTTAATATGTACATACGCTAATTCAAAACATCCATGGACACTAATTTTGTAATAAATCTTGTGCAATAAGGCTTTTTTTAATCTACCCATGCACTTTAAAATTGCATCTAATCCTGTGTATTTAATTTACTTATTTGTACCTGGTCCTTTTATTAAATTTCAAAAAAAGAAAAGAAATGAACTTGATTGGATGTTCATCAATGTGAAACATATCTCACCACTCTTTTTCCAGGGCACAGCTATAAGTACAATGCTTTCATTGGTGGTTTTTCGATAAGGATGAGTGGGCGACTCCAGTTTTTTTTTAGGTAGGGTAGGAAGAAATCTGTTTATTTAATCAGTTATCAAGTATTATATAAAGGGCAATACATTATACTTGAATACATGTATAATTGTGTAGAGCACTGGGACCACTCTCACATCCATATACACATTTCTATACAGTAAATATACATATTTACACATATTTCTATATTCAATATTTGTTTTTACAGGCTGATGTTTAATAAACTGTTGATCCATTTGACCCGGTTTTAGGAGGCATCATATATACACATCATGCCCCAGCACTTGTTTTTACCCTTTGTTCATACTGTAGGAACAGTGTTTCTGGCATTAAAATAGGTTGTTAGCTATGTGTCCAATCACAGCCCGTAGAAGTGGATTCACTTAGTCAGGGCTCCACCTTCAGACCTGTCCAACCTGGGTGTCCCAACTAAAGAATAAACTCCTGCTGGCACAGTTCTTAAGGTCACTGATGCATGCAAACCCCCTGACCACAATAAGGTGGCAATCCCTCGGGGGAACTGAAAATATAAATAAAAAAAATATAATTCAGAAATTATCAATGAACATCATAACATGTATCTCACCTGGATGGAAAGAAAATTTTAACCTAAGACTTCACACATGAGAATGGCTTACAAAAATAAAGCAGAGTTATGATTAGTAATGATACTAATAAGTTAGTTTGTAAATGACATGTTACAGTGGCTTGCGAAACTATTTGGCTCCCTTGAACTTTGTGACCTTTTGCCACATTTCAGGCTCCAAACATAATGATATAAAACTGTAATTTCTTGTGAAGAATGAACAACAAGTGGGACACAATCATGAAGTGGAACACACTTTATTGGATATTTTAAACTTTTTTAACAAATAAAAAACGAAAAATTGGGTGTGTAAAATAGTTTCGCAAGCCACTGTACGTTTTTCTTTTTTGGGATTTTTTTTAACAACTGAACAATTAAATTCAACTTTTCTCTCACCCCTCTCTCATTTCTCACACTTCTCTTCCTTATATGTTATGATTTCTGTAATTAAATGCATGAATGTGTTTTGTGTGTGTGTGTTTTAACTATTTTACAACAGTATTTGTCACCTGTCTCGACATGGATAGTAGTTTTATAAAATATTTGCTGTCTAAGACTTCTTGGTTATATTAAAGATTACTTAAAATAACTTTGTAGGGGCTACATGTACGTAACTTTCAGAATTTCCTTAATAGTGACACCAAACACAAATGAGCATTTTAGATGAGCTGGACATTTTTTTTTTTGTCTTTTTTTGGTGCTCAGAATAAAGAATGACACTTTTATAACTCAATTGTGGTCCAGAAATTCATGGATTTCCTGACCTTCATCTGGATCATCGATCACCTGGAATCCTGATCAACTAAACAACATAGTTTGGTAAGTTATTGTTTTACATGTATCGACCAGCAGTCTATTTTATAGGTGGTGTCAGTATTAATAAAGTTTAATGATATTTGTATTACATGTTTTCGTTCCCAGACGACAACTTTGTGAGCGTCTACAGTGCCGAGATGGACCCCACTGGACCTCCTGGACCTCCTGGACCACCCCTGGCCCCGGTGTGGTTCTTCGATGGTAAGACATTCATTTTAATAAAAAAGTAATGTTTAATCAGTTTATTTCAGTAATAAGAATATGGTTTATGACACATGTCAAAGTCAAGGCCCGCGGGCCACATCCGGTTCACGAGAGGGTTTTTTTCTGGCCCCAGGGATTATATAAATTTATTATTAGATCTGTCCCGCAGGCTAAGTGCACGCCAGCAGCATCCGGGTACTTTATGCGCACTAACGCACTACATTTCCCACAATTCAACAGTGGCGCTCTGAGCGGGAGGCCACATCCTTTCATTATTCATCAGCGGGCATTAGCATCACTTCAAAACTTTCAGAAAGCCTACCCTTAAAAAATGGCAAAACGGAAGGTGGATACTGAAAACTGGTCTTTTAAAACAAGGTGGGAGTCGGAGTACATGTTCACGGAGGTAGCTGGAAAACCTGTGTGTCTTTGTGTGGAGAAAGTGTGGCAGTGATGAAAGAGTTTAATCTGAGACGGCAGCATGAGACAAAACACGCGACCAAGACAAGGATATGGACATGGAACAGAGGCTACAGAAGGTGGAGGAATTCAAACAAGGCCTAAAATCTCGGCAGGCTCTGTTCAGAAAAGCCAAATCACAAAGCGAGGCTGCTGTCAAGGCCAGTTTTATTTCGGCAGAAGAGATGGCTAAATCAGTGCGGACATTGATGAACTTGTTCAAAAGATGAGACACCACCACGTAAAAGATGAGACACCAACAATGTATTTTTACTCAGTTAAAGTTTAAAAGTGAACTATCCAATTTGTTTTAAAAATATTTCAGTTGAGTGAATTATAGAAAATTGCTGATATTTATTTCTTTGAAGTAAATTTAGGCCATTTTTGCTATATCCCTGAGAAGTAATACTCTTGGTGCCTTGAATAATACCGCTTCATTCATTTAATGTTCATGTTTTGGGGATTTTTACATAAAGTAAAGTAATTATTAGTATGTTATGAGTATTATTTTTAGGGTTTCAGTCTGTTTAATGGGGATCATTAGACTATATGCGGTCATTTTATTTTTTTTTCAATGAACATTCGATCAGCCTCAGCTTGTTCCTACATTTTTCATTTGGCCCCCATGTCCATTTGACTTT
This sequence comes from Eupleurogrammus muticus, assembly GCA_036785175.1. Lineage (NCBI taxonomy): Eukaryota > Metazoa > Chordata > Actinopteri > Scombriformes > Trichiuridae > Eupleurogrammus > Eupleurogrammus muticus. Next base: position 20,087,512 of record JAYKQN010000007.1, on the reverse strand, counting down.
GAGACCCCTGGTTTATGATGATGTTTTAACATTTATCTTATTTGAACATTTTTCTAACTCAACAGTGCCTCCTGCTGTTTCTCTTTGCTTTACTGCAGCTCTGTTGTGTGTTTAACATATATACCAGGGGTGTCAAACTCAGGTGTGTTACTGCCTAGTTGGAACAAAAACCTGCACCCACTCGGCCCTCCAGGACCTGAGTTTGACATATGTGATATATACAGATACATTGTATTGTATTATTCCACCTATCCAAACGATCAGAATCAGGTGTCCTAATTTGGCCCTGCCTCAGGTGTATAAAATCGAGCAATTAGGCATTTGTGAAAGAATGGGCCGGTCTCAGGAGCTCAGTGATTTCCAGTGTGAAACTGTCATAGGATGCCACCTGTGCAACAAATCCAGTCCAACAAATTTCCTCACTCCTAATAATATTCCAAAGACACCTGTTGGCTTTATTATAAGAATATGGAAATGTTTGGTAACAACAGCAACTCAGCTATGAAGTGGTTGACCACATAAACTGAAAGAGAGGGGTCAGATGCTGAAGTTCATAGTGCAAAGAGGTCACAGACCTTCAGTCAGTGACGACAGAGTTTCAAACTTCATGTGACCTTCAAATTAGCTGCAGAGAGCTTCATGGAATGGGTTTCCACGGCCTAGCAGCTGCATCGAAGCTCGTGGTTCCCAAACTTTTTATTTAAAGAGTATGCCTTCATCACGTATGTGCAGTGAGTCAGAGAGGGAGAAGAAATACGACTGGCGGGAATCTAACTGGGCCTGCTGCTTCAAGCGCGCATGCGCTCCCCCTCCCCCTCCCCCTTGCACTCAACTGCCCGCTGAAGACAAATGTGAGGCTAACTTTAGAAGCGCTAGCTAGCATCACCATCAACAGGTTAGTGACAGGACTCAGCCACGCGTAAAGCAGGAGACACCTTCATATAATCCTTCAACTAGCAAAGCGAAGACACGCAGATACGGACGAGGCTTATCCCGCCTTTGGTTTCACCAGTACAACGGTGGGTGATGCGGAGGGACCGCGGCGTGTTGTGTGTCTGTAAATATTAACAAGCGACAGTTTGAGGCCGAACAAAATAAAACGACACTCGAAAACGGCACAACTTGATTACAAAGATAAGCCAATGGAGTTTTTTTAAGAAAAAAAAGTCTCTTCACTAAAGCTGCATCCCTACCCTCTAAAAACCAACTCTGTAACATGAACTAGCCCACCCAGTCACTGCATGAAGTGAACATATTACATGAAAAATGGATAGTCAGTTTAGTTATTGTATGCACTATAAGTTTGTAGTTCATGTCACTATAGACCACCTTACACTTTAGTCTACTATAGTATCTCTCAGCCTAAGTAACTAACTTTGCTGTGAAATCTGTAGTTATATAGTATTGTGAGCGACCGACATGGTCGCCCCACAAAAGGGATCAGGGCAACCGGAAAAAGAAGCGGAGACAGGAGGCAGCGGAACTTACGTAAAAACATTTATTGACGGCGATACAAAAAAGAAGACCCAAAACGCTCACGTCAGCAGGAAAAGTCCACCTCGCACCAGGTGGACCAGACAGGCAGTCCCACGCGTCGCGTCACCTGTCCCGCACGCAAACATGTCCAAGGGGGAACTCTCCGCAAACCCGTCCGGGGGAACTCTCTCACTGCTAGTGAGTTCCCCCTTATAACCAGGTGAGAAGGGGAGGGCTCATCACCTTCTCACACTTCCCTCCCCTTCTGCAGTCTTGCCAACGGGGTGGCGAGACAGAAGTCCGCGACCGTGGTGTGTCTGCCTCTGGGCTCACTCGACCACACTCCATTTCCGGTCGTAGCCCCGCCAGTACTTCCGCTAGCACTTCCGCCAGCTCCTTCGCTGACCGTCTCCGCTAGCTGTCTCCGCTAGCCGTCTTCGCCGGCGCCTACGCCGACCGTCTCCGCTAGCCGTCTCCGCCAGCTGCTTCGCTGACTGTCTCCGCTAGCCGTCTCCGCCAGCTCCTTCGCTGACTGTCTCCGCTAGCCGTCTCCGCCGGCTCCCTCATTCGACCGTCTCCGCCGGCTCCTATGTCGACTGCCTCCGCTGGCTCCTTTGCTGACCGTCTCTGTTGGGTCCTTTGCCGACCGTCTCCACCGGGCACTTCCGCTAGCACCTCGCTAGCCGCCCCCGCTAGCACCTCGCTAGCCGCCCCCGCTAGCACCTCGCTAGCCGCCCCCGCTAGCACCTCACTAGCCGTCTCCGCTAGCACCTCGCTAGCCGTCTCCGCTGGCTCGCTCGCTGGCACGCTCGCCAACACCCTCATCGACACCCTCGCCGACACCGCCGCCGATCCTCTCGGTACCCCCGTCACGCTCCGCGAGCTCCACCTCATCACCTTCACCCCAGGGCTCATCACCTTCTCACAGTATTGTATGTTTTACAATAAGTCAGACAAGTCAAAAATCTATTTCATTATGAAAGTTAATCCCTCCAACACTGTATATAAAACTAAATGTTCATTTGACTTTTATTTTACAGTTAATCACCCAATACTGTAAAAGTGACTGAAATAACAACTAATACAGTGAGTAACATCATTTCCTCTGTGTTCTTCAGCCATCGATGTCAATACAGCAATCAAAGCTTTCTGAAGCAAGATTCTGGAGTTGGACAATGAGGCCGTGCTGCTTGCTGGCTCAGCTCAGACTCAGGGAGTTACACATCTGTCCCCTGAGCACAAAACAAACTCATCTTTTCACTGATCCCAACGTCTCGCCAACAGTTGTACGACGCCTCAAGCGGTACTTGCCAGGCCCTCACCAGACGGTGCACAGCATATACAAAGAGATCATGGCCAGTACTATGAAACCGAGAAGCACATGGAGGACTGGAACCCTGATGATCCTTGTGATTATATTGATGTGTACTTGGCAGAGATGGAGAAGGTACTTTCAGTGAGCCTGTTATACTGTTGGATTGGTTTGCTGTCTGAAACAATCAGTTTTTAAATTTCACTGTTGACAAAATGTCTTTGTATAATGGCCACTGTCGTCATGATCTGCCAATAGTTTCATTTAGGAATCAAGTGCGTGTACAGGGTGGCCATTTTCCATGTGAAGAAAATATTTGCACTTTCTGAAAAAAGGTTTACTATCTTAAATTAAATCTTCAAAATATACCGTAAATTTTAATTTCTTATATCGTAGCCCGTGACAGCAGATTACTGTGTAAAACATCACAGAGTAAGTGTTTTTTTTCTGCTCGTACATGGTTAGAGGAAGGAGAATCCCAGGTTAGCTTCCTTGACCTGACTGAGGCCTGGACAGAAACAGCTTCTGCTACTTAATGCTGGGTCCCCATATTGCTCAGGGGTGGGCAAACATTTTGATTCGTGGGCCACATTGAGTTGTAACATTTCACAAAGGACCGGAACAGGAGCAGATGGCTGGCATACTTTGGTAACCTCACCTCAACCACCTACAGAAAAAATACACATCTTGGGATATGGAGAAAACATGTGCTTTAATTTCCAATGAAAATGAAGAAAAGCATTACAACAAAATCTCTGACTTTGAAATGAGTCTTTAAACACTGAAAATCAAATGAATAACTATTTTATTTTAAAGCACTGAAAGTCCTGTTATCCTTCAGGATACCACCATCACTCTCCTCCTGACTGTCTTTGTTTTTTTCAAAAACGGTAGGAGATGCAGATGTACTTGTCCTGCTCCTTCTATTCAATTTGTTTCCCCGGTGCCAAAAGTCAACAACGACCAGTGCAAGGACGAAGCAGTTGCAGCAAGTCAGTCTGTGGAGCGCGTTATACTTGATCTGTGCGCACTGTTTATTTTGACAACGTGCGCATCACAGAGAAGCACATTTTAATGAGAGCAGTGTTGCTGGTCTCCTTTTTTAGCCAGCGCATCAAAGTTTGGAGTTAGTTTTGTTGTGGCGATTCTCATTATGGATCTGAGGTGTAGGTCTGTTAACTTGGATCTGTGGCTGGCTTTGTTGATGTTCATGACGCTGAAGGTCTGTTCACACACATAGGTCGAGCTGAACAAAGCCAACATCATCTGCGCTTTCCGGCGCCGATTTGGAAACGTGGCTTGATTGAGTGAAGCATAGAAGTCATTAAGTTTCAGAGAGCTGAACTTCTCTTTTAATACAGGGTCGGACTGAAGGTCAATCAGTCCGAGCTGAAGCTCCTCTGGAGCTGTTTCAGGGTCTTGTGACAGAGGACAGGCCACCAACTGAAGTGACTTGTCAATTTTGTCAAAATCCGAAAACCTACAGCAGAATTCTCCGTGCAGTGCATCCAGTGACTCACTGTATTTCTTCACTTTTGCTCTGGCCTCTTTCAGTGTGGCTAGTGTAGGAAAATGAGTGAATGACTTGTTCAAAATCTGCCTGGAGAATAAAGCTAGCCTGGATTTGAAGGCTTTTACATTTGTGTACATGTCATGCACAAACTGCTCCTTACCCTGCAGCTTCACATTGAGCTCATTCAAGTTTGAAAATACGTCCGTAGCAAATGCAAAGTCACACATCCAGCTCCTGTTGCTCAGCTCAGGAAATTCATCGGTCTTCCCCTTATGCTCCAAAAACACGCCAATCTCCTCTTTGAGCTCCCACACTCGTTGAAACACTTTTCCCAAACTCAACCAGCGGACATGGGAGTGATAAAGCAGGTCCTGGCAATGAACTGACAGTGCTGAAGTCCCCGTGCGCGTATGAAGTTGACAAGTTTCACCACAGGATTCACAACATGATTCAGCTGTAACACCGATTGACATAGAGATTCCTGGTGGATGATGCAGTGGAGGAAAATGACATCCTGGTCAGGGTTTTCATCTTTCACTCTATTCTGGATTCTCCTCAGCAGGCCAATATTTTTTCCCATTAAATTGGGAAATCCGTCTGTGGTGACGTTGACAAGCTTACTGCAGGGAAGCTTCATATTTTCGATGGCAGCAGACACCTGGTGAAACAAGTCCTCCCCCCCGTGTTTGTCCTTTCAGAGACTCTATTGTCAAAAACTACTCCGTTATTTCAAAATTGTCATTGATTCCTTGGATAAAAATGAGGAGCTGAGCAGTGTCTTTGACATCGTTGCTTTCATCCAGTGCTAAAGAATATAAAGTGAATGACTCCGCCCTTTTTGTTTAAGCTGCTGATGATATCTTCATCTATTAGTTCCACAGGGCGAGTCACTGTCCGCCGTGATAAACTGATTTTCTCAAATTTGTCTTTGGTCTCAGGGCACAAAATACCTGCTGTCTCCACCATACATTCTTTTAAAAACTCGCCCTCAGACAGTGGTTTGCTGGCCTTTGCTATTTTGAATGAAAGCATAAAACTGGCCTTGGTACTTGACTCTTGAATGGCAGTTTGACGGTTAAAAAACTTTGCTGAGCCTTTAAATTAGCTGCCATCTTCTTAGCAGCAGCATCCCGTTCTTTTGTTGACAGCTTGCTAGCATAGTTAGCGTGCTTTGTGGCAAAGTGACGGCTAATATTATACTCTTTTAAAACCGCTACATTTTCTTGGCATATCAGGCAAACAGCAGATGATCGGTGTTCACTGAAAAAATATTTGGTTATCCACTCCTTGAACACTCAACGTTCTCTGTCCACTTTCCTTTTCTTAGGTCCGCTCATCTTCATAGAGGGGCGGTGGGTCAAAGGGTAAAGTGCAAACATGGAGTAGCAAGCTTCACCTCAACAAAGCCAATAATAGAGTGCCATCTAGTGGGGAAACATCGAAATTGCAGGGGAAATAAAACATTAACAAGGTTTATTCATTTAATTTTTACAAGTTCGGCGGGCCGGATTAAAACATTTAACGGGCCGCATGTGGCGGCACAAAGCGGTTTGTTACTTTTCAGATAAAGATTTGACATAAAATAATATTCTAACTAATAAAATTATTTTATTAAACACACATGTGCTATACACTTTGTGTGAAAGGTACTCTACAAATTGTATTGGGGACAGTGCCAAAACTGTCATGTGGTGTAACCCACAATTTGTGTAAGATATTGGGAGATAATTTTACTCAATATTGGTGTAATTGTACGAAACCCAACACTTTTTCACTTCTTCAGATTTAATTTGCTCCATTTCAAGAATAGTGATTTTTATCTTCAGGTGAAAAAAAAAATACAAAAAATGTCATTTTACTGGCAAAGAATTTTAGCATGTAATTAAGTTAGTTTCTTGATATTAGTTTTTTTTTTTTTTTTTTAAGGAAACTGGTGGTCTTGAGTCGTAGAAATAATGGCCTGAGTTAATTTTGCACCTAAAATGCAGAGAATATTATATGTAATAATCAAACAGGCCTCGACAGTGGATGACTGTGGACATACATAGAACCTTGTGATGTCATGATCATTAAGGAATGAAGGGAAATTTTGCACTTTCTACTCTTCTACACAAATCTACAAATTAGGGCAATTTTTGAACTTTTCAGTGTGACTTTAGTCAATTTTAAACCTGGATTAAACTTTCCTTTCATTCCATAGTGAAACTCTAAACTTACAATATCTGAAGTTAAATTAAAGTGATTTCAGGTGCATCACTTTCCCAGGTCTTCTCTGCCTGTTTGAGTTTTTGAAAACCTGAGATGTGGCTAATTTTCAATGTAGTAATGACCAATGTTTAATGGACTCAAGATCCTGGAACTTCCTTTATTTCTTTATCAGCTGCATATTTATTGATATAAACAGCACTTCATATTGAATTATTATTAATGTATAACTTGAAATTTGAATACAATTATAAAATAGGTTAATACAATATCTGTAGTAGGGCTGCAACTAACCACTATTTGAATATTTAATTTAGATTTGAGCTGTTTGTGTGAGTATTTAATTGGGTCCAATATATCTTTTGACTCATTCAGCTCGGGTGTTTATTTGAGATCCGGCCACGGTTTGGAGCAGGCAATTATTAATTAATTAATAGCCTACTTTCCTGAAGAATAAGCTACAAAAAATGGAAAATTGTAATTTTTTAAATTATTAAAGTAGTTTAAAAGTCAAATTGCAGTACTGTAGTTAAGTGTATTCTGACTCAGTTCTCAGTTTTTCTCTGCATATTTTACCAAAGAAAGTTTATACTTTATTATTCAATATCATTTCATAACTTCATTGAAGCATCACACTGACAGGATCAAGGAACATAAGACATATAATATACTTTATGCAAAGTATAAGAAGTTTAATTTCCTTTATACTTATAACTAGTTAAGTATATTAGTAAACACTGATCAATTAAGTGGAACAGTACTTTTTATTTAATAACAATAGAAAAGCACTATCTCACATTGTTGTGCAATACATAGTTTTACACTGAACCATGTGTCCCTTTTTTACATAAATAAATTGAAATAGAAAATTACAGAAAGTAGTGGACTAGCCAGGAATAAGTAGGTAGTTTTGTAGTTAAAGTAAAACTTAAGAAAACTGGACTGAATACTACACACTAAACATTATGTATATCCTAAAGCCTTTAAACCGTAAAGCAAAGACTCTTACTGAGCAGTTTTACTCAGCACTTTTACTTGCCATTGATTATTTTAGTTGACAGAATTTCTGCTCTTACTTTAAAAAGTATCTGAGTACTTGTTCACCATTGGCATTGTTCATCCTCATTCCTCACCCAGAGAAAGTGCAGGTGGAGTTGGACAGAGTGATTGGACGTCCGACAGACCCAACCTGCCCTATATGAACGCTGTCATGATGACACTACCGAACATTGTCAAAGGAGTTACTTGTAAGCAATTGGACTTCTTCTTGTAGCTTGAAGACGTTTCACTGCCTTTCCAGGCAGCTTCTTCAGTTCTGGCTTGATGCTGGAAACCATGAGCTTTTATCTCTGGATCATTGGTTGAAACTTTAAACAACACTCTCATAACAATGGTCCATAAGTCACACTTCAAGGTATGAAGTGGAGTGAGAGTTGTTGTGGTTACATGATCCAGAGATTGAGACCTGCTCTAATGGTGAAGAGCAGTAAAACTTCCTGGGATGAGATCTCAAAGCAGGATGGTATGTAGCAGATAGATTATGACGTAACCCACCTCCTCTGTTCAAAGTTGGTCTTTCTCAATGGACATAGATGGCCTCCTTCACTCCCCTCTCAAACCACCTGTCCTCCTTGTCTAAGATGTGAACGTCCGTGTCTTTAAAGGAGTGTCCCTTTTCCTTTAGATGTAGATGTACTGCTGAGTCCTGTCCTGATGTGGTGGCTCTCCTGTGTTGTGCCATGCGTTTGTGCAGTGGTTGTTTGTGTTGCACACTTGAATGAAGGAATGTCCTCGTGGTGTGCTGAATTAAGTTCTTTTGTTTTATTCACTTCACAACCTCATTACACAACTGCAACGTTCATTGCTCAGTCTTCTTTAGTTTTTTTCTTCTCGTCTCTATCTGGCTACAACAGACTTAATCTGGGCGATTACTGCCATCTACAGGTGAACTACTGTAACAAGCAGCGTACATTAGGAAAACAAAGGTCACAAGCTTATGATGGGGCAACCAAAAGACAGAAAAAAGGGGGGTACACTACACTCTCCCCTGCTAAACTAATGTCGTCCTGACATTTCCAATCTCAGTTCCTTCTGTTTTTTAACAGCTTAATCGCTTACAGGTTTGAGTCCCATATCTAAGAAATTTCTCTGATAACAGACATCACATAACATATATCTCATATTCAATATCATGTGTCAAATGAAGGAAGTCATTGTGCACTACGACCACCATCCATTTCCTCCGCAGTGTCCACGGGTAGTCTGTCTTATCTGGGGAAAGGTATGACCTGTAGCATATCACACAGAATCTCACACTTAACTTGTAAACAAAATACTCAAAATCTCATCACTTTCTTATGTAAATCTTTTCAGTCTGAGTCTTTACCTCGTTAGTCGTCACTCTCTTACAACAATAACTTCTTCAATAATTCCTCAGTGTGGTTCCAAGTGAACTGACTTGTGTGCCTCCATCAACTAAACACGCTTCATTTAACTATCTCTTCTTTAACATGCATTATACCTTTACCTAAACCTGAACTCACAAATATCTACACTCATCCTAGAACTGGGGTGCATGAACATAAACAGGGGTGCACATAACTTTTTTAGTAAGTTACTCATATGAGGACCAGCAGATAGGGTTTGGTACTCACCTCATCCGCGATAAATCTTAAAGTCCTCCTCGCTGTCCTCCGCAGTGTCGCCCCCATTTTCCTCCTCAGAATCGCCCCCACTGTCCTCTGTTTCAGCTTCCAGCATGGCAGATGATGTTGCTGCTGCTGCTGCTGATGATGGACCTCCTTGCTTTTGTTTCAGCCTCCGATTAGTCGTCTCCATCCAAAGGTCAACAGCTGGCTTCGGATTAAATGTCTCTGTGGTTTGTTTTGACAGGTGGATGTGCATAAGGGCTGAGAGACGAGTTTGTGACAGGCGGGATCTGTATTTGGTCTTAATTATGTTTAGATGTGAAAAGCCTCTCTCACAAGCTGCACTGCTCAAAGGGAGTGTGAGAGACATCTTAACCAGCACTTTGATGTTGGAGTAAGCATCTGTGTCACTTGGATTATTTACTACTTGGACTATATATATATATATATATATATATATATATATATATATATATATATATATATATATATATATATATATATATATATATATATATATATATATATATATATATATATATATATATATATATATATATATCCATGCACGCACATATGTATGTACACATACATAGCTAATGCATACTTAAGGTGCAGGATGTATGTGTAGTGTAAAGTGATGAGTGGAAGAAAAGTGACTACAGTGAGCTTTATGTTATGTTATAAAGTCTTATTGCTTTCGGGATGAATGATCTGCGGAAGCGCTCCTTCTTGCAGCGAGGGTGTTTGAGTCTCTGGCTGGAGGAGCTGCTCAGCGCACCCACCACCCCCTGCAGAGGGTGATGGGGGTTGTCCATGATGGATGTCAGCTTTGCCAGCATCCTCCTCTCTCCCACCACTGCCACCGAATCCAGAGGACATCCCAGTACAGAGCTAGACCTCTGCACCAGTTTGTAAATTTTCCTTCTGTCCCTGTCTGTGCATCCGCCCCCCCAGCAGACCACTCTGTAGAAAAGGGCAGATGCTACGACGGAGGCGTAGAAGGTCTTTAACAGGGTCCTGCACACTCCAAAGGACCTTAGTCTCCTCAGCAGGTGAAGTTGACTCTGGTCCTTTTTGTACAGGACATTAATGGTTGTGGTCCAGTTTGTTGTTCAGGTGAACACCCAGGTATTTGTAAGAGACCACTGTCTCAATGTCTTATCCCTGGATGCTCACCGGTGTGGTGGGGGTGACTTCCTCCTGAAGTCCACAACCATCTCCTTTGTCTTGCTGGCGTTGATTCGGAGAGCATTGGTCTCACACCAGCTGACAAAGCCATTGATGACCCCCCCCCCGTACTCCTGGTCGTTCCCATCTGATGCACACCTGATGATGGCCGTATCATCTGAGAACTTCTGTAGGTGGCAGTTGTCAGAGTCATAGCTGAAGTCTGAGGTGTACAGACTAAACAGAAAAGGTGAGAGCACTGTACCCTGTGGATCCCCCGTGCTGCAGACTACCACCTCAGACACACAGTCATGAAGCCTCAGATACTGTGGTCTGTTGTTGAGGTAGTCAATGGTCCAGGTTTAGTTTACTATAGTATCTCTCAGGCTGAGTAAAGGTTCCTTGACCAGTTTAAAAAGACAATCTCACCATAGCTAGCACTGTAAAAATTTTTTATATTTTACAATAAGTCAGACAAGTCAAAAAGCTATTTCATTATGAAAGTTAACCCCCCCAACACTGTAAATAAAACTGAAATCAGAGTTTTTAATTGACTTTTATTTTACAGTTAATCACCGGGTGATTAACTGTAATCACCCAATAAAGTGAATGAAATAACAATAACTAATGCAGTGAGTAACATCATCTCCTCTGTGGTCTTCAGCCATCGATTTGAATACAGCAATCAAAGCTTTCCGGAGCAAGATTCTGGAGTTGGACAATGAGGCCGTGCTGCTCGCTGGCTCAGCTCAGGCTCAAGGAGTTACACGTCTGTCCCCTTAGCACAAAACAAACTTCTCTTTTCACTGATCCCAATGTCTCGCCAACAGCTGTATGACGCCTTCAATGATTTGAGGCAGTACTTGCCAGGCCCTCACCAGACGGTGCACAGCATATATAAAGAGATCATGGCCTGTACAAGGAAAGCGAGAATCTCATGGAGGACTGGAACCCTGATGATCCTAGAGATTATATTGATGTGTACTTGGCAGAGATGGAGAAGGTACTTTCAGTGATCCTGTTTTTTACTGTTGGATTGGTTTGCTGTCTGAAACATTCAGTTTTTAAATTTCACTGTCGACAAAATGTCTTTGTATAAGGGCCCCTGCAGTCATGATCTGTCAAGAGTTTCAATTAGAAATCAAGTGCGTGTACATGTACAGACTGGCCATTTTCCATGTGGAGAAAATATTTCAACTGTCTGAAAAAAGGTTTACTATCTTAAATTAAATCTTCATAATATACTGTAACTTAATTTCTTATATGATAGCCCCTGACCGCAGATTACTGTGTTAAACATCACGGAGTAAGTGTTTTTTTCTGCTCATACATGGTTAGGGGAAGGAGAATCCCAGGTTAGCTTCCTTGACCTGATTGAGGCCTGGACAGAAACAGCTGCTGCTACTTTATGCTGGGTCCTCATATACGTGACAAACTACCTGGACATACAGAGTGAGTTCACAGTGGTGTCTGTCCCCCGACCACTTAATTCCCTTAAATCACATATGTCAAAATCAAGGGTTTTTTCTGGGCCCCAGGATTATATACATTTATTATTAGAACTGGCCTGCAGGCAACTGCACGCCAGCAGCATCCAGGTACTTTACGTGCACAAACGCACTACATTTCCCACAATTCAACGGTGGCGCTCCGAGCAGGAGGCCACTTCCTTACATTATTCATCAGCGGGCATTAGCGTCACTTCAAAACTTTCAGAAAGCCTACCCTTAAAAATGAAAAAACAGAAGGTGGACACTGAGAACCGGACTTTTAAAACAAGGTGGGATTTGGAGTACATGTTCACGGAGGTAGCTGGATTGTTTTTTTCAGTGAGGAGTAATAAGCAGCTCTGGCATTACGTAGGGCCTTCCTGTACATTCTGAGACTCCATGCGTGTAAAGCTTCTTCCAGTTTGCTGGAGCACCTCTGTGACTTTTGTGTGGAGAAAGTGTGGCGGTGATAAAAGAGAATCTGAGACAGCAGCATGAGACAAGACAGAAGAGATCGCTAAATTAGCCCGGACATTGATGAACTTGTTCAAAAGAAGAGACACCACCAAGTATCAGCCACAGCTTCAAAAAAGTGAACATTACTGTGCAACGTATTCAGAGTGTTTTACTCTGTTAAAGTGTAGAAGTGAACTACTTGTTTTCACACCACATATGACTTTTCCTTTTCCTCATGTTTATAGCTTTTTGCACTTTATTATTGTATTTCAATCCACTTTGTTTTGAAAATATTTCAATTGAGTGAATTATAGAAAATTGCTGATATTATGTATTTCTTTGAAGTAAATTTAGGCAATTTTGCTATATCCCTGAGAAGTAATAGTGGTGGTGCCTAGAATAATACCGCTTCATTCATTTAATGTTCATGTTTTGGGGATTTTTACACAAAGCTTTTGTCTCTGTTGAAAATTAAAATTTACTAACAGAGCCATTAGAAATGATTTATTGATTTGATCATATAGTAATTATTAATATGTTATAGGTATTATTTTCAGGGTTTCAGTCTGTTTAATGGGGATCACTAGACTATATGCGGTCATTTTATTTATTTTTTTTTTCAATGAACATTCGACTTGTTCCTAAATTTTTCATTTGGCCCCCATGTCCATTTGACTTTGACACCCCTGCCTTAAATCATTCAAATCCTTTACATCCAACAATAGGAGACGAGTCACCCACAGCAACTTAATTAATATTAGCACTAATACAGCCATAAAGCAACAGCACTGGAGAGTGAAATGTGGACTTCTAAACATTAGATCTCTGTCATCCAAAGCTTTGTTAATAAATATAATATCAGATTATAATATTGTTTTGGTCTGTCTTACTGAAACCTGGCTGCATCCTGATGAATATGTCAGCCTGAATGAATCCACTCCTCCCAGCCATATTAACATTTATATTCCTCGTGACACCAGCCGAGGTGGTGGAGTTGCAGCCATTTTTAACTCCAGTTTACTGATCAACCCTGAACCGAAGTGTAGCCACACATCATTTGAGAGCCTTGTGCTCAGTCTCTCCCACCCAACTTGGAAATTACTACAACCAGTCATATTTATCACTGTTTACCGCCCTCCAGGCCCATATTCTGAATTTTTATCAGAATTCTCAGAGTATCTCTCAAGTTTAGTATTCAGGACAGATAAAATAATCATGGCAGGTGACTTTAATATTCATGTCAATGTTGACGGTGATAGCCTTGGCTTTGCCTTCCTCTCTTTAATGGAGTCAATCGGCTTTTCTGAGAGAGTAAATGTGCCCACCCATTGCTTTAACCACACCCTTGACCTCGTCCTCGACATATGGCATCGAGGTTGAACACTTATCTGTCTTCCCACAGAATCCCCTCCTGTCAGATCATTATCTAATAACTTTTGAATTCCTGTTATTAAACTACTCACCACCTGAAAAAAGCATACTCACTCGATACCTGACAGTTCTATATCTAAATACAAGAAGGTGATTTCCTCAGTATTTAATTCACTGCCTTGCCTCACAGCTATGGATTTATATGCTGTTGCAGGTCCATCTAAAATAAATCAATTAAACATAAAAGAGTCACACCCTGGTATAACTCTCTCACCCGTAAACTAAAGTTAACCTCTTGGAGGCATGAACAAATATGGCGCTCCAGCAAACTGGAAGAAGCTTTACACGCATGGAAAGAGAGTCTCAGTATGTACAGGAAGGCCCTACGTAATGCCAGAGCTGCTTATTACTCCTCACTGATAGAAAAAAACAATCCAAGGTTCCTCTTCAGCACGTTAGCTTCACTGGCTAAATGTAACAACACTATTGATCCACGTATTCCTACAACCATCAGCAGTGATGACTTCATGGACTTCTTTAATGACAAAATTCTGTCAATTAGAGACAGAATTTATCACCTTGTTCCATCCACTGGCTCTAATCTGCCCTCAGATGCTGTTACTGTAGAGACAGATGAAATAGCTAATATTCACCTCGACACATTTACTTCAATCAACTTCGCTGAACTAGCTTCACTGATGTCGTCATCTAAAACTTAACCTGTCTTCTGGACCCTAATCCATCCGGATTGCTAAAAGACATTTTCCCTTTGATTAGCCCTTCCTTACTAGAAATACTCAATGTCTTTATTATCTGGCTATGTACCACCGTCCTTTAAAGTAGCTGTAATTAAACCTCTCCTTAAAAAACCTGCCCTCGACTCAAGTATTTTAGCCAACTATAGACCCATTTCCAATCTTCCCTTCCTCTCTAAGATTCTGGAAAAAGCAGTTGCTCAACAGTCATTTTTGACCAAGATTTGTCATTCTCTGCCCACATTTAACATATTTCTAGGACTGCCTTCATTCACCTACACAACATCGCAAAGGTCAGACACTTCCTGTCTCTGAAAGATGCAGAAAAACTTATCCATGCATTTATTACTTCCAGGCTTGACTACTGCAATTCTTTACTGTCCGGTTGCACCAGAAAGTCTCTAAGGACTCTCCAGCTGATCCAGAATGCAGCTGCACGTCTATTAACTGGCACTAGAAGAAGGGAGCATATCTCACCTGTATTAGCCACTCTACACTGGCTTCCTGTGAAATCTCGTGTAGAATTTAAAATCCTGCTTCTCACTTATAAAGTGCTCAACGGTCAGGCGCCATCCTACCTTGGTGATCTCTTAGTCCCATATCACCCATCAAGAACATTACGCTCCCAATATGCAGGCTTATTGGAGGTTCCCAGAATTTCTAAAATTAAAACGGGAGGCAGAGCCTTCAACTTCCAGGCTCCTCTCCTGTGGAATCGTCTCCCAGTCTCAGTCCGGGGGGCAGACACCCTTCCTATATTTAAGCATAGGTTAAAAACGTTCCTGTTGAAGAGGCGTATAGTTAGGGCCGGCCCTGGCTGGCCTAGTTATAGTTATGCTGCGCCAGGTTAGTCTGCCGGGTCCTCATGAGATGCTCTGAGCTTCTTTTTCTTCTTTTTCCTCTTCCATCTGTGATATTGATGAACCACTATTGTACTTTTAAATCTGCTGTGTTCCCAGAGTCCTGCCCTGTGTGTTGTCATTCACAGAGCATGCTGCAGTGCAACCACTGAGGGATCTACGGATGTTGGAGGGTCTGATGCTGTCCTGGTTCACCTGGAAGCTGTGATGGATCCTGCGCCGCATCCTCCACTTACACCCTAATTCATTACATTTGTTTGTTTGTAATGTCCAATTTTCCCTGCAATGTTTCCACCTGCACACATCATCTACTGCAGCCTGTCCGTCCTGGAAGAGTGATCCCTCCTCTATTTCTCTTCCTGAGTGTTCTTCTGTTTTTTTTCCCATATTTTTTTCTCATATTTAAAGATAATAAGATAACAAGATGATCAGAAATAACCCCATTTCAGAAATTTAACAGCAACACGCTCCAAGGTTTAAAATAATAGCATCACAAGAAAATGAACAAAATGTGTGAATCTCAGCTAAAAAGGAGCTAAATCATTAGCTTGGTGAATGTGTTTCTCTTTTTTTTTTTTTTGCTCAAACTGCTA
The DNA here is from genome assembly GCA_036785175.1 of Eupleurogrammus muticus. Classification (NCBI taxonomy): domain Eukaryota; kingdom Metazoa; phylum Chordata; class Actinopteri; order Scombriformes; family Trichiuridae; genus Eupleurogrammus; species Eupleurogrammus muticus. The sequence goes on along the minus strand of JAYKQN010000007.1, from coordinate 20,071,663 downwards.
TTTTAATAAACTTTTGATGTTTTAACATTTATCTGATTTGAACATTTTTCTAACTCAACAGTGCTGCCTGCTGTTTTTTTTTTTGCTTTACTGCAGCTCTGTTGTGTGTTTAACATATATACCAGGGGTGTCAAACTCAGGTCCCGGACGGCCATCTTGGTGCAGGTTTTTGTTCCAACCAGGCAGTAGCACACCTGATTCTACTAATGAATGTATTAAACGCAAGTCTGCAGAGAGCGGAGATCAATAAGTGCACCACAAGAGTGAGCAGGAGGATCTGAGTTTTTTTTACGTGCTGTGTGTCTTTATGAATGGGGGTTGTGTGCTGTAAGGTAAGGAATGTCTGGAAGGATCTTCTTCTTTTTAGTTTCGGACGGCTCCCTTTCTCCAAGGCCAAACTTAGGTATCTGTGTGTGAAAACAACTCAGATACTCCAACTACTCTCACATAACTATACTTGACTTACATAAGGTTCCAATAGCAACATGTTTATACAATGACAATTCGCATCAGTATTTGATAACAACTCTCAACTCCCCCTTTTGGTCTCTTAAGAGACCAACACCTGATTATAATAATGAAAAAGATATATCGTAAAAATAATACAAAATCTTCCAGGGTTACAGTGCAAATAGACATTCCTCTGTTCCTCCTGCGTCCGAGTCATCCTGTACTTGTAGCAGAGGCATCATCTGATGTTTAGGAGTTTGATCTTCAATAGCAGTAGTGATTAACCTATTAACAACAGAAATGGTTCCACTGATTGCTATATATTTCCACCCTCCAGCCATAATCACACAGCAAGCGTTCTTTCTTGGCGACAGATACTTATCCTTACAATGATTATTCTAGGCGGGGTTACCCCTAAAACAGCTTCAAATCTTCCTATCCAACTGCATAAGCTGCTTTTAATCCCTCTGTGTCATGTCTAAAACAACATCCGTCCGTGTACAGGTGTCGTACGTCATGGTCAGTCAGTGGTTCAGGTCTCACTTTCCCTTCCTCTCTGACTTTAGCGACACACTCATGTGGTTCCCCAATGTTGATGTTGTCTGCCATGTTGATTCCCTCATGTGTAAATATCAAATTTGGAGCTTGGAGAATTTTTTTTTCAATCCTCCTCTGTCTTAGTGCTGTCAGCGTGAACGCCTGTGATCCTACATATGCTACCACACTGTGTGTTGTGAGAACTACAAGTGAATGGTCTAGCACTATGTGTGATGTTTTTTGGATTATTTTTGCTATTCCTGTTGCCTGCTGTGTGCACACTGGGTGTCGTTTCTCCATGCTGTCAAGCATTATGCTTACGTATGTTAGCACCCTTCTCTCTCCCCCCTTTTTTCTGGAACAGAACGCCGTTTATGACGTCGCCTGTTCCAGAAACATCAAGGTGAAACGGTAGAGAGTAGTCAGGTGTAGCCAATTCTGCTGCTTCGGATAGCTGTTGTTTTAACTCAATGAGGCACTGTTCAGCCTCAGTTGTCCAATTTAGCTGTGAATTTTGAGAGTTAAATTTCTCATACAATGTTCTCTGATTATTGCTCTGAGAGGTGTAGTCAGTCTGAGTACTACTACTGAGTAGTTTTGTATGTAGTGTCTACTGAACCCTGTGAGACCCAAAAATGACAGCATATCTTTAACAGTTTCAGGTTTGGGGTGGTGTAAGATGTCTGATTTGTGTTGTGCAGAGAGGGTTGAACCTTTCTGGGAAATTACGCTTCCTAAAAATGAAACACACCTGCAGGCGAGTTGCAATTTAGACTTACTCACTTTGAAACCTGCTGCAGCCAGATGAGAGAGCACAGCATGTGTAGCAACCAGGCAGTCGGAGGAGGTGGGTGCTGCTAAAAGAATGTCATCTACATAATGAATCATTACTATGCCTTCAGGTAACTGACATGTGGATATGACATCTCTGAGGACCTGATTAAATATCCCTGGGGATAAAGAAAAACCTTGTGGCAAGCTTTTATATCTATATTGACAGCCCTGATGCGTAAATGAGAAAATGTCCCTAAGATGACCAGCTAGTGGAAGGCAGAAAAATGCATTCGCTAAGTCAATACAGGTAAACCATTGGTGTTGAGGTGTCAGAGCAGCTAAGGTAACATATGGATTTGGTACTGGAGCAGGGGCAGTTTTCAAGATGGAATTAATGCTTCTCAACTCATGTGCCATGCGGTATTTACCTGTCCTACATCTGCAGGTCCTGTTGACCATAATGACCCGGGGAGACTATTTACAACGTCAGCACTCTGTGGGTGATCAGTCATTTCCCTGCTGTGTTCTCTAGTCAACTGTCGGTGCTCAAAAGTCACTGAGTCAGTACATAGAGTAATAATTTTATAAATTTGTACCACAACATTTGTTCAGGTGTCAATGTTACGGCAGCCGCACCTCCCTCTGGTGCCACATATATGTCATGTGTCAAAATTTGCTATTTTTCCCCTTCCAATTTGTCATCAAACTCGTCGTGATAAACTTCGTCATTTAGCCTATCATGGAACAATGTCACGTATGGAGGGTCAGGCGTGGAGGCATAAGGATGCATGAGTGAGATCCAAGGCTTCCACTGGAGGTATGAGTTAAGGATGCCTGCCCACGGATCGTCAGTTCTTATCAGGCCCAAGTAGATGCGGTGAGCTCAGTGACTGGTTGCATCATGTACACGCACTTTTTCATCTCCGCACCCTGGCATGGAAGGGTGGTGCCGTCTGGTAACGTGACAGTCAGTCCATCTGGAGAGCACAGAATCGTAGCTCCTAGCCTCGTTAGAAGGTCTCTTCCGATTAAGTTGGATGGTACTGAGGGAGAATACACAAAAAGATGAGAAACAGTTTGTCGCCCTATTGTGGTCTTCAGGGGACACGTGTAAGGCAGAGTCTGTGGGGTGTGTCACTCTTGCTGGAACTCCCAGGCAGGATACTGGGATGATCCTGGATGCGGTGCCGGACCTGGATGCTGAGGGACCTGGTGGCGGTTATCGACACCTCTTCCTCTGCCTCTGGGAACGAGTTTCGGAATACTCCCCTCTGCATACCTTATCCCCCTCCAAATCCTCCTCGTGAATAATGGTTTGGTTGAGAGGGCCACTGAGGAGGTTCCGGCTGCCTGGCAACGTCTGACACCCCGGCTACCAACACCTTATGGGTGTCGCCGCTTTTCTTTTGTTTGCTGTCATTTACCTTTTTTGTGCTTCAGCCAATTGGAGTTTCAATAATTGATTTTCAAGATCTTTTGTCTCTGTCTCTTCCCCTTTCAGTCGTTCCTGCTCCTTAGTCAGGTGGTGGATGAGATGAGTTTCCCACCTCATGTGGTCACACCCTACCAAGTCAGGGTTGCTAGTCATAGCTTTCTTCACTACGTCAGGGGTCCCTTCTAGAACTGCACTTCTATACCAGACCTGCTGCGCTCCTCCTCTGGCTGGGTGTTGTCCTGCGTGTTTAATCCAATTTTCTGTGCATTCAGTCAAATATTGTCGTGGGTGTGTTTTCCTGTTCCAGTCATACTTTGGGAAGGCTGGTGTAAGTGGTTGTGGGAATTTCTCACGCACTGCTTGGCCAATGGCAGTGGCGTGTATCAGGAAGGGGTCGCTATCAGGCACCATAGTGGTGTGGCTGCGTGTCTCAATCTCTGCTGCGTCATGTGCATTCATGCATCTCCCTGCTATGGCTCTAAAGTCTCCTACAGCTAATCTAGTCCCCGCTGTAAGACTGTCCAATTGTTCCAACCATGCACGTCCTCCCTCCACAATGGCTGGGAGTTTGTCCTGTAAAGCCTGTAAGTCACCCAAATTATATGGTTTGTAACGTTCCTGTCCCCCAGTCGTAGTCATTAGTGGAAACATCTGCGCTATCGGTCTGTCAGTCCCCGTACAAAAGTCACTCTCATCTCCTAATTCACTATCCCGTCTCCCTGCTGTCTTTCTCCCTGTAGTGCGGCTCGACACTGGTGAGTCGCTGTCCTGCCTTCCTTTTCCTGCCATCCCGGCCTTCTCTCTTCTGACCTTCCTTTCTCTCTCTTCAAGGTCCTCTATCACTATCTTCATTTCCCCTCTAATGATTTCTCTCAACCCTTTCCTTTGCTCTTCCCCATCACTCCATGCTCCCTGCAACATCCTTCTATTTCTTTCTTCCTCTTCTTCACGCTGCAACTTCCTCAATTCCTCTCCCAAAATAGCTACACGCTCTCTGTACTGGTGTTCCTGTGGGTCTATCTCCCTCTTTTGTCTATTCACAAACGGCTCAGTCTTACTACTGTCGGCTGTGTCATCTACTGGTTTTTGGGCCTGTGTATTGCTGTTGCCTCTAGGGGTGCTGCGTCCTACTCCTTCCACATTCAATACTCCTCCATTCACCTGCAGTACTGGATACAGATTAGCTGTGTGTGCAGTGGGTGGTGCATAATGAGGTGGACCTGTGGGTGTGGTGTCAGATGCGTTTACCATATCCTTTTTGGTTGTTGGACGATCAGCGTTGAGGTGTCTCACACTCTGCCACCACATCGCGTACTCAGTCCAACAGCGGCATTTTCTCCTTTGCCTGTTCTCCCCGCCTTTTCCATCTCCTCCTCTGCAAAAATCCTGCAGTCCCTGCCCTTTCTATCGCTTCCTCCTTTATTTTCCTCCATACTGCAATTTTAGTGGCAATCAGTGTGCCTAGTGGTTCTTTATCTGTAAGGCATTTCCCCTTTGTTTTGATGAGTTTTTTACAAATTAGCTTCCGCCTTTTTACGTGCTTCTGTGACTCCCTTTTTTGGTATGGTGGCCTGAAGCGCTCTTAATATGTTATCAATCTGGGTTCCTATTGAGACCCAAATTACTCCTTCTGTCCCTATTTCATTATCAAATTCTCCTTCCATTTTCTTAACTCTGTGGTTCGGTTTTATTACGGGCTTTATGGGCTAGTCTGTTCATTAACCGGTTCCAGGCTTATGCTTTGAATAGGACTGCCAATAATGACTGTCGTCCTTAAAATCAAGTGGACGGGTTTGCGTTGTCACCGTTAGGTTTCCACCCGCACAGACAACTTCGTTAACACCGCAAGGTTTCCGTTGTCCGCTTTTACCACTATATTTCAAGATACTATTCAGCACATACGCCCTTCACTACAACCTTCAGAGTTTTATTCCCACACCCTCTAAGTTTTAATCACACTCACAAAACAAAAGCATTAAACGTTAAACACATGACAAGTGGAACAGAAACATTAAACACAACAAGTTACACAAAAACATTAAACACATAACAAGTTACACAAAAACATTAAACACATAACAAGTTACACAAAAACATTAAACACATAACAAGTTAACATCAGTTATTTTCATACAATTCTTTTAGCAGACAATATGTGTAGGAGCTGTTCTCCTACCTTCTTTTACTTCTAGCAGACAAAATGTGTAGGAGCTCTTCTCCTACCTTCTTTTACTTCTAGCAGACAATATTTGTAGGAGCTCTTCTCCTTTATGTTTTTAGGGATCTCACCCCAGAGGCCTCTACCTCAGCTATACGCAGCCGCGTCCGAACTGCGGTGGGGTTTGCCACACCCAAGTTTTACCTTTTAGTCTTACACTTCTATTCTGTATTCACTATTACCTTTTCTTTTACTCTATTTCCTTTATAAATACTGTAACCTTAAAGTTTCATTATATTCACTCCTTTTATCTTTCTTCTTACCATTGTTTGAAGAGGACACACCTTTTAGTCGTACTCAATATAGCAGATTTTCATTTAAGAGGCACTGCTCACCTTAGTATGATGCCGGCGTGTGTCCTCGCTTATCGGTATCGGTCCGATATCAACAAATTCTGTCCGATATGTCAGCAATTGGCAGAGTTAAACCTACAGTTAGTTTGGTCACTGTCTGCGTGTCTCTCGGCGACGCGCTAAGCTAAGCTAGCTGGTGCTAGCGGGTCCTCCGTCACATCGCATCGCCCGAAAAGACAAAAAAAATGCGCTGAACGTTGCTCCGGGTGTCGGACGCCGTCCTGCCGCCTTCTCATCGCCGACGTCGCCGCCTTCGCGGAGCTCCATCGGGTTCGCTCCGCCGTACTTCCTCTAACCACATGACAGTTTTACAGTGAGCCTTCCTTTAAATAAAGAGCACTGCTGTTCTTTTCAAATGTAGTGTTTTTTCTGGTCTGTACTAAATTTGTGACACTACAGAAAACTTTTTTTCTCTACATATATCGATATCGGCCGAAATTTTCACATCGGTGCATCCCTAGAAAACCGTTATCCAAATCAGCTCAGTTGGAGTTGCCTCGCATCCCGGACGAGCCCCCAAAGTTGTCGCGCTGCCAAGTTGCGCTCCGAGTTGGTTAATGCGGGCAAACACCAGAACGGAGAAGTAGAGTGAATATAATGAATTTATTAAACGCAAGTCTGCAGAGAGCGGAGATCAATCACTGCACCACAAGAGTGAGCAGGAAGATCTGAGTTTTTTTACGTGCTGTGTGTCTTCATGAATGGGGGTTGTGTGCTGTAAGGTAAGGAATGTCTGGGAGGATCTTCTTCTTTTTAGTTTCGGACGGCTCCCTTTCTCCAAGGCCAAACTTAGGTATCTGTGTGTGAAAACAACTCAGATACTCCAACTACTCTCACATAACTATACTTGGCTTACATAAGGTTCCAATAGCAACATGTTTATACAATGACAACAATTAGCATCAGTATTTGATAACAACTCTCAAAATGGAGACTGTTTCTACAAACATCTGTGAAAGAATGGGTCGCTCTCAGGAGCTCAGTGATTTCTAGTGTGTAACTGTCATAGGATGCCACCTGTGCAACAAATCCAGTCCAACAAATTTCCTCACTCCTAAATATTCCAAAGACACATCTAAGCTTGTGGTTCCTAAACTTTTTATTTAAAGAGTATGCCTTCATCATGTATGTGCAGTGAGTCAGAGAGGGAGAAGAAATACGACTGGCGGGAATCTAACTGGGCCTGCTGCTTCAAGTGCGCATGCGCTCCCCCTCCACCTTGCACTCAACTGTCCGCTGAAGACAAATGTGAGGCTAACTTTAGAAGCGCTAGCTAGCATCACCATCAACAGATTAGTGACAGGACTCAGCCACGCGTAAAGCAGGAGACACCTTCATATAATCCTTCAACTAGCAAAGCGAAGACACGCAGATACGGACGAGGCTTATCCCGCCTTTGGTTTCACCAGTACAACGGTGGGTGATGCGGAGAGACCGCGGTGTGTTGTGTGTCTGTAAATATTAGCAAGCGACAGTTTGAGGCCGAACAAATTAAAACGACACTCGAAAACGGCACAACCTGATTACAAAGATAAGCTAATGGAGTTTTTTTAAGAAAAAAAAGAGTCGCTTCACTAAAGCTGCATCCCTACCCTCTAAAAAGCAACTCTGTAACATGAACTAGCCCACCCAGTCACTGCATGAAGTGAACATATTACATGAAAAATGGATAGTCAGTTTAGTTGTTGTATGCACTATAAGTTTGTAGTTCATGTCACTATAGACCACCTTACACTTTAGTTTACTATAGTATCTCTCAGCCTGAGTAAAGGTTCCTCGACCAGTTTAAAAAGACAATCTCACCATAGCTAGCACTGTAAAACTTTGCTGTGAAATCTGTAGTTATATAGTATTGTATATTTTACAATAAGTCAGACAAGTCAAAAAGATATTTCATTATGAAAGTTAATCCCTCCAACACTGTATATAAAACTAAATGTTCATTTGACTTTTATTTTACAGTTAATCACCCAATACTGTAAAAGTGACTGAAATAACTAATGCAGTGAGTAACATAATTTCTTCTGTGTTCTTCAGCCGTCAATTTGAATACAGCAATCAAAGCTTTCTGGAGCAAGATTCTGGAGTTGGACAACGAGGCCGTGTTGCTCGCTGGCTCAGACTCAGGGAGTTACACATCTGTCCCCTTAGCACAAAACAAACTCGTCTTTTCACTGATCCCAACGTCTCGCCAACAGCTGTATGACGCCTCAAGCGGTACTTGCCAGGCCCTCACCAGACGGTGCACAGCATATATAAAGAGATCATGGCCTGTACTATGAAACCGAGAAGCACATGGAGGACTGGAACCCTGATGATCCTTGTGATTTTATAGATTTGTACTTGGCAGAGATGGAAAAGGTACTTTCAGTGAGCCCGTTATACTGTTGGATTGGTTTGCTGTCTGAAACAATCAATTTTTAAATTTCACTGTTGACAAAATGTCTTTGTATAATGGCCACTGCAGTCATGATCTGCCAATAGTTTCAATTAGAAATCGAGTGCATGTACATGTACAGACTTTCCATTTTCCATGTGGAGAAAATAATTGAACTGTCTGAAAAAATGTTTACTATCTTAAATTAAATCTTCAAAATATATTGTACATTTTATATAGTAGCCTGTGACAGCAGATTACTGTTAAACATCACGGAGTAAGTGTTTTTTTCTGCTCGTACATGGTTAGAGGAAGGAGAATCCCAGGTTAGCTTCCTTGACCTGATTGAGGCCTGGACAGAAACAGCTTCTGCTACTTTATGCTGGGTCCTCATATACGTGACAAACTAGCTGGACATACAGAGTGAGTTCACAGTGGTGTAAATTGACTATTTGCTGCTCCTCTATACTTCCACCCCACTACATGTGAAAGGGAAATTTTGCACTTTCTACTCTTCTACACAAAGCGCTTTGTTACTTTTCAGATAAAGATTTGACATAAAATAATATTCTAACTAATTAAAATATTTTATTAAACACACATGTGCTATACACTTTGTGTGAAAGGTACTCTAAAAAAGTGTATTGGGGACAATGCCACAACTGTCATGTGGTCTAACCCAAACAATTTAGTACCATTTAAAGGGGGTAAAAATTCAATTAAGCTCAATTCGTATAAGATGTTGGGAGAATTTTTTACTCGATATTGGTGTAATTGTACAAAAACCCCACATTTTTTCCACTTCTTCAGATTTGTTTTGCTCCAAAATCACTATTCTTGTGATTTTTGTCTTAAGGTGAAAAAAAAAAATTTTAAATACAAAAAATGTCAAATAAATTCCACTGGCAAATAATTTAGCATATAATTAAGTTGGTTTCTTGATTTTAGTTTGTCTAATCATTTTTTTTTTTTTTTTTTTTTTTAAGGAAACTGGTGGTCTTGAGTCATAGAAATGATGGCCTGAGTTAATTTTGCACCTAAAATGCAGAGAATATTATATGTAATAATCAAACAGGCCTCGACAGTGGATGACTGTGGACATACATAGAACCTTGTGATGTCATGATCATTAAGGAATGAAGGGAATTTAGGGCAATTTTTGAACTTTTCAGTGTGACTTTAGTCAACTTTAAACCTGGATTAAACTTTCCTTTCATTCCATAGTGAAACTCTAAACTTACAATATCTGAAGTTAAATTAAAGTGATTTCAGGTGCATCACTTTCCCAGGTCTTCTCTGCCTGTTTGAGTTTTTGAAAACCTGAGATGTGGCTAATTTTCAATGTAGTAATGACCAATGTTTAATGGACTCAAGATCCTGGAACGTCCTTTATTTCTTTATCAGCTGCATACTTATTGATATAAACAGCACTTCATATTGAATTATTATTAATGTATAACGTGAAATTTGAATACAATTATAAAATAGTTTAATACAATATCTGTAGTGGGGCTGCAACTAACCACTATTTGAATATTTAATTTAGATTTGAGCTGTTTGTGTGAGTATTTAATTGGGTCCTATATATCTTTTGACTCATTCAGCTGGGGTGTTTATTTTAGATCAGGCCACGGTTTGGAGCAGGCAATTATTAATTAATTAATTAATTAATAGGCTACTTTCCTAAGAAATAAGCTACAAAAAATGGAAAATTGTAATTTTAAATTATTAAAGTAGTTTAAAAGTCAAATTGCAGTACTGTAGTTAAGTGTATTCTGACTCAGTTCTCAGTTTTTCTCTGCATATTTTACCAAAGAAAGTTTATACTTTATTATTCAATATTATTTCATAACTTCATTGAAGCATCACACTGACAGGATCAAGGAACATAAGACATATAATATACTTTATGCAAAGTATAAGAAGTTTAATTTCCTTTATGCTTATAACTAGTTAAGTATAGAAGTAAACACTGATCAATTAAGTGGAACAGTACTTTTTATTTAATAACAATAGAAAAGCACTATCTCACATTGTTGTGCAATACATAGTTTTACACTGAACCATGTGTCCCTTTTTTACATAAATAAATTGAAATAGAAAATTACAGAAAGTAGTGGACTAGCCAGGAATAAGTAGGTAGTTTTGTAGTTAAAGTAGAACTTAGAAAACTGTACTGAATCCAATAAACATTATGTATATCCTAAAGCTTTTAAACCGTAAAGCAAAGACTCTTACTGAGCAGTTTTACTCAGCACTTTTACTTGCCATTGATTATTTTAGCTGACAGAATTTCTGCTCTTACTTCAAAAAGGATCTGAGTACTTGTTCACCATTGTCATTGTTCATCCTCATTCCTCACCCAGAGAAAGTGCAGGTGGAGTTGGACAGAGTGATTGGACGTCCGACAGACCCAACCTGCCCTATATGAACGCTGTCATGACACTACCGAACATTGTCAAAGGAGTTACTTGTAAGCAATCGGACTTCTTCTTGTAGCTTTAAGACGTTTTACTGCCTTTCCAGGCAGCTTCTTGAGTTCTGGCTTGATGCTGGAAACCATGAGCTTTTATCTCTGGATCATTGGTTAAAACTTTAAACAACACTCTCATAACAATGGTCCATAAGTCACACTTCAAGGTATGAAGTGGAGTGAGAGTTGTTGTGGTTACATGATCCAGAGATTGAGGCCTGCTCTGATGGTGAAGAGCAGTAAAACTTCCTGGGATGAGATCTCAAAGCAGGATGGTATGTAGCAGATAGATTATGACGTAACCCACCTCCTCTGTTCAAAGTTGGTCTTTCTCAATGGACATAGATGGCCTCCTTCACTCTCCTCTCCTCTTTGTCTAAGAGGTGAACGTCCGTGTCTTTAAAGGAGTGTCCCTTTTCCTTTAGATGTAGATGTACTGCTGAGTCCTGTCCTGATTTGGTGGCTCTCCTGTGTTGTGCCATGCGTTTGCGCAGTGGTTGTTTGGTTTCTCCTATATATAAATCCTGGCACTCTTCACTGCATTGTATAGCATAAACCACATTGTTGAGGTTTTGTCTTCGAGTTTTGTCCTTGGGGTGGACCAGTCTCTGTCTGAGGGTGATGCCAGGCTTGAAATAAACAGGGATGTTGTGTTTGCTGAAGATTCTTCTCAGTTTTTCAGAGAGACCGGATACGTATGGAACTACTACATGTTTCCTTCTCTCTTCCATCTGTTTTGGTGAATGCCCAGTTGGAGTAACCACAATTTCGAAGTGCCTGTTAGATGTGTGTTTCTTCTCTTTCCCCCCTGCTTTGGAGGGGATGCTGTCTGCCCGGGGTTGAAGGTGTGTGTGTGTGTGTGTGTGTGTGTGTGTGTGTGTGTGTGTGTGTGTGTGTGTGTGTGTGTGTGTGTGTGTGTGTGTGTGTGTGTGTGTGTGTGTGTGTGTGTGTGTGTGTGTGTGTGTGTGTGTGTGTGTGTTTTTCCTGAACTGAAGAAGCTGCCTGGATAGGCAGTGAAATGTCTTCAAGCTACAAGAAGAAGTCCAGTTGCTCACAAGTAACTCCTTTGACACTACAATGACCTGGATGAATGAGTTGTTCCTCTGGGATTTCCAAAATGGCCAGTAATGACTATGTGCTGGGAGAGTACTCCATACCCAAGGTGAGGAGCTATTTACCATCAGGCTTAATATGTACATACACTAATTTAAAACATCCATGGACACTAATTTCATAATAAATCTTGTGCATCGAGACTCCCACACAACGTTGAATACACACAGTTCAGACACAAATGCAAAAGTTGGGTCTGTGGTAACCGGGATCTTCACGTTCTCCACATCACAAGTTGGATCTGACTTGTTGAAAACTAAATTAGTTTGCAGAAATAACATGTACGTAACTTTCAGAAATTCTTTAATAGTGACACCAAACACAACTGATGATCTGGGTATTTTTTTTCTCCTTTTTTTGGTGCTCAGAATAAAGAATGACACTTTCATAACTCTCAATTGTACTTCAGAAATTCTTTGGGAATGAAATGAAATAAACAGGGTATGGATTCATATTTATTAAATAAAGATTCCTGAAACCCTGATCAACTAAACAACATCTTTTGGTAAGTTATTGTTTTACATTTATCGACCAGCAGTCTATTTTATAGGTGGTGTCAGTATTAATAAAGTCTAATGATATTTACAGGGTTCCCACGGGTGCTTGAATTCCTTGAAAATGCTTGAATTTCAATTCAGTGTTTTCAAAATGTTTCCTAAGCAGCTACGCGCTTGATCCGATACCTTTACATGCAGAACTCGGTTATCGTACTCGCTCGGTGTTCTGTCGAGCAATAACAGTAGACTACTGTCAATATTAGGCCCTTAATTCTGCATCAAAACATTGTGTTCTACTCGGACTCTACTTCTCTCTGCTCTACTTCTAAATCTCTGGCAGATCTTCAAATGCAAAAAAAAACACCATGGGTGAGTAGAACACAATGTTTTGATGCAGAATTAAGGGCTCAATCAAAAAAAAAAAGAAAATGTGATCTCCAGCATAGAGATCTCACACTCAGCCATACATATACAATTAACAGACTCAACTTGCTGGTTGAAACATGGATTTTTACATTATATTCCAGTAAATCACAAAATACAGGTTTTGTCTTCCTGAGGCTGGTACGAAGCAAAGCATACTGGTTGGTCATTGGTGTTGCATGGTGACTCTGCGTGTTACTTCAGCATTCAAGCAGCACTAGCATGTATCTTGTTAATGGACAGGCAGTAAGTGTGGATTGGGTCTGTGCGATTGTCCTTGCTGTAAAAGGTTTCCATACAGTGAAAATAAATAACTCGTCTGCTGATACATGCAATACTTTAGCCCCCTTCAGGCATTTGTCACTGTTATTGGGCTATGGTAGTGACACAATGCACTGTTCACAAGCTGAGAATACAAGCCAATTCACAATTAGTTAAAAATCCAAACATTCAATCTACCACCATATGAAATATTGCTAATTAGACCCATACTATTATGCCATACAGTGGCGCCGCTGCACTTCTCATGACCATCATGGCAAACACAATGAGTAGGCTACCTATTTAAAGGTGCTTGAAAAGTGAAAAACTGGTGCTTGAAGGTGCTTGAAAAGTGCTTGAATTTGTTCATGAAAAAGGTGTGGGAACCCTGTATTTATATTTGTATTTTTTGTTCCCAGACGACAACTTTGTGAGCGCCTACAGTGCCGAGATGGACCCCGCTGGACCTCCTGGATGACCCCTGGCCCCGGTGTGGTTCTTTGACGGTAAGACATTTATTTTAATAAAAGAGTAATTTTTAATCAGTTTATTTCAGTGATGAGAATATGGTTTATGTAAACTGCTGAATTTAGACAATGACTTTAGTCCATTATTAGAAAAACCATAATGCACGATATAATATTGTTGCTAATGCTTATTTAAGTGGATACACATTTGTTGCAAGCAAAGAAGGACTGTGGGTATATTTTATTGTGACCAATACAGATTGATTAATTGATTCTATGGGTGAATGTGAGGTTTTCCCAGTAAAAGGTGATTTAATTCGATGCAGTGGCATAAAAACAGTGTTATTTTCACATGAAATTATCCAAAGTTTTTGTCGACCATTTTGTTAAAAAGTGTTATTCATGAACCATGGCGACGAAGCCATTTTTAAATTATGCCTTAAAAGAAGTAAATTTTCAATCAATCACCATTGAGACGAGAAGCATTTAGGCGCAGACGATGACGTCAGCGCGTCAGAACGTGCAGAGCTGCGTTTCCCTGCTGTTTGACGTCTTTAGTAAACACTGCTTCAATAAACAGAATGTTTCTATGATGCTGAGAAAATAACTACAAGAGGATAGTCTTTTTTGCTAAAGACTCGGTTGTTCCTTTTGTAAATTTTGTATTTCAAATACAATAAGAGAATTACATTTAATGTTATTACATTACATTTATTCGTCTAACACTATCTTTAGCTTTTTTGACATTGATGACAAATGATAAGAAATGTACCTTTTATGAAATTGAAACTGAACATGTAACTCATTTATATTTTCTGATTGCTCATATAGTAATCAATTTGGTGAAAATTGAGATAATGTAAAACAACAAATTTTGTTTTCATTTTGAATTAATGTTAAATAAAAAAAAATCCTTATTAGTTGTTTTTAGTAAAAAAAAACAAGAAATTAAGCATGGTTATAAATCTTGAAGGTTTAGTTTGTGGGGGTGGTCATGTTACTTTGGTTACACCTTAAGCCAAACATAGATAAGATAGGACTTTATTGATCCTACAACGGGGAAATTTGCTCGTTACTGCAGCTAAGCACAGGTGTAAGAGTACAGAGTAAAGAAAAAAGAATAAGCTATAAAAATACACAACACTATGTACTATATACAATTCGTTGAATTTGTTGAGCAGCATACACAGTATGCATTATGGACATATTTAGAATGGTGGAAAAAAAATACTAATAAATAGCAAGTAAAAGGTATGCATGAGCAAAGCATATATACATTCATACATGCACGTACATACCTACATACATACACGCATATTTACATATATATATATATATACATATACAGTAATCCCTCGTTAATCGCGGGGGTTACGTTCCGAAAATGACCCGCGATAAGTGAAATCCGCGAAATAGAAAACTTTATTTTTTTTTTTACAATTAGCAACTATTACATGTATACAAATACAGTGACTCACGTGTAGGCCGTTTCACTGCTCCTCAGACTAGGCCGCTGCATCCTGACTGCGCTCTGTCACTGACAGCAAAGTTTTCATAAAGCATTCTCGCTTTTGTGCAGATAAGGTTTGTATCCAGGGTTATGTTTTTTTTCCTGCAGTCATTAATCCACAGAGCTAATGCCGTCTCCATCCGTACCATGGTCTTGTTGCGGACAGTTACAACCCTTTTTGCATTCGTATTAAAATTGACTGCTGCTGTCGTCCTTATGTTTTTTTCCTCCTTCTTTATGTAACGAACGGAAGATTCATTGATTCCGTAATGGCGAGCAACGGCTGCCTAGCTTTTACCTTTCCTGAGCATGTCCAGAAGTTTAACTTTATCTGAGATAGGTAGCATCTTCCGCCGTTTGGGCCCATCCCCAGGTGCTTTTGTCCGTCCAGGCCGTTTCGTCGACATTATGGGTTTAGGAGATGTTCGAAATTACAAGATAATTTGGCCAACTTAATGTAAATTTGCCAAGCTGTTTTATGTACGTACACATAACTGCACGAGACGACAAAATGATAGCACAATTCATAGCATGTTTTGATACAAGAAGCGGGAGTGAGTTTTTAGAGAATCAGAATGCAGAACACAATGCACCAAAAAAAAAAAAAAATGCATTATGAAAATCCGCGAAATAGCGAATCCGCGATAAGTGAACCGCGAAGTGACGAGGAATCACTGTGTATATATATATATATATATATATATATATATATCCATGCACATACACACATGTACACATACATAGCTAATGCATACTTAAGGTGCAGGATGTATGTGTAGTGTAAAGTGACCAGTGGAGGAAAAGTGACTGCAGTGAGATTTAAGTTATGTTATAAAGTCTTATTGCTGTCGGGATGAATGATCTGCGGAAGCGCTCCTTCTCGCAGCGAGGGTGTTTGAGTCTCTGGCTGGAGGAGCTGCTCAGCGCACCCACCACCCCATGCAGAGGGTGATGGGGGTTGTCCATGATGGATGTCAGCTTTGCCGACATCCTCCTCTCTCCAACCACCACCACCGACTCCACAGGACATCCCAGTACAGAGCTAGACCTCTGCACCAGTTTGTCAATTTTCCTTCTGTCCCTGTCTGTGCATCCGCCCCCCCAGCAGACCACTGTGTAGAAAAGGGCAGATGCTACGACGGAGGCGTAGAAGGTCTTTAACAGGGTCCTGCACACTCCAAAGGACCTTAGTCTCCTCAGCAGGTGAAGTTGACTCTGGCCCTTTTTGTACAGGACATTAATGGTTGTGGTCAAGTTTGTTGTTCAGGTGAACACCCAGGTATTTGTAAGAGACCACTGTCTCAATGTCTTATCCCTGGATGCTCACCGGTGTTTGGGGGGGGTCGACTTCCTCCTGAAGTCCACAACCATCTCCTTTGTCTTGCTGGCGTTGATTCGGAGAGCGTTGGTCTCACACCAGCTGACAAAGCCATTGATGACCCCCCCCCGTACTCCTGGTCGTTCCCATCTGATACACACCCGATGATGGCCGTATCATCTGAGAACTTCTGTAGGTGGCAGTTGTCAGAGTCGTAGCTGAAGTCTGAGGTGTACAGACTAATCAGAAAAGGTGAGAGCACTGTACCCTGTGGATCCCCCGTGCTGCAGACTACCACCTCAGACACACAGTCATGAAGCCTCAGATACTGTGGTCTGTTGGTGAGGTAGTCAATGGTCCAGGTTTAGTTTAATATAGTATCTCTCAGGCTGAGTAAAGGTTCCTTGACCAGTTTAAAAAGACAATCTCACCATAGCTAGCACTGTAAAAAACCTGTAGTTATATAGTATTGTATATTTTACAATAACTCAGACAAGTCAAAAAGCTATTTCATTATGAAAGTTAACCCCCCCAACACTGTAAATAAAACTGAAATTAGAGTTTTTAATTGACTTTTATTTTACAGTTAATCACCCAATACTGTTATTGTTAATTACTGTTAATTATTACAGTGAGTAACATCATCTCCTCTGTGTTCTTCAGCCATCATTTGATTACAGCAATCAAAGCTTTCCGGAGCAAGATTCTGGAGTTGGACAATGAGGCCGTGCTGCTCGCTGGCTCAGCTCAGGCTCAAGGAGTTACACGTCTGTCCCCTTAGCACAAAACAAACTTGTCTTTTCACTGATCCCAACGTCTCGCCAACAGCTGTATGACGCCTTCCCTGGTTTGAGGCAGTACTTGCCAGGCCCTCACCAGACGGTGCACAGCATATATAAAGAGATCATGGCCTGTACAAGGAAACCGAGAATCTCATGGAGGACTGGAACCCTGATGATCCTTGTGATTATATTGATGTGTACTTGGCAGGGATGGAGAAGGTTCACCTGTTTGTGAACCTGTTTTTTACTGTTGGTTTGCTGTCGGAAACAATCAATTTTTAAGTTTCACTTTCGAGAAAATGTCTTTGTATAATGGCCACTGCAGTCATGATCTGCCAATAGTTTCATTTAGAAATCGAGTGCATGTTCATATACACACTGGCCATTTTCCATGTGAAGAAAATATTTGAACTGTCTGAAGAAAGGTCTATCTTAAATTAAATCTTCAAAATATACAGTAAATTTTAATGTCTTATATGGTAGCCCGTGACAGCAGATTACTGTGTTAAACATCACGGAGTAAGTGTTTTTTTTCTGCTTGTACATGGTTAGAGGAAGGAGAATCCCATGTTAGCTTCCTTGATCTGATTGAGGCCTGGACAGAAACAGCTTCTGCTATTTTATGCTGGGTCCTCATATACGTGACAAACTACCTGGACATACAGAGTGAGTTCACAGTGGTGTAAATTGACTAATTGCTGCTCCTCTATACTTCCACCCCACTACATGTGAGAGGGAAATTTTGCAATTTCTACTCTTCTGCAAAAAGTGTTTTTTTACTTTTCAGATAAAGACTTGACATAAAATAATATTCTAACTAATTAATTAATTGGGGACAATGCCACAACTGTCATGTGGTGTAACCCAAACAACATATTACCATTTAATGGGGGAAAAATTCAATTAAGCTCAATTTTCTGCCAATTTGTATAAGATATTGGGGGATAATTTTACTCAATATTGGTGTAATTGTACAAAAATCCAACATGTTTTCTCTTCTTCAGATAAAAAAAAGGGAAAAATTGTTATTTATTAATTAGTTTAAAAATCAAATTGCAGTACTGTAGTTAAGTGTATTCTTACTCCTCCGAGTTCTCAGTTTTTTTTTTTTATTTTACCACAGAAAGTTTGTACTTTATTATTCAATATTATTTCATAACTTCATTGAAGCATCACACTGACAGGATCAAGGAACATAAGACATATAATATACTTTATGCAAAGTATAAGAAGTTTAATTTCCTGTATACTAGTTAAGTATATGATAAGTAAACACTGATAAATTAAGTGGAACAGTACTTTTTATTTAATAATAGTAAAACACTCAATCTCACATTGTTGTGGAATACATAGTTTTACATTGAACCATGTGTCCCTTTTTACATAAATAAATTGAAATAGAAAATTACAGAAAGGAGTGGACTAGCCAGGAATAAGTAGGTAGCTTTGTAGTTAAAGTAGAACTTAAGAAAACTGGAAAACTTTTACTTAAAAAAAAAAAAAAAGGATGTGAGTACTTGTTCACCATTGTCATTGTTCATCCTCATCCCTCACCCAGAGAAAGTGCAGGTGGAGTTGGACAGAGTGATTGGACGTCCGACAGACCCAACCTGCCCTACATGAACGCTGTCGTCATGAGACTCAGAGAATGGGGAACATTGTTCCTCTGGGATTTCCAAAATGGCCAGTAAAGACTATGTGCTGGGAGAGTACTTCATACCCAAGGTGAGGAGCTGTTTACCATCAGGCTTAATATGTACATACACTAATTCAAAACATCCATGGACACTAATTTTGTAATAAATCTTGTGCAATAAGGCTTTTTTTAATCTACCCGTGCACTTTAAAATTGCATCTAATCCTGTGTATTTACTTTACTTATTTGTACCTGGTCCTTTTATTAAATAAAAAAAAAGAAAAGAAATGAACTTGATTGGATGTTCATCAATGTGAAACATATCTCACCACTCTTTTTCCAGGGCACAGCTATAAGTACAATGCTTTCATTGGTGGTTTTTGATATGGATGAGTGGACGACTCCAGTTTTTTTTAGGTAGGGTAGGAAGAAATCTGTTTATTTAATCAGTTATCAAGTATTATATAAAGGGCAATACATTATACTTGAATACATGTATAATTGTGTAGAGCACTGGGACCACTCTCACATCCATATACACATTTCTATACAGTAAATATACATATTTACACATATTTCTACATTCAATATTTGTTTTTACAGGCTGATGTTTAATAAACTGTTGATCCATTTGACCCAGTTTTAGGAGGCATCATATATACACATCATGCTCCAGCACTTGTTTTTACCCTTTGTTCATACTGTAGGAACAGTGTTTCTGGCATTAAAATAGGTTGTTAGCTATGTGTCCAATCACAGCCCGTAGAAGTGGATTCACTTAGTCAGGGCTCCACCTTCAGACCTGTCCAACCTGGGTGTCCCAACTAAAGAATAAACTCCTGCTGGCACAGTTCTTAAGGTCACTGATGCATGCAAACCCCCGACCACAATAAGGTGGCAATCCCTCGGGGGAACTGAAAATATAAATAAATAAAAGATAATTCAGAAATTATCCATCAACATCATAACATGTATCTCACCTGGATGGAAAGAAAATTTTAACCTAAAACTTCACACATGAGAATGGCTTACAAAAATAAAGCAGAGTTATGATTAGTAATGATACTAATAAGTTAGTTTGTAAATCACATGTTAGAGTGGCTTGCGAAACTATTTGGCTCCCTTGAACTTTGTGACCTTTTGCCACATTTCAGGCTCCAAACATAATGATATAAAACTGTAATTTCTTGTGAAGAATGAACAACAAGTGGGACACAATCATGAAGTGGAACACACTTTATTAGATATTTTAAACTTTTTTAACAAATAAAAAACTAAAAATTCGGTGTGTAAAATAGTTTCGCAAGCCACTGTATGTTTTTCTTTTTTGGGATTTTCTTAAACAACTGAACAATTAAATTCAACGTTTCTCTCTTATTATATGTTATGATTTCTGTAATTAAATGCATGAATGTGTTTTGTGTGTGTGTGTTTTAACTATTCTACAACAGTATTTGTCACCTGTCTCGACATGGATAGTAGTTTTTATAAAATATTTGCAGACTTCTTCGTTATATCAAAGATGACTTAAAATAACTTTGTAGGGGCTACATGTACGTAACTTTCAGAAATTCCTTAATAGTGACACCAAACACAAATGAGCATTTTAGATGAGCTGGACATTTTTTTTTGTCTTTTTTTGGTGCTCAGAATAAAGAATGACACTTTTATAACTCAATTGTGGTCCAGAAATTCATGGATTTCCTGACCTTCATCTGGATCATCGATCACCTGGACTCCTGATCAACTAAACAACATCGTTTGGTAAGTTATTGTTTTACATTTATCGACCAGCAGTCTATTTTATAGGTGGTGTCAGTATTAATAAAGTTTAATGATATTTGTATTACATGTTTTTGTTCCCAGACGATAACTTTGTGAGCGCCTACAGTGCCGAGATGGACCCCACTGGACCTCCTGGACCACCCCTGGCCCCGGTGTGGTTCTTCGACGGTCAGACATTTATTTTAATAAAAAAGTAATGTTTAATCAGTTTATTTCAGTGATAAGAATATGATTTATGATGTTGTTCTTACATTCATCTGATTCACATTTTTCTAACTCAACAGTGCCTCCTGCTGTTTCTATTTGCTTTACTGCAGCTCTGTTGTGTGTTTAACATATAAACCAGGGGTGTCAAACTCAGGTGTGTTACTGCCTGGTTGGAACAAAAACCTGCACCCACTCGGCCCTCCAGGACCTTAGTTTGACACGTGTGATATATAAAGATACATTATGTTGCCAAAAGTATTATTCCACCCATCCAAATTATCAGAATCAGGTGTCCTAATTTGTCCCTGCCTCGGGTGTATAAAATCGAGCAATTAGGCATTTGTGAAAGAATGGGCCGGTCTCAGGAGCTCAGTGATTTCCAGAGTGAAACTGTCATAGGATGCCATCTGTGCAACAAATCCAGTCCAACAACTTTCCTCGCTCCTAAATATTCCAAAGACACCTGTCGGCTTTATTATAAGAATATGGAAATGTTTGGGAACGACAGCAACACTGCAATGAAGTGGTTGGCCGCAAAAACTGAAAGAGAGGGGTCAGATGCTGAAGTGAATAGCGCAAAGACGTCACCGACCTTCAGTCAGTGGCTACAGCGTTTCAAACTTCATGTGACCTTCAAATTAGCTGCAGAGAGCTTTATGGAATGGGTTTCCACGGCCGCGCAGCTGCATCTAAGCTCGTGGTTCCCAAACTTTTTATTTAAAGAGTATGCCTTCATCACGTATGTGCAGTGAGTGAGAGAGGGAGAGTGTCAGGAGTTTTCCCACTCGCTCAATACCTATTAGAGATCAGAATAAATGAGAGTCAGACACCATAGCTTTCTTTGTACAAAGGGCACCCTGCTACTGCAACATCTAAGGCACAGTGAGCAGAGACGCGCAACATCTCTTGATACGGTTATAAAAACAAGTGCATCTGAGACAACAGTTTTTTGGGTGAGATAAACTAGTTCAAATTGTTTTGTCTAGGGCATTGTGACATCTTTGGATAACAACTGTGCGAGTACAGAATGTTCTTCCAAGGCTATATGGCTTTATCTGCGTGTGACATTTTCAACAGTCTTCTAACAGTCCCTCCTGTTGTCACATGCAGAGAACAGATTATATGTAATAATTCACAGTCGAGAGTAATGATAAAATGACAATGAACTTCTTTCGGTTTTCTGTTATAACTTCATTACTATTTTCCAGTGATATTTCACACACTGTCTTCTGCCTCTTCTTCTGAATCCGTTGACGAGCCTACACCTCCTGGTGTGTACGTGTCATCGTGAGGCAATGGAGCGGTTGGTGTTGCAGCTGTTTGGACATACACTGCAATGAGACTGGTTATACCGGAGTGCATACACAGAAAGTTCTCAGCACCCTATTTTTGTCTTTTAGTACTCGTAATTTTCAGGGTCTGGAAATAGATCAGGGAGGTTACGGAGAGCAATGTCCTCCGAACCTTCAACATCAGAGATTGGGATACGACCAACTTCTGCAGGAACATCCTGTTGTAATGCAGAATAGGCATACTCACGTTGCAACATATATTGGTCTACTGGAGTGCCCACCCAGACTGCTAGGGATAGCATCACAAACACAGGCACCAGGATTTGGAACAACATCACCCCCCATGGTCCGAGAGTGGTAGTCAGCCAGTCCATAGCACTGGTACCTGCATGGTCAGCTGGTCTGAAATGAGAGGTTATAGCTTCAAGAGTGTCTATAAGTTTAGTAATGTTGTCTGTAGGATCTGGAGCTAGAACACAACATAAATCAGAGGTAATGTCGAGAGCAGCACACATTCCTCCTTCAGCTGCAAACAAAAAGTCTAATACCATTTGGTGCTGCATAATTACTTCTCTATGGTTGGTTGTAATTGTCTGTAGAGCATTAGTATTAGCTGTCATGTAAGCATGTAGATCAGCGGTAATATTGTCTAAATGGTCGGCAAGGAACGTTACTCCATACCAATGGAATAAACCAATGCCCCATTTTTCACCTAAAGAGACACGGTAATGATAGTTGTCCCTAGAAGCGAACTGCGCCATTTCTCTTTTCCGCCTATGGCTGGAATTAGGTGGCTTTGATAAATTAGCAATTGGGATCAAGAGCATTGGAGTAGTTAGCTTAGCTAGGTAACAGCACCTGGAAAAGTTGGGTGGTAAAAAGCTGTAATATTGTCTGCCACAAATCCAATAATAACAGTCTGTTGTGCCCAGCCCTGGTGTAGATGCTACCACACTTACATTACATCTAGCTACTCCTAAAAACTTAATATCAGGGGAATACGTACAATTAACGCATTTGTCTGATCAAGAGCATGTTTGGTTAGTACCTCTACATACACAATAGGCGGCTCGGTGGCATTGAATCGAATTCGACCGGCCTTGGATCTAATTCCCGAATCTGTTGAGTTATCTGGGAAGTGCCACCGTAGGGTGCATAATTTTTTGCAGACAGTTTTGTTGAAGTATTTAGAGGAAGTGGAGCTGCCGTCTACTGCAGCCACGCAGCTGGATTCGTTCCAGCTGTCCTTAGTGCCATTGCGGATTACGTCTGCGGACAAAGTTAGCACACAGCGAGTAAAAGCTTCGGATGCTGGAGTAGCATCTTGGGCTAACACGTCAGTTTCAGTCATGGGATGAGGGAAGCAGGCTAGGCAAGAAGTGTTTTTATTTATGTCGTACAGTAAACAATAGCCAATGATACCATCTATTATGTTGCCATTTTTCAGGCATGCCCAATTCTGACGGTGTATACCACCAATCTGCTGTTCTCCTATGACGAGAAATAGATTTCTTATTTATTTGTTTTGTTTGTACAGGCACATTTTGTCCAGTGATTAGTGAGACCAGGGTGAGTAGAGACAATAGAAGAATAGGTGGTGCCATTTTAAACATCACATTCGAGAGAACAGTTACCTGCAGGAACCGCTAGGGTGGGTTAGCCCGTTGAGGCGTCCACGATGTGTTCTTCACTAGCTCACAGTACCAGACTCGGTCTGTGCCCCCAGACCCACCAGGCTAGCCCTGTGTGGTGTCCAGTAAGCCGTCCTGTGAGTACTCTAGACTTTCTCACTAGACGATCCCTTAACTTCCTCAGTTACCAATTTACAGTGTGATAGGTGTATCCAGGTGGCTCGTTCACTTATCTTTATCGCTGGCTGTGTGGTCAGGAGCACCTGGAACGGGCCTTCCCAACGTGGGCTGTTCCACCTCGTCCTATGAATTGTCTTTATCAACACCCAGTCTCCAATGTGAATCCTGTTTTTAGAGGGCGATACAGGATCATTAGGTATTTGATTTTGTATTTGTACATCATCAGTCTTCAATAATTTAATCATGTAGTCTACTAATGTGTGTTCCTCATCAGATTTCACTAGATCAGAGTTAAAGTGTGGCATAGGAAAACTGCGGCCATGCATTTCAAATGGTGTTAGTCCTTTTTCTCCTTTAGTAATTCTCATCCACATTTGACTAACGACAAACAATCATTCCATGGTCTATTAGTTTTTGCCATTGTTTTTCTCAATCTATTTTTAATAGTTCCATTTGTTCTTTCTACCAGACCTGCACGTTGAGGGTGATAGGCACAATGATTTTTTAAAAAATTGTTCCTAATGCCTCTCCTGCTTTAGTTATGGTTTAATCAACAAAATGGGTACCGTTATCTGATCGGATACGTCTCGGTATTCCATATGTAGGAAAATAATGATTACATAGTTTGATTGCTACTGTTATGGCGTCATTTCTTTTGGTTGGATAGATTTCCACCCAGTTTGAAAATACATCTATTATTACTAATGCATATCTTCCTTCTTTAGAATCACTTTTCTATGAATTCTATGAAATCCATGTGTATAGTATGGAATGGATGTGGTGGCTGTGGAAAATGTCCCCTCTTGAGACGACATTGACTTTGTGAGTTGTTTTTCAAACATATCATACATTTTGATATAAAATGTCTTCCCTGAATTTTCAAAATTTATAGTATAGTAGGTTCTATTTACTATTGTTACCATCCCTCCTGTTGAGACATGGGTTATTCCATGGCTCACTAAGCACGCTGTTTGATGTAATGCGTTGGGTAGGATGGGTTTATCATTTATGTAGTAGATATCGTTTTTCAAATTAGCGCCTCTTTTGTGAAAAATTTTTTGTTCAGCAACGGTGCTTGTTTTTGATAGTCTTTTAAGATTTCAGATTATATTTCAGTGTTTTGTGATGCAAGTGTGTTGATTTTTATAGTGGGTTCAGAGAGTGCTGCCGCTTTGGCAGCTGAATCTGCTAAATTGTTTCCTTTTGTTACTTCTGAATCATCATTTTGATGTGCTCAGCATTTACATAGAGATAGAGATGTGGGTAATTTGACAGCATCCAATAACTCCATCATCTTTGCATTATGTGTCAATGGCTTCCATTTGCAGATGTCATTCCTCTCCTTGCCCACACGAGCGTAATGATCTACTGAGTCAAAAACATATTGACTATCAGTCCATATACATACAGCTTGTCCTTTCATTAGTTTACAAGCTTGTGTCACTGTGTGTAGTTCTGCTGTCTGTGCAGAAAATGAAGATGGTAACGCACCAGATTCACTAATACTGGTAGGTGACGTTATTGCATACGCAACCTTTTTTTCCAAATATATTTATTGGTTTTTATTAGTATTACAGAGCAATTACACTACTGCAACACATCACAAAGAGAACCAACAACAATCACTCACTCACACACACACACACAAACTTGCACTATATTAATATACAGGTTAGCCAAATCGAAGCAGAGAGAAAAAAGAAAAGCAAATAAATAAATAAACTTACATTCCAGATTCTCTTTCCGTTTTCCTTTAACAATATATGTTAGTCTTTCCAGTCCAAGGCACTCTGAAAGTTCCTTTATCCATTGTTTCATGGAAAGTGCATCTGCACTCTTCCAATTAAGTGCAATCACTCTCCTGACTTGTAGAAGAAGCTTAGTCTGTCTATGCATTTGTATGAAGTTCAATGGATAAATCCCAAGTACACATAGCTTAGCATTTAGTGGTATATTAACATAAAACACTTCTGACAGACAATTTATAACATCCTTCCTAAACTTCTGAATCTTTGGGCATTCCCATAAACAGTGAAGAAGAGTGCCTTTGTTATCTAGACATTTTGTACAAGTATCTGGAATGTTACCAGATATAATGAAGTTTGACAGGAGTCATGTATGTCCTCATCAACCACTTATATTGGAGAAGTTTAAACCTTTATTTATTGTTTGTGTTAGCGCCTTTAAACAGGCCTCACTCCACTCCATTTCAGTTATGTCTACTTGCATATCATCTCTCCAGGAGTTTAATCCATTGCTGATTCTTTAGAAGTAGATATTATTAGATTATAATAAATAGAGAGTAAGTGTTTCCTTCACATACCCCCAAGGGAAACTTCTTCTATTTTTGATAATGGTGGGACCTTTATAATCTGCTTGTATCTAGATGAAATGAAATTTTTCAATTGCGGACATTTAAAAAAAGTGGTTTGAAGGAATTTGGTATTTTTCACATAACTGATTGAAGGGAAGTAACACTCCATCTGTATATAAATCCAGCACTCTCTGAATGCCTTTCGCATGCCATAATTTAAACCCCCCATCTTTAGCACCAGATGTAAATTGCTCATTACCCCAAATAGGGGTGAACTGAGAAAGTACAAGGGAAGTTCCCATATGTTTGTGTGCAGCATGCCAAACTAAAATTGTGTTTTTTAGGAAGGGATTTTTTGTATGTTTTTTGAGTCTTTTTTCATCTGAAGAATACAGATAACTGTGTAGGGACAGCTCTGGAACAGATTCTTGTTCAATGCTTACCCAAGCTGGGGGTGAGGTACTAAAATAATGTGTGGCAGATGTCAGCTGAGCAGCAATATAGTACCACTTAAGATTTGGGACTTGAAGACCCCCTCTTTCATAAGGCTCGTATAGCAATTTTAGGCGAAGTCTTGCTTTCCTATTGTTCCAAATAAACTGACTAAACAACTTGGCTGAATGATCAAAGAATGTTGCTGGTACTGGCAGGGGAAGTGTTTGGGGAAAAAATACAGGAATTTTGGCAAAATTGTAATTTTTATAGCATTTATTCGTCCCACCATGGATATGGGTAAAGTAGTCTAATATTTTGGTGACTTCATCCACCAGGGGATCATAGTTTGATGGTATAATTTTGTTATTTTCTGGCGTAATTTTAACACCTAAGTATTTCAAACCTTCTGTAGTTGTTGTAAATGGTGTTGACATGGTGGGATTTGCCCTCTCTTCCTCATTTAGAAACATTAATACAGATTTAGAATGATTATTTTGTATCCAGAGAATTTTCCAAAATCCTCCAACAGCCCTGTCAGATTTGGAACGCTACTCTTTATATTTGTCAAAAAAATTATAATGTCATCTGCAATAAAGAAATTAGATGGTCTCTCCTACCAATTCTTATCCCTGATATTCCTGCATGTGATCTTACTGCTACAGCCAAAGGTTCTATTGCGAATGTAAAAAGTAGTGGTGACAAAGGGCACCCTTGTCTTGTTGATCTCTGTAAGTTAAAAGGTTTGGAAATATTATTATTGGATATGTTTTGTGCTGTAGGATTTGTATATAATAGTCAAATCCATTGGATAAATGAATCACCCAAACCATATCTTGGAAGTAATTCCAGGAGATAGTTCCATTCTATTCTGTCAAATGCTTGACGTGCATCTAGGGGGCCAACATTGCTGTATCTTTAGTGTTATGTTTCTCATATAACATATTTAAAACCTGTCTGATATTGTGATAACCTTGTCCATTTCTCACAAAACCTTGTTGGTCATCAGTTATCAGTTTAGGTAAATATTTGTCTAGTCTTCTCGCAAGAGCCTTACATAATATCTCGGTATCACATCCCATGAAACTAATTCCCCTATAGGAAGAACATTCAGTTGGACATTTATTTGGATTTAATAGAGTTATAGTGGCTATTCTCAATGAATTTGGAAGTATACCTTGTTCATATGATTCATTATGCATAACTAATAGTGGCTGTACTAATCTATTTTTTAATTCTTTATAAAATGCTATAGGCAGCCCATCTGGCCCAGGTGCTTTACCACTATTCATATCTCCTATAGCATCTACAAGATCCTTTATTGTCAGTGGATTATCAAGCATTGCTTTATCTTCCTCTGATAATGTCTGGAATTGTAACGGGTCAAGAAAAGTGTTTTGAGCCTCTTCATTTCCATTGTATTCAGATTTATATAACCGCTCATAGAACTCTCTAAAGTTATCATTTATCTCGTTGGGGTCTAATGTTAAATTACCTGTTTTTGACTTTATGCCACGAATTGCCCTTTCAGCCTGTGTTTTCTTAATCTGCCAGGCCAGGAGCTTATCTGCTTTTTTACCTTGATCATAATATGCTTGCTTAGTCCACATCAAATTCCTAGCTACTCTTTCAGCAGTCAATTTATCATATTTAGCTCTCATAATAGTCGGATTTTGTAATTTTTTGGGGTCATTGTCTTGATAGAATCCACTCTCTATGCTTTTGATTTGCTTTTCTAATAACTGTATTTCTTGATTATAGTGCTTATTTTTGTTACTGGTGTAGCTTATAATTTCCCCCCTTATGTAGGCTTTGAAAGCTTCCCATCTACTTCAAGCTGTTGTTTCATTCTTATTTAATTCAAAATACATGTCTATAGAATTTCCTATAACATTGACAAAGTTTGGATCCTTTAACAAAAATGATTGTAATCTCCATCTTCTTGGACAGTGCCTAATCTTATCCAATTGAATTTCCATAGACACTGCTGCATGGTCACTAATTATAATGTGGTTATACCAACATTTTTTTTTACCTGAGGCTGCAACTCTTCAGATATTAAAAAATAATCAATTCTAGAATGACTTTTATATGAACTAGAATATTCACCTTTACTGGGGTTTTTAATTCTCCAGATATCATACAATCTAAGATCATGTATATATAGTTATGGAGTATTTTTCTAGTTTTTATATGGGTGTTGTCCAACTTAGTAGATCTATCCAAAACTGGATCTAGGGTACAATTAAAGTCTCCTCCTATAATGTACAGGCCCTCCAGAGCAGATATGGTTAAGAATAGATTTTCAAAAAAGGACGGGCTATCATCATTGGGTCCATATATATTTATAAGATTTATTTTTCGTGACAGAATATTTCCTTGAACTATATCTCCCATCAGTATCCATCAACCGTGGCTATAACTTGGTAATAATTGTAACCCTTATAAAAAATAATATTGCTTTTAATTAGCGTTCAACATATAAAAGTTAAACAACACAAAACTACCATCTGAATGTCATCTGCTTTGATTCGCTCAGTACAGTCATCTAAAGTAGGCTAGGCTACTTTCATTCTGTCATCGCAGTGGCCATCAGAGACTTATTCATTACATCTCACTCACTTGGCTCTTCTGTCGCTGCTGCTTGTTGTGGGAGGGTTTTGTAGAATTCTTCAGCATCCCGTGGTGTCGAGAAGATGTAGATCTTCTTGTCATACAGGATCCTAACTCTGCAGGGATTGTGTAAGAATCCATAGAAAGCGTTCATGTCAGCAAACAGCTTTATGACCAGGTGAAACTCTCGTCGAGTGCGTACCGTCTCCGCGGAGAGGTCCTGACACCATCATGCTTGATTTTTGATTTCCTTGCCTCCCGGTATACAAATTCCTTCTCTTGAAAATTTAGAAAGCGAACCAGCACCGCTCTGTTTTGATTCGGTTTCCTGTTGGCCATTGTGCGATGAACCTGCTCCAATGTGAAAGTCTTTTCTGGGGGTAATCCCAGCCATTTTGGCAGCATGTCGGTAACAAACTTGAGGAGAGTTTGTTCTCCCTCTACTCAAATATGCGCAGGTTCTTTCTCCTTCCCCTGTTCTCCAAGTCGTCAGTTTTGGCCTCAAGGAAGGATTCGTTTGGTAGCCGATTCCAGGGCTGTCTCCACTTTGTCCATTGTTCTCTCTGCCTGGTCAATGCGAGTTTCAGCCTCCTCAACACGTGCTGTATTAGTCTTGTTTTATCTCCGTCACTTTACCTTCAAGTGCAGTCAAAGCATTTGCCATTCCGGTCAATTTTGCGTTGATATTATCAAGTTTTGTCTCAAAGTCTGACCGTAATGCTTTTAGCTCGTTCAACACCTCCATATCCACCATGTTAGCTTCTACGTTGCTTAGCGGGCTTGACTAAGTTGTTGGCTTGGCTAGCTTGGCTGCTTTACTTCCACGTGTAAAAATATTATACTGTTGTGTCGCTGAAGGCTCTGACATAACGCACTGAGCATTAATTAAGATATGTTGAACGTTGAAAGGGTATTTGTAAATAAAAGAAATCCACGGCTTGGAGCTTCTCTTCTAAGCTGCCATCTTGGTCACGTGACCTCCAAAACTCGCCCCATACGCAACCTTATTTCGTCCAGTATTATCTTTGGTTGCAGAACCATCTACAAAGACATGTATTTAATGTGTTTCTGGAGTGCTATAAATATCGGTTCGTGGTTTCACTTCTTCCTCTGATGAGTTTACAATTGTGTAAATTTCCATCCTTGGCTGTGGCTAAAAGAGATGGAAGTAACACTTTTGTCTGTTGTGAGAAAGATATATGTGGTTCTGACATGAGAGTAGTAATTAATCCTAACAGTATTGTGTTTGTTACAAATGGCAAGGGTGTTAGTAATAAAATGAGGGGTATATTGCATGTAGTGATTATTTTTAAAGGATGTGTGAGTAGTACCTCTGCGCTTTGTTCTACAGCCTCAGCAGTTGCCATAACCAATTGCACACATGTTGGCTGACCTCCAGCTACTGGGTCTAGCCCTTTAGAATAGAATGCTAGTGGTTTATATTTTTCACTATGTTTTTGTGTGAGTGCTGCACTCATTAATCCGGAATTGGATGTGACCATTAGACAGAATGGAATATCGTAATCTGGTGTGTGTAGCATAGCTTGTGTTTGCAATGCTTCTTTCAAGGCAGTAAATGCCTGTTCTTGTTCTGGTGTCCATTCTATTTTATCTTTCATAGCCATGTCTTTTCCATGTATTGCACTTTGCAATGGCTGGACTAAGGCTGCAAAACCAGAAATCCATGTTCTGTTGTTTAGTTTCAGGTTTTAGTGTGTGCAAAAACTAATTGTCTTTTATTATCCAGTCGTTTTCCTCCAGGAGTGAGGATATGACCTAGATATTTTACACGTAGTGTGCAAAGTTGCACTTTTCCTTGGGCCACTTCATGGCCTTCTTTTTGTAAATGTGTCAATACTATTATTGTGTTGCTCATACAGGAGGCTCTATCGCATCCAGTCACTAATATGTCATCGACATATAACAAATATTTACCATCTTTTAACGGTGGACATTTTTGCATAGAGCTTTCTAGAGCTCGTGAATAAATTGTTGGGCTATTAGTGAAACCTGGTGGCAATCTAGTGGAAGTGTAGGTTTTATTGCCATATCTAAATGCAAACAAGCCTTGTGATTCTTTGTGTATAGGTATTGAAAAGAAAGCATTTGATGAATCAATAACTGAGAACCATTGTTCTTCTTTGGATATATTATTCAGAAGGGTCTACTGGGTCATGTTTTACCATATCATTAACTTTTCTTATGTCTTGTATCATTCTCCAACCTGTGGTTGCTTTCTTCACAGGAAAAATTGGAGTAAGGCATTTAGGGGTCGCTGTTTCGACTTAAATTCCTGCTTTCAGCTTATCTATTATTACTGGTTTCATACCCTCCTGTGCTTCATTAGGAATAGGGTATTGCCTAACCTTTGGATAATTATGAAGCTTTAATTCTATTTTCACAGGAGGATAACCTTTGATCAATCCTACATGAGTGGGTTCTCGTGACCATAAGGTAGTAGGTATTTCACTTAATAGTCTCTGATCTCCTTCTGATAGGGTTAGTGCATAATGGGTGTCAGGTCAGTCGTCGCTAAGGTGTGTAGCAGGTGTAGCTGGTGTATAGATGTTAAGCAAAAATTGTCTTATTCCAGTGGTTCTGCCTGTTTGTCATCCTCCTATGTCAGTTCCTGTAAATGCGTCACCATTAGCTTGTCGTACGATGTCACTCATTTGTTTCCAATCATGGTCGTTGCTCGTTATCAATGATATGTGTTGGTATGAATTACGGCTGACAGCTTGTTGTCGTGGATTAAGTGTTACAGTGACACATGACTGTCCCGTGGGTGTAACATGTCCTGAGGCTGATTTTACCCATACTGTTTTAAAAGGGGGTTTGACAATTTGGAAATGGTGTTGTTAACACAGTTGAGCAGGCACCTGTATCACACAAGCAATTATGTTCTTTTCCGTTCTGCGAGTTGGTGTGGGGTTGTTCTGTTGTGATTTTAATAAGACGTCTTTGTTTCTGTAGACTTCACTATCTGTGGAGGGGTCATTAGTCTCAAGGGCTGCACCACACTCCTCGTTGTCCGACTGTTCCGTTTGAGTCACAGTCAGTCTCTTCTCCTTCCTCATTATTTACGTCCTTGAGTGTTCTTATCTTCTCGTTACACTATAGTGGGTTCAGAGGAAAAGTCTTCAACACTCAAGCTTTCGTGGGGAACTAAAATCACTTCCCTCCGTAAGCGCTAATACTTGTTTTCCGTCTGAATAGAATAACAAGCTTTTGTTCAATCAAATTTTTTTCAATTTTTTTTTTTTTTCATCCTTGTGTACACCTAGGGGGGTCTCTAGGGACGATTACTTTCACTGAGACAGCAGAAAAATATCTCTATGCATCCACAGGAGAGTTTGCTGTTTCCTTTCTCACTGTGTTATATGAAACGTGATCACTCAGTAGTGCCTCAGTTTCCTTACACACAGTCACAAACACGCTGCGCCGTTTACCAGGTCTCTTGGACTTTCTTTCTCTTCTCTGGTACTCAACCATGTAAACGCGCACATACACACTTTCTTCTCTCTTATAAGATCAATCTTCATCTTACACTGCAAATTCAAAACTTCTTTAGTTATCAATCTTCCACTAAACTTATACCTTCCTCATTCCCATTTCTACGTTTCAACCTTCAATTCCTTTCAAACGCACAAAATCCTCGTACTATGAATGTCTCAAATAAGGAGTCTCTGGTACACATGCGTATTAGGGGAAAACTATTGTTTTCTCCCAATCGCACTGTACTTGTCCTTTTCTGAGTAAAATAACAAACTTTCAGTCTGGTTAACCACGCCGGGTCATCAAAAATCCTAGACTGATCATACAGATATTAATCATTCATTCGCCTTCCCATGTTTTGAATTCTCCATTAAAATCATATTTTTCTTTCCATTTCAATGCAATCTTTCCACTTCCTGGACACCTTTGTTCCATCCATTTAACATCCCCAGTACCCCATCTACACTACTTCCATTCCCCATTATTCTCTTTGTCTTTGTTCAAAATTATGCACGTTTATTTTAAACATCCACTCTTCAACTGTTGGTGTATCTTCATTTTGGAATAAATTGTTTATTCCTAACGTCACGCCAGTATCAGATTTCCAATGTATTACAGTCAAGGTACTCATTAACTATGATCTTTTTGCAGAAAAATGTCTCACACATGAAGTAAAAGGAGTGAAGTTCCTCTCCCAAGCTTCTACATCGACTACTACGATGCGGGGAGAGCTTACTCGGTTCACCGTGTTTACGTGGGTTTTCTGCAAATAAAACAAAAACAGAGTAGAGAGGGAAATCCTAGTCCCGTCAAATTCTCTTACTCTTTTTCATTCACGCTTTTCATTCACACCTAGGATCGTTCCGTTGATCCTTTCCGAATCACCAACTGGATACTTAGGAGATCGGTACGTTGATCTCGGGAATTGGCCAAATTCACCAATTCCCGAGCAAATTCACTTCTGGCTCTCTGTAGTTCGGATGATCGACCAGGGATCCCCGGAGATCCAGTTCTAACCCTGGCCCGAATCCGAATTCACGGTCCGGGACTTATCAGTCACTTGGTGACTGGCCGTCGACGGTCTGCAGGTCGGAGAGCTCCTCGTCAGGTTCCCTGATCAACGGCTCGAAGGACCAAGAACTATGTCAGGAGTTTTCCCACTCGCTCAATACCTATTAGAGATCAGAATAAATGAGTCAGACACCAGAGCTTTCTTTGTACAAAGGGCACCCTGCTACTGCAACATCTAAGCCACAGTGAGCAGAGACGCGCAGAGCAGTTCCTCGTTCCTTTACTTATACACTCAAAACAGATACATACCCGCGTCATGCTTTCGGGCGCGGTGGTATGCTAACATCTCTTGATACGGTTATAAAAACAAGTATATCTGAGACAGTAGTTTTTTGGGTGAGATAAACTAGTTCAAATTGTTTTGTCTAGGGCAGGTATGTCAAAGTCAAATACACAGAGGGCCAAAAAAACAAATTGGCTATAATCCGAAGGCCGGACTGGTTCAATGTTTATTAAAACATATTGAAATGATTGCACGTAGCCTATTGAACCAAGACCTAACACATTGAATTATTTAATGATTAAATGGATAATCGAATATTTTTTATGGCTCTGTCAGTAAGTTAAAGGGAAAACATTTTTCAGCAGGCACACAGACAAGAACAAACTGCATTCAAAGAAAAATCCCATGTCCTGTACATTAAATGAATAAAGTAATATTTTTCTTATGGCTCTGTCAGTAAGTTAAAGAGAAAACATTTTCAACAGGCGAACAGCAAAAAAACAATTTTCCTTCAAAAGCAAAATATGTTCCTTATATCAAGATAAATGCATAAATGAAACTGCATGCATTATAAACTGAAAATGCAATATTATGCTGCTCTATTATCCTAAATTACTGCTTCAAGTAGTAAAATGAGAAAATATAGAATAAATCAAATCAGTTGTATTCTTTCTCATGGCTCTTATCTGCAATTTCCCCTGAGTCCATTAACTGAAAAATAAATAAAATAAAATGCAAAAATATATGGCACACAGAGAAAACAATACTTCCTTCAAAGAAAAAACACGTCTTGTAGAAACAAATGTAAAAATTTAACTGAATTAAAAACTAAAAATACGTTAATGCTCTGTGATACTCACTTGTCTGAGGATGAGCCTGATACTTGGTGGTGTCTCATGTTTTGTACAAGTTCATCAATGTTCGGGGTAAGGCTCTGAGCTGAGGAAATCCTCAGGATTGAGTGGAGGTGCCGATCAATAAGACGGCTCCTGTTTGATGTTTTGTTTCTCTTCATCAAAGAGAACAGTCGTTCACACAGGTATGTGCTGCCAAACATAGAGAGCGTCTGAGCAGCTTGGATGCGGAGCTCGGCCATTGTGTCGGGGATGAAACGTGCAAACTCAGCAGCACCCCCGCTCTCATACTTTTCCTTCAGTGTGTCATTGCACTGAAGCTCAATCAACTCCATTTGTAGGTTTGGTGCTGCGCTTTCCACGTCAACTGCAAAAGGATTGCCGAGCAGTTGAAACGTGCATTTTTTGGGCTTCATGGTCAGCAAATCAGCGGCGGAAGTCGGCGGCCAGTATGTCGAGTTTGCCAGCGAACTGTGCACTCGGAAACACAGCGGTAGAGAGCCTCTCTTTCATGGTCTGGCAACTGGGAAAGTGGCTCAAGTTTTCTTTTTACGCATCTGCGTCTCCCACAGACTCAGCTTGGTTTTAAACGCCTGCACTGTACTGTACATTTCAGAAATGACACGCCCCCGTCCCTGCAGCTGCAGGTTCATCACATTCAGAGGACTCGTGATGTCACAAAGAAATGCCATTTCACACAGAAAAGTTTCATTTCGGAGCTCTGTTGTGTCTTTCCCTTTGCTTTCCATGAACAGACAGATCTCCTCACGCAGCTCGAAACATCTTTGCAGCACCTTTCCCTGGCTTGGCCATCGCACCTCTGTGTGATAGGGCAAGTCACCATACTCTGTATCTAACTCGCCCAGAAATGCCTTGAACTGGCGGTGATTTAAACCTCTTGCTCTGATGAAGATAACTGCCCGCGTTATGGTGCTCATTACATGTTCCATTTTCAAGGCTTTGCCACACAACGACTCCTGGTGTATTATGCAATGAAAAGCTGTCAGCTCACCTGTGACGTTTTCCTCCCGCATCCTCTCACCCATCCTTGCCACCAATCCACTCCTGTGCCCACACATCGCGGGTGCTCCGTCTGTTGTCAATCCCACAAGTTTTTTCCCAAGGCAGGCCCATCTCATTTACACATCTGGATACCTCATCATACAGATCTTGTCCTGTAGTTGTGCCATGCATAGGACGTAATGCCAAAAGCTCTTCTGTTATGCTCAGGCTGGAGTCCACTCCATGAATGAAAAGCAAGGGAATATGCGATGAAATCTTTTCCCTTTCCTACCAGCTGCTCTTTTAGATTGGTGGAAAGCTGGTCTATACGTTCAGCAACAATGTTTCTGCTCAGGCTCACGTTTGAAAATAGTTGCCTTTTGTCTGGGCACACTGCGTCACAAACTTTAAGAATACAGTTTTTGAGAAACTCTCCCTCTCTAAATGGCCGGGCGGATTTTGCGACCTCTTCTGCCACAATAAAACTCGCCTTGACAGCAGCTTCGCTTTGTGATTTTGCTTTTGTGAAATGGAGCCTGCTGGGACTTAAGACCTCGTTTTAATTCTTCCACCTTTGTTCAGCCTTTGTTCCATGTCCATATTCTCGTCTTTGTCTGTGTGTTTCTTAGACGTTGCATGGTGCCTTCTTAGATTGTATTCTTTTATTACAGCCAAACTTTCTCCACACAGAAGACACACAGGTTTGCCATTTACCTCAGTGAACATGTACTCTGCCTCCCACCCAGCTTGAAACCCCCTGTTCTCAGCATCCACCCTCCGTTTAGCCATTTTTTGGGTAGGAGGTAGCTTAAAGTTGACATCTGCTCTGACTGCTGATGAATGAACGCTTACTGCGCTGCAGTGCGTTCGCGGGTTACTGTTGCATTGTGGGAAATGTAGTATTGGTGCGTGCAAAACACCAGGGGGCTGCTACAGCCTGCGGGCCGATTCTAATACTAATCAAATATCATCCTGGGGACCATAGATAATTCGTTCGCGGGCCGGATTCAGCCTTGACTTTGACATGTGGTCTAGGGCATTGTGACATCTTTGGATAACAACTGTGCGAGTACAGAATGTTCTTCCAAGGCTATATGGTTTTACCTGCGTGTGACATTTTCGACAGTCTTCTAACAGAGAGGAAATACGACTGGCGGGAATCTAACTGGGCCTGCTGCTTCAAGTGCGCATGCACTCCCCCTCCCCCTTGCACTCAACTGCCCGCTGAAGACAAATGTGAGGCTAACTTTAGAAGCGCTAGCTAGCATCACCATCAACAGGTTAGTGACAGGACTCAGCCACGCGTAAAGCAGGAGACACCTTCATATAATCCTTCAACTAGCAAAGCGAAAACACGCAGATACGGACGAGGCTTATCCCGCCTTTGGTTTCACCAGTACTACGGTTGGTGATGCGGCGAGATCGCGGTGTGTTGTGTGTCTGTAAATATTAGCAAGCGATAGTTTGAGGCCGAACAAATTAAAACGACACTCGTAAACGGCACAACCTGATTACAAAGATAAGCCAATGGAGTTTTTTTCAGAAAAAAAAGTCGCTTCACTAAAGCTGCATCCCTACCCTCTAAAAACCAACTCTGTAACATGAACTAGCCCACCCAGTCACTGCATGAAGTGAACATATTACATGAAAAATGGATAGTCAGTTTAGTTATTGTATGCACTATAAGTTTGTAGTTCATGTCACTATAGACCACCTTACACTTTAGTCTACTATAGTATCTCTCAGCCTAAGTAACTAACTTTGCTGTGAAATCTGTAGTTATATAGTATTGTGAGCGACCGACATGGTCGCCCCACAAAAGGGATCAGGGCAACCGGAAAAAGAAGCGGAGACAGGAGGCAGCGGAACTTACGTAAAAACATTTATTGTCGGCGATACAAAAAAGAAGACCCAAAACGCTCACGTCAGCAGGAAAAGTCCACCTCGCACCAGGTGGACCAGACAGGCAGTCCCACGCGTCGCGTCACCTGTCCCGCACGCAAACATGTCCAAGGGGGAACTCTCCGCAAACCCGTCCGGGGGAACTCTCTCACTGCTAGTGAGTTCCCCCTTATAACCAGGTGAGAAGGGGAGGGCTCATCACCTTCTCACACTTCCCTCCCCTTCTGCAGTCTTGCCAACGGGGTGGCGAGACAGAAGTCCGCGACCGTGGTGTGTCTGCCTCTGGGCTCACTCGACCACACTCCATTTCCGGTCGTAGCCCCGCCAGTACTTCCGCTAGCACTTCCGCCAGCTCCTTCGCTGACCGTCTCCGCTAGCTGTCTCCGCTAGCCGTCTTCGCCGGCGCCTACGCCGACCGTCTCCGCTAGCCGTCTCCGCCAGCTGCTTCGCTGACTGTCTCCGCTAGCCGTCTCCGCCAGCTCCTTCGCTGACTGTCTCCGCTAGCCGTCTCCGCCGGCTCCCTCATTCGACCGTCTCCGCCGGCTCCTATGTCGACTGCCTCCGCTGGCTCCTTTGCTGACCGTCTCTGTTGGGTCCTTTGCCGACCGTCTCCACCGGGCACTTCCGCTAGCACCTCGCTAGCCGCCCCCGCTAGCACCTCGCTAGCCATCTCCGCTAGCACCTCGCTAGCCGTCTCCGCTGGCTCGCTCGCTGGCACGCTCGCCAACACCCTCATCGACACCCTCGCCGACACCGCCGCCGATCCTCTCGGTACCCCCGTCACGCTCCGCGAGCTCCACCTCATCACCTTCACCCCAGGGCTCATCACCTTCTCACAGTATTGTATGTTTTACAATAAGTCAGACAAGTCAAAAATCTGTTTCATTATGAAAGTTAATCCCTCCAACACTGTATATAAAACTAAATGTTCATTTGACTTTTATTTTACAGTTAATCACCCAATACTGTAAAAGTGACTGAAATAACAACTAATACAGTGAGTAACATCATTTCCTCTGTGTTCTTCAGCCATCGATGTCAATACAGCAATCAAAGCTTTCTGAAGCAAGATTCTGGAGTTGGACAATGAGGCCGTGCTGCTTGCTGGCTCAGCTCAGACTCAGGGAGTTACACATCTGTCCCCTTAGCACAAAACAAACTCATCTTTTCACTGATCCCAACGTCTCGCCAACAGTTGTATGACGCCTCAAGCGGTACTTGCCAGGCCCTCACCAGACGGTGCACAGCATATATAAAGAGATCATGGCCAGTACTATGAAACCGAGAAGCACATGGAGGACTGGAACCCTGATGATCCTTGTGATTATATTGATGTGTACTTGGCAGAGATGGAGAAGGTACTTTCAGTGAGCCTGTTATACTGTTGGATTGGTTTGCTGTCTGAAACAATCAGTTTTTAAATTTCACTGTTGACAAAATGTCTTTGTATAATGGCCACTGTCGTCATGATCTGCCAATAGTTTCATTTAGGAATCAAGTGCGTGTACAGGGTGGCCATTTTCCATGTGAAGAAAATATTTGAACTTTCTGAAAAAAGGTTTACTATCTTAAATTAAATCTTCAAAATATACCGTAAATTTTAATTTCTTATATCGTAGCCCGTGACAGAAGATTACTGTGTAAAACATCACAGAGTAAGTGTTTTTTTCTGCTCGTACATGGTTAGAGGAAGGAGAATCCCAGGTTAGCTTCCTTGACCTGATTGAGGCCTGGACAGAAACAGCTTCTGCTACTTAATGCTGGGTCCCCATATTGCTCAGGGGTGGGCAAACATTTTGATTCGTGGGCCACATTGAGTTCTAACATTTCACAAAGGACCGGAACAGGAGCAGATGGCTGGCATGCTTTGGTAACCTCACCTCAACCACCTACAGAAAAAATACACATCTTGGGATATGGAGAAAACATGTGCTTTAATTTCCAATGAAAATGAAGAAAAGCATTACAACAAAATCTCTGACTTTGAAATGAGTCTTTAAACACTGAAAATCAAATGAATAACCATTTTATTTTAAAGCACTGAAAGTCCTGTTATCCTTCAGGATATCACCATCACTCTCCTCCTGACTGTCTTTGTTTTTTTCAAAAACGGTAGGAGATGCAGATGTACTTGTCCTGCTCCTTCTATTCAATTTGTTTCCCCGGTGCCAAAAGTCAACAACGACCAGTGCAAGGACGAAGCAGTTGCAGCAAGTCAGTCTGTGGAGCGCGTTATACTTGATCTGTGCGCACTGTTTATTTTGACAACGTGCGCATCACAGAGAAGCACATTTTAATGAGAGCAGTGTTGCTGGTCTCCTTTTTTAGCCAGCGCATCAAAGTTTGGAGTTAGTTTTGTTGTGGCGATTCTCATTATGGATCTGAGGTGTAGGTCTGTTAACTTGGATCTGTGGCTGGCTTTGTTGATGTTCATGACGCTGAAGGTCTGTTCACACACATAGGTCGAGCTGAACAAAGCCAACATCATCTGCGCTTTCCGGCGCCGATTTGGAAACGTGGCTTGATTGAGTGAAGCATAGAAGTCATTAAGTTTCAGAGAGCTGAACTTCTCTTTTAATACAGGGTCGGACTGAAGGTCAATCAGTCCGAGCTGAAGCTCCTATGGAGCTGTTTCAGGGTCTTGTGACAGAGGACAGGCCACCAACTGAAGTGACTTGTCAATTTTGTCAAAATCCGAAAACCTACAGCAGAATTCTCCGTGCAGTGCATCCAGTGACTCACTGTATTTCTTCACTTTTGCTCTGGCCTCTTTCAGTGTGGCTAGTGTAGGAAAATGAGTGAATGACTTGTTCAAAATCTGCCTGGAGAATAAAGCTAGCCTGGATTTGAAGGCTTTTACATTTGTGTACATGTCATGCACAAACTGCTCCTTACCCTGCAGCTTCACGTTGAGCTCATTCAAGTTTGAAAATACGTCCGTAGCAAATGCAAAGTCACACATCCAGCTCCTGTTGCTCAGCTCAGGAAATTCATCGGTCTTCCCCTTATGCTCCAAAAACACGCCAATCTCCTCTTTGAGCTCCCACACTCGTTGAAACACTTTTCCCAAACTCAACCAGCGGACATGGGAGTGATAAAGCAGGTCCTGGCAATGAACTGACAGTGCTGAAGTCCCCGTGCGCGTATGAAGTTGACAAGTTTCACCACAGGATTCACAACATGTTTCAGCTGTAACACCGATTGACATAGAGATTCCTGGTGGATGATGCAGTGGAGGAAAATGACATCCTGGTCAGGGTTTTCATCTTTCACTCTATTCTGGATTCTCCTCAGCAGGCCAATATTTTTTCCCATTAAATTGGGAAATCCGTCTGTGGTGACGTTGACAAGCTTACTGCAGGGAAGCTTCATATTTTCGATGGCAGCAGACACCTGGTCAAACAAGTCCTCCCCCCCGTGTTTGTCCTTTCAGAGACTCTATTGTCAAAAACTCCTCCGTTATTTCAAAAGTGTCATTGATTCCTTGGATGAAAATGAGGAGCTGAGCAGTGTCTTTGACATCGTTGCTTTCATCCAGTGCTAAAGAATATAAAGTGAATGACTCCGCCCTTTTTGTTTAAGCCGCTGATGATATTTTCATCTATTAGTTCCACAGGGCGAGTCACTGTCGCCATGAAAAAACTGATTTTCTCAAATTTGTCTTTGGTCTCAGGGCACAAAATACCTGCTGTCTCCACCATACATTCTTTTAAAAACTCGCCCTCAGACAGTGGTTTGCTGGCCTTTGCTATTTTGAACGAAAGCATAAAACTGGCCTTGGTACTTGACTCTCGAATGGCAGTTTGACGGTTAAAAAACTTTGCTGAGCCTTTAAATTAGCTACCATCTTCTCAGCAGCAGCATCCCGTTCTTTTGTTGACAGCTTGCTAGCATAGTTAGCGTGCTTTGTGGCAAAGTGACGGCTAATATTATACTCTTTTAAAACCGCTACATTTTCTTGGCATATCAGGCAAACAGCAGATGATCGGTGTTCACTGAAAAAATATTTGGTTGTCCACTCCTTGAACACTCAACGTTCTCTGTCCACTTTCCTTTTCTTAGGTCCGCTCATCTTCATAGAGGGGCGGTGGGTCAAAGGGTAAAGTGCAAACATGGAGTAGCAAGCTTCACCTCAACAAAGCCAATATAGAGTGCCATCTAGTGGGGAAACATCGGAATTGCAGGGGAAATAAAACATTAACAAGGTTTATTCATTTAATTTTTTCAAGTTCGGCGGGCCGGATTAAAACATTTAACGGGCCGCATGTGGCGGCACAAAGTGGTTTGTTACTTTTCAGATAAAGATTTGACATAAAATAATATTCTAACTAATAAAATTATTTTATTAAACACACATGTGCTATACACTTTGTGTGAAAGGTACTCTACAAAGTGTATTGGGGACAATGCCAAAACTGTCATGTGGTGTAACCCACAATTTGTGTAAGATATTGGGAGATAATTTTGCTCAATATTGGTGTAATTGTGCAAAAACCCAACATGTTTTCACTTCTTCAGATTTAATTTGCTCAATTTCAAGAATAGTGATTTTAATCTTCAGGTGAAAAAAAAAAAATACAAAAAATGTCTAATTCCACTGGCAAATAATTTTAGCATGTAATTAAGTTAGTTTCTTGATATTAGTTTTTTTTTTTTTTTTTTTTTAAGGAAACTGGTGGTCTTGAGTCGTAGAAATAATGGCCTGAGTTAATTTTGCACCTAAAATGCGGAGAATATTATATGTAATAATCAAACAGGCCTCGACAGTGGATGACTGTGGACATACATAGAACCTTGTGATGTCATGATCATTAAGGAATAAAGGGAATTTAGGGCAATTTTTGAACTTTTCAGTGTGACTTTAGTCAATTTTAAACCTGGATTAAACTTTCCTTTCATTCCATAGTGAAACTCTAAACTTACAATATCTGAAGTTAACTTAAAGTGATTTCAGGTGCATCACTTTCCCAGGTCTTCTCTGCCTGTTTGAGTTTTTGAAACCTGAGATGTGGCTAATTTTCAATGTAGTAATGACCGATGTTTAATGGACTCAAGATCCTGGAACTTCCTTTATTTCTTTATCAGCTGCATATTTATTGATATAAACAGCACTTCATATTGAATTATTATTAATGTATAACTTGAAATTTGAATACAATTATAAAATAGGTTAATACAATATCTGTAGTAGGGCTGCAACTAACCACTATTTGAATATTTAATTTAGATTTGAGCTGTTTGTGTGAGTATTTGGGTCCTATATATCTTTTGGCTCTCAACCTATACTGTAAAATAACAAGATCAGGCCACGGTTCGGAGCAGGGAATTAATAATTAATTAATAGGCGACTTTCCTGAAAATAAGCTTAAAAAAACTATTAAACTAGTTTAAAAGCCAAATTGCAGTACTGTAGTTAAGTGTATTCTGACTCCTCAGAGTTCTCAGTTTTTCTCTGAATATTTTATCACAGAAAGTTTGTACTTTATTATTCAATATTTCATAACTTCATTGAAGCATCACACTGACAGGATCAAGGAACATAAGACATATAATATACTTTATGCAAAGTATAAGAAGTTTAATTTCCTTTATGCTTAATACTAGTTAAGTATATAAGTAAACACTGATCAATTAAGTGGAACAGTACTTTTTATTAACAATAGAAAAACACTCCATCTCATATTGTTGTGCAATACATAGTTTTACACTGAACCATGTGTCCCTTTCTACATAAATAAATTGAAATAGAAAATTACAGAAAGTAGTGGACTAGCCAGGAATAAGTAGGTAGCTTTGTAGTTAAAGTAGAACTTAAGAAAACTGGACTGAATACTACTAAACATTATGTATATCCTAAAGCCTTTAAACCACAAAGCAGACTCTTACTGAGCAGTTTTACTCAGCACTTTTACTTG
Source organism: Eupleurogrammus muticus (assembly GCA_036785175.1). Lineage (NCBI taxonomy): Eukaryota > Metazoa > Chordata > Actinopteri > Scombriformes > Trichiuridae > Eupleurogrammus > Eupleurogrammus muticus. Next base: position 20,028,123 of record JAYKQN010000007.1, on the reverse strand, counting down.
CCATAGATTATTTTAGTTGACAGAATTTCTGCTTTTACTAAAAAAAAAAAGGATGTGAGTACTTGTTCACCATTGTCATTGTTTATCCTCATTCCTCACCCAGAGAAAGTGCAGGTGGAGTTGGACAGAGTGATTGGACGTCCGACAGACCCAACCTGCCCTATATGAACACTGTCATCATGAGAGAATGGGGAACATTGTTCCTCTGGGATTTCCAAAATGGCCAGTAAAGCCTATGTGCTGGGAGAGTACTTCATACCCAAGGTGAGGAGCTGTTTACCATCAGGCTTAATATGTACATACACTAATTCAAAACATCCATGGACACTAATTTTGTAATAAATCTTGTGCAATAACCTTTTTTTAATCTACCCGTGCACTTTAAAATTGTATCTAATCCTGTGTATTTACTTTACTTATTTGTACCTGGTCCTTTTATTAAATTAAAAAAAAAGAAAAGAAATTTACTTGATTGGATGTTCATCAATGTTAAATATATCTCACTACTCTTTTTCCAGGGCACAGCTATAAGTACAATGCTTTCATCGGTGCTTTTCGATAAGAATGAGATATTTTAAACCCTGAACATTTCTTGGATTTAGAGGGCAACTTCAGCAGGAGAGAGGCATTCCTACCATTTTCAGTTGGTTTTGTTTTTCCACTTTCTTTTCCACTGTTTGGTACATGAGAATTGCTGCTCCATAGCAACACTAGAAAAGTTCTAAAAGCTGCTGTGGACTTTTTCCACGCAGGTAAACGTGTGTTTAGGGGAGGACCTGGCGAGGATGGAGCTGTTTCTTTTCTTTTCCTGCCTGCTGCAACACTTCACCTTCTCTGCTGTTCCCTGGCAAACGCCCACCATGGAGGGCGTGCAAGGCTTCAATAAATCCCCCGGGAACCTCATGATGCCACGACTCACTAAGGCTCTTCATTGTTTCAGCAGTCCTCGTCCTGCTAGAAAAGCGGATGGAGACTCCCACACAAGTTGAATACACACAGTTCAGACTCAAATGCAAAAGTTGGGTCTGTGGTAACCGGGATCTTCACGTTCTCCACATCTCAAGTGTAAATTCAAAACTAAATTAGTTTGCAGAAATGATAAAACAAACCCTCACAAAAACATTAAAATAATTTAAAAAAAAATCATGTAGCTCACCCAGGTTCACCTGATGCCACCTCAAGTGATAACACTCACTAATGCAATTCATTAGACTTTGTGCAGACCTTATCTGGAGTTTAAAATCAGTTTATATTCCACTGTTATAGAGGCCAAACAGATAGAATCCTGGAAAGAATTTCACTTAACACCTTGATTACATGTTCATTTCTATATTCAATATTTGTCTTTACTCCCTGGTGTTTAATAAACTGTTCTATTTTAGGTGGTTTTAGACCTGCACATGTGAGGGGGCAGTCGATATATGAAGGAGGCATCATATATACACATCATGCTCCAGCACTTGTTTTTACCCTTTGTTCATACTGTAGGAACAGTGTTTCTGGCATTAAAATAGGTTGTTAGCTATGTGTCCAATCACAGCCCGTAGAAGTGGATTCACTTAGTCAGGGCTCCACCTTCAGACCTGTCCAACCTGGGTGTCCCAACTAAAGAATAAACTCCTGCTGGCACAGTTATAAGGTCACTGAGGCATGCAAATTCCCTGACCACAATAAGGGGGCAATCCCTTGGGGGAACTGAAAATATAAATAAAAAAAATATAATTCAGAAATTATCCATCAACATCATAACATGTATCTCAACTGGATGGAAAGAAAATTTTAACCTAAGACTTCACACATGAGAATGGCTTACAAAAATAAAGCCTTTATGATTAATAATGATACTAATGTTAGTTTGTAAATCACATGTTTTTTCTTTTTTGGGATTTTTGTAACAACTGAACAATTAAATTCAACGTTTCTCTCACCCCTCTCTCATTTCTTACACATCTCTCTTCCTTATGTTATGATTTTTGTAATTAAATGAATAAATGTGTTTTGTGTGTGTGTGTGTTTTATTAACTATTCTACAACAGTATTTGTCACCTGTCTCGACATGGATAGTAGTTTTATAAAATATTTGCTGTCTAAGACTTCTTGGTTGTATCAACGATTACCTAAAATAACTTTGTAGGGGCTACATGTACGTAACTTTTAGACATTCCTCATAGTGACACCAAACACAAATGAGCATTTTAGATGATCTGGTTGTTTTTTTTTGTCTTTTTTTGGTGCTCAGAATAAAGAATGACACTTTCATAACCCTCAATTGTAGTCCAGAAATTCATGGATTTCCTGACTTTCATCTGGAGCATCGATCACCTGGACCCCTGGTCATTATTGTTATTGTTTTACATTTATCGACCAGCTGTCTATTTTATAGGTGGTGTCAGTATTAATAAAGTTTAATGATATTTGTATTACATGTTTTCGTTCCCAGACGACAACTTTGTGAGTGCCTACAGTGCCGAGATGGACCCCGCTGGACCTCCTGGACCACCACCCCTGGCCCCGGTGTGGTTCTTCGATGGTAAGACATTCATTTTAATAAAAAAGTAATGTTTAATCAGTTTATTTCAGTAATAAGAATATGGTTTATGACACATGTCAAAGTCAAGGCCCGCGGGCCACATCCGGTTCATGAGAGGGTTTTTTTCTGGCCCCAGGGATTATATAAATTTATTATTAGAACTGTCCCGCAGGCAACTGCACGCCAGCAGCATCCGGGTACTTTATGCGCACTAACGCACTACATTTCCCACAATTCAACGGTGGCGCTCCGAGCGGGAGGCCACATCCTTTCATTATTCATCAGCGGGCATTAGCATCACTTCAAAACTTTCAGAAAGCCTACCCTTAAAAAATGGCAAAACGGAAGGTGGATACTGAAAACTGGTCTTTTAAAACAAGGTGGGAGTCGGAGTACATGTTCACGGAGGTAGCTGGAAAACCTGTGTGTCTTTTGTGTGGAGAAAGTGTGGCGGTGATGAAAGAGTTTAATCTGAGACGGCAGCATGAGACAAAACACGCAACCAAGACAAGGATATGGACATGGAACAGAGGCTACAGAAGGTGGAGGAATTCAAACAAGGCCTAAAATCTCGGCAGACTCTGTTCAGAAAAGCCAAATCACAAAGCGAGGCTGCTGTCAAGGCCAGTTTTATTTCGGCAGAAGAGATGGCTAAATCAGTGCGGACATTGATGAACTTGTTCAAAAGATGAGACACCAACAGCGTACAGTGAACTATCCAATTTGTTTTAAAAATATTTCAGTTGAGTGAATTATAGAAAATTGCTGTTATTTATTTCTTTGAAGTAAATTTAGGCCATTTTTGCTATTTCCCTGAGAAGTAATACTCGTGGTGCCTTGAATAATACCGCTTCATTCATTTAATGTTCATGTTTTGGGGATTTTTACATAGAGCTTTTGTCCCCGTTGAAAATTAAAATTTACTGACAGAGCCATAAGAAATTATTTATTTAATCATATAGTTATTATTAGTATGTTATGACTATTATTTTTAGGGTTTCAGTCTGTTTAATGGGGATCATTAGACTATATGCGGTCATTTTATTTTTTTTTCAATGAACATTCGATCAGCCTCAGGCTTGTTCCTACATTTTTCATTTGGCCCCCATGTCCATTTGACTTTGAGACCCCTGGTTTATGATGATGTTTTAACATTTATCTGATTTGAACATTTTTCTAACTCAACAGTGCCTACTGCTGTTTCTCTTTGCTTTACTGCAGCTCTGTTGTGTGTTTAACATATATACCAGGGGTGTCAAACTCAGGTGTGTTACTGCCTAGTTGGAACAAAAACCTGCACCCACTCGGCCCTCCAGGACCTGAATTTGACACATGTGATATATACAGATACATTGTATTGTATTATTCCACCTATCCAAACGATCAGAATCAGGTGTCCTAATTTGGCCCTGCCTCAGGTGTATAAAATCGAGCACTTAGACATTGAGACTGTTTCTACAAACATCTTTGAAAGAATGGGCCGGTCTCAGGAGCTCAGTGATTTCCAGTGTGAAACTGTCATAGGATGCCACCTGTGCAACAAATCCAGTCCAACAAATTTCCTCACTCCTAAATATTCCAAAGACACCTGTCGGCTTTATTATAAGAATATGGAAAGGTTTGGTAACAACAGCAACTCAGCTATGAAGTGGTTGACCACATAAACTGAAAGAGAGGGGTCAGATGCTGAAGTTCATAGCGCAAAGAGGTCACCGACCTTCAGTCAGTGACAACAGAGTTTCAAACTTCATGTGACCTTCAAAATAGCTGCAGAGAGCTTCATGGAATGGGTTTCCACGGCCGAGCAGCTGCATCTAAGCTTGTGGTTCCTAAACTTTTTATTTAAAGAGTATGCCTTCATCACGTATGTGCAGTGAGTCAGAGAGGGAGAAGAAATACGACTGGCGGGAATCTAACTGGGCCTGCTGCTTCAAGTGCGCATGCGCTCCCCCTCCCCCTCCCCCTCCCTCTTGCACTCAACTGCCCGCTGAAGACAAATGTGAGGCTAACTTTAGAAGCGCTAGCTAGCATCACCATCAACAGGTTAGTGACAGGACTCAGCTACGCGTAAAGCAGGAGACACCTTCATATAATCCTTCAACTAGTAAAGCGAAGACACGCAGATATGGACGAGGCTTATCCCGCCTTTGGTTTCACCAGTACAACGGTGGGTGATGCGGAGAGACCGCGGTGTGTTGTGTGTCTGTAAATATTAGCAAGCGACGGTTTGAGGCCGAACAAATCAAAACAACACTTGAAAATGGCACATCCTGATTACAAAGATAAGCTAATGGAGTTTTTTACAGAAAAAAGTCACTTCACTAAACCTTCAATTCATACACACGTGGACAAAATTGTTGGTACCCCTCAGTTAAAGAAGGAAAAACCCACAATTCTCACTGAACTCACTTGAAACTTACAAAGGTAACAATAAATAAAAATGTATTGAAAATTAAATAATCAAAATCAGCCTTTACTTTTGAATTGTTGATTAACATAATTATTTCAAAAACAAACTAATGAAATAGGCTGGACAAAAATGATGGTACCCATAACTTTTGTTGCACAACCTTTTGAGGCAATCACTGCAATTAAATGATTTCTATTTTTGTCAATGAGCGTTCTGCAGCTGTCAACAGGTATTTTGGCACACTCCTCATGAGCAAACTGCTCCGGTTGTCTCAGGTTTGATGGGTGTCTTCTCCAAATGGCATGTTTCAGCTCCTTCCACAGATGTTCAATGGGATTCAGATCTGGGCTCATGGAAGGCCACTTTAGAATGGTCCAACGCTTTTCTCTCAGCCATTCTTGGGTGTTTTTGGCTGTGTGTTTTGGATCGTTGTCCTGTTGGAAGACCCATGACTTGCGACTGAGACCAAGCTTTCTGACACTAGGCAGCACATTTCTCTCCAGAATGGTCTTCAGATAGTCTTCAGATTTCATTTTACCTTGCACACATTCAAGACACCCTGTGCCAGATGCAGCAAAGCAGCCCCAAAACATTACTGAGCCTCCTCCACGTTTCACCGTAGGGACAGTGTTCTTTTCTTCGTATGCTTGGTTTTCGAGTCTATGAACATAGTTGATGTGCCTTACCAAAAAGATACAGTTTGGTCTCATCTGTCCAAAGGACATTCTCCCAGAAGGTTTGTGGCTTGTCAACATGCATTTTTGCAAATTCCAGTCTCACTTTTTTAGGATTTTTTTCAGCAGTGGTATCCTCCTGGTCGTCTCCCATGAAGTCCACTTTGGCTCAAACGATGACGAATAGTGCGATCTGACACTGATGTACCTTGGCCTTGGAGTTCACCTTTAATTTATTTGGAGGTTGTTCTGGGCTCTTTGGATACAATTCGAACGATCCGTCTCTTTAATTTGTCATAAATTTTCCTCTTGCGGCCACGTCCAGGGAGGTTGGCTACTGTCCCCGTGGGCCTTGAACTTCTGAATAATATGAGCCACTGTTGTCACAGGAACTTCAAGCTGTTTAGAGATGGTCTTATAGCCCTTAGCTTTAAGACGTTTGTCTATGATTTTTTTTTTTCAGATGTCCTGGGACAATTCTCTCCTACGCTTTCTGTTGTCCATGTTCAGTGTGGTACACACCTTTTCACCAAACAGCAGTGTGACTCCTTGTCTCCCTTTAAATAGGCAGACTGACTAATTATATCCATGGAAACACCATGTGTCCATGTGTGTATTCCCAGGGGGGACATTCAAACCCACTACGCAAGAACTAATGCAGTGAGTAACATCATTTCCTCTGAGGTCTTCAGCCATCAATTTGAATACAGCAATCAAGGCTTTCTGGAGCAAGATTCTGGAGTTGGACAACGAGGCCATGTTGCTCGCTGGCTCAGGCTCAGGGAGTTACACATCTGTTCCCTTAGCACAAAACAAACCTGTCTTTTTACTGATCCCAGCGTCTCGCCAATAGCTGTATGACGCCTTCCCTGGTTTGAGGCAGTACTTGCCAGGCCCTCAGCACAGTATATATAAAGAGATCATGGCATTCCTGCACAAGGAAACCGAGAGGACTGGATGCTCCTTGTGATTATATTGATGTGTACTTGGCAGAGATGGAGAAGGTACTTTCAGTGAGCCTCTTTTTTACTGTTGGATTGGTTTGCTGTCTGAAACAATCCGTTTTTAAATTTCACTGTCAACAAAATGTCTTTGTATAATGGCCACTGCAGTCATGATCTGCTAATAGTTTCATTTAGAAATCGAGTGCGTGTTCATATACAGACTGGCCATTTTCTATGTGGAGAAAATATTTGAACTGTCTGAAAAAAGGTCTACTATCTTAAATTAAATCTTCAAAATATACTGTAAATTTTAATTTTTTATATGGTAGCCCGTGACCGCAGATTACTGTGTAAAACATCACGGAGTAAGTGTTTTTTTTTTTTTTTTTTCTGCTCGTACATGGTTAGAGGAAGGAGAATCCCAGGTTAGCTTCCTTGACTTGTTTGAGGCCTGGACAGAAACAGCTGCTGCTACTTTATGCTGGGTCCTCATATACGTGACAAACTAGTTGGACATACACAGTGGTGTAAATTGACTATTTGCTGCTCCTCTATACTTCCACCCCACTACACGTGAGAGGGAAATTAGAAATTACACGCTTCTCTGCGTCTCCCTTAGAACAGTCACCCACTCAGAACTATATAGAGACGGTGTCTGTCCCCCGACCACTTAATTCCCTTAAATCATTTAAATCCTTTACATCCAACAATGGTGACGAGTCACCCACAGCAACTTAATTAATATTAGCACTAATACAGCCATAAAGCAACAGCACTGGAGAGTGAAATGTGGACTTCTAAACATTAGATCTGTTATTCAAAGCTTTGTTAATAAATTAAATATCAGATTATAATATTGACTTGCTCTGTCTTACTGAAACCTGGCTGCATCCTGATGAATATGTTAGCCCGAATGAATCCAGCCATATTAACACTTATATTCCTCGTGACACCAGCCGAGGTGGTGGAGTTGCAGCCATTTTCAATTCCAGTTTACTGATCAACCCTGAACTGAAGTGTAGCTACACATCATTTGATTGATCATTTGTTTACCGCCCTCCAGGCCCATATTCTGAATTTTTATCAGAATTCTCAGAGTATCTCTGTGAGGCGACCGACGTGGCCTCCCAACAAAAGGGATCAGGGCAACCAGAAAAGAAGTGGAGTGGCAAAGGAACTCACGTAAAAACCATTTATTGGCGGTGGTACAAAAGAAAAACAAGACGCTCACGCCAGCGGGAAAAAATCCACCTCGCTCCAGGTAGACCTCACAGGCAGCTCCTGTTGCGTCGCGCTTTCTGTCCCGCACCCGAACATGTCCGGGGGGAACTCTCTCTGCTAGTCAGTTCCCCCCTTATAAACAGGTGCGACGGGGAGGGGTCATCACCTTCTCACAATCTCTCAAGTTTAGTATTCAGGACAGATAAAATAATCATGGCAGGTGACTTTAATATTCAAGTTGATGTTGACGGTGATAGCCTTGGCTTTGCCTTCCTCTCTTTAATGGAGTCAATCGGCTTTTCTCAGAGTAAATGTGCCCACCCATTGCTTTAACCACACCCTTGACCTTGTCCTGACATACTGCATCGAGGTTGAACACCTATCTGTCTTCCCACAGAATCCCCTCCTGTCAGATCATTATCTAATAACTTTTGAATTCCTGTTATTAAACTACTCACCACCTGAAAAAAGCATACTCACTCGATACCTGACAGTTCTATATTTAAATACAAGAAGGAGATTTCCTCAGTATTTAATTCACTGCCTGCATCTGAGGGCTCTAATCTGCCCTCAGATGCAGTTATTGTAGAGACAGATAAATTAGCTAATATTCACCTTGACACATTTACTTCAATCAACTTCGCTGAACTAGCTTCACTGATGTCGTCATCTAAAACTTCAACCTGTCTTCTGGACCCTATTCCAACCGGAATGCTAAAAGACATTTTCCCTTTGATTAGCCCTTCCTTACTAGAAATACTCAATATGTCTTTATTATCTGGCTATGTACCACCGTCCTTTAAAGTAGCTGTAATTAAACCTCTCCTTAAAAAACCTGCCCTCTACTCAAGTATTTTAGCCAACTATAGACCAATTTCCAATCTTCCCTTCCTCTCTAAGATTCTGGAAAAAGCAGTTGCTAAACAGCTGTGTGACTTTTTACACAACAATAACTTATACGAGGATTTCCAGTCAGGTTTTAGAATGCATCACAGCACAGAGATGGCTTTAGGTAAGGTTTCAGATGATATTCTTGATGCATCTGATAAAGGATTGATTTCCATCCTTGTTCTGTTAGATCTTAGTGCTGCATTTGACACAGTCGACCATCAAATCTTGTTAGAGAGACTAGAGCATTTTATTGCTATAAAAGGGACTGCACTAAACTGGTTTAAGGCCTATCTTTCAGATCCTTTCCAATTTGTCCATATCAATAATGTTTCTTCTATCCATACCAAAGTTAATCATGGGGTTCCACAAGGTTCTGTGCTTCGACCAATACTTTTCACTATCTATATGCTCCCATTGGGTAAAATCATTAGAAAACACAATTAATTTCCACTGTTATGCTGACGATACACAGCTCTATCAATTAAGCCAAACGAAACCAATCAGCTAGCTAAACTTTGAGCTTGTCTCCAGGATATAAAATCCTGGATGACCTGCAATTTTCTTGTACTCAATTCAGATAAAACAGAAATTATTGTACTCGGGTCCGAAATCCTGAGGAACTCAGAATCCAGTGATATAGCTATCCTGGATGACATCTCCCTGGCCTCTAGCTCCATGGTGAAAAACCTGGAAGTCATTTTCGACCAAGATTTGTCATTCTCTGCCCACATTAAACATATTTCTAGGACTGCCTTCATTCACCTACGCAACATAGCAAAGGTCAGACACTTCCTGTCTCTGAAAGATGCGGAAAAACGTATCCATGCAATTATTACTTCCAGGCTTGACTACTGCAATTCTTTACTGTCCGGTTGCACCAGAAAGTCTCTAAGGACTCTCCAGCTGATCCAGAATACAGCTGCACGTCTATTAACTGGCACTAGAAGAAGGGAGCATATCTCACCTGTATTAGCCACTCTACACTGGCTTCCTGTGAAATCTCGTGTAGAATTCAAAATCCTGCTCCTCACCTATAAAGCACTCAACGGTCAGGCGCCATCCTACCTTGGGGATCTCTTAGTCCCATATCGCCCATCAAGAACATTACGCTCCCAATATGCAGGCTTATTGGAGGTTCCCAGAATTTCTAAAATTAAAACAGGAGGCAGAGACTTTAACTTCCAGGCTCCTCTCCTGTGGAATCGTCTCCCAGTCTCAGTCCGGGGGGCAGACACCCTTCCTATATTTAAGAATAGGTTAAAAACGTTCCTGTTGAAGAAGCGTATAGTTAGGGCCGGCCCTGGCTGGCCTAGTCATAGTTATGCTGCGCCAGGTTAGTCTGCCGGGTCCTCATGAGATGCTCTGAGCTTCTTTTTCTTATATTTCCTCGTCCATCTGTGATACTGATGAACCACTATTGTACTTTTAAATCTGCTTTGTTCCCAGAGTCCTGCCCTGTGTGTTGTCATTCACAGAGCATGCTGCAGTGCAACCACTGAGGGATCTACGGATGTTGGAAGGTCTGATGCTGTCCTGGTTCACCTGGAAGCTGTGATGGATCCTGCGCCTCATCCTCCACTTACACCCTAATTCATTACATTTGTTTGTTTGTTTGTAATGTCCAATTTTCCCTGCAATGTTTCCACCTGCACACATCATCTACTGCAGCCTGTCCGTCCTGGAAGAGTGATCCCTCCTCTATTTCTCTTCCTGAGTGTTCTTCTGTTTTTTTTCCCATATTGTTTTCTCATATTTAAGGATAATAAGATAAGATGATCAGAAATAACCCCATTTCAGAAATTTAACAGCAACACGCTCCAAGGTTTGAAATAATAGCATTACAAGAAAATGAACAAAAAGTGTGAATCTCAGCTAAAAAGGAGCTAAATCATTGGCTTGGTGAATGTGTTTCTCTTTTTTTGTTCAAACTGCTATTTTAATAAACTTTTGATGTTTTAACATTTATCTGATTTGAACATTTTTCTAACTCAACAGTGTCTCCTGCTGTTTCTATTTGCTTTACTGCAGCTCTGTTGTGTGTTTAAAATATATACCAGGGGTGTCAAACTCAGGTCCTGGGCGGCCATCTTGGTGCAGGTTTTTGTTCCAACCAGGCAGTAGCACACCTGATTCTACTAATGAAGGTCCTCAGCAAGAGCTCTATTGTTTAGTAGAATGAGTTTGACACATGTGATATATACAGACACAATATATATTACCAACAGTATTATTCCACCCATCCAAATGATCAGTGTCCTAATTTGGCCCTGCCTCACTGGTGATTTCCAGTGTGGAACTGTCATAGGATGTCACCTGTGAACAAATCCAGTCCAACAAATTTCCTCACTCCTAAATATTCCAAAGACACATCTAAGCTTGTGGTTCCTAAACTTTTTATTTAAAGAGTATGCCTTCATCACGTATGTGCAGTGAGTCTGAGAGGGAGAAGAAATACGACTGGCGGGAATCTAACTGGGCCTGCTGCTTCAAGTGCGCATGCGCTCCTTGCACTCAACTGCCCGCTGAAGACAAATGTGAGGCTAACTTTAGAAGCGCTAGCTAGCATCACCATCAACAGGTTAGTGACAGGACTCAGCCACGCGTAAAGCAGGAGACACCTTCATATAATCCTTCAACTAGCAAAGCGAAGACACGCAGATACGGACGAGGCTTATCCCGCCTTTGGTTTCACCAGTACAACGGTGGGTGATGCGGAGAGACCGCGGTGTGTTGTGTGTCTGTAAATATTAGCAAGCGACAGTTTGAGGCCGAACAAATTAAAACGACACTCGAAAACGACACAACCTGATTACAAAGATAAGCTAATGGAGTTTTTTTCAGAAAAAAAAGGTGCTTCACTAAAGCTGCGTCCCTACCCTCTAAAAAGCAACTCTCTTCATATAAAGTTGTGTACAGAGTTGCTCATAGAAAAGACGCACACTTTTGTTCAATTACTTCCCGCTGCTCTTGATATGGTTTGAATGAATGAAGCAACAGCAACATAGAGGATCTGTAACATGAACTAGCCCACCCAGTCACTGCAGGAAGTGAACATATTACATGAAAAATGGATAGTCAGTTTAGTTGTTGTATGCACTATAAGTTTGTAGTTCATGTCACTATAGACCACCTTACACTTTAGTTTACTATAGTATCTCTCAGCCTGAGTATAGGTTCCTCGACCAGTTTAAAAAGACAATCTCACCATAGCTAGCACTGTAAAACTTTGCTGTGAAATGTATAGTTATATAGTATTGTATATTTTACAATAAGTCAGACAAGTCAAAAAGATATTTCATTATAAAAGTTAATCCCTCCAACACTGTATATAAAACTAAATGTTCATTTGACTTTTATTTTACAGTTAATCACCCAATACTGTAAAAGTGACTGAAATAACTAATGCAGTGAGTAACATAATTTCTTCTGTGTTTTTCAGCCGTCAATTTGAATACAGCAATCAAAGCTTTCTGGAGCAAGATTCTGGAGTTGGACAACGAGGCCGTGTTGCTCGCTGGCTCAGACTCAGGGAGTTACACATCTGTCCCCTTAGCACAAAACAAACTCGTCTTTTCACTGATCCCAACGTCTCGCCAACAGTTGTACGACGCCTCAAGCGGTACTTGCCAGGCCCTCACCAGACGGTGCACAGCATATATAAAGAGATCATGGCCTGTACTATGAAACCGAGAAGCACATGGAGGACTGGAACCCTGATGATCCTTGTGATTATATTGATGTGTACTTGGCAGAGATGGAGAAGGTACTTTCAGTGAGGCCGTTATACTGTTGGATTGGTTTGCTGTCTGAAACAATCAATTTTTAAATTTCACTGTTGACAAAATGTCTTTGTATAATGGCCACTGCAGTCATGATCTGCTAATAGTTTCAATTAGAAATCGAGTGCATGTACATGTACAGACTTTCCATTTTCCATGTGGAGAAAATAATTGAACTGTCTGAAAAAAGGTTTACTATCTTAAATTAAATCTTCAAAATATATTGTACATTTTATATAGTAGCCTGTGACAGCAGATTACTGTTAAACATCACGGAGTAAGTGTTTTTTTCTGCTCGTACATGGTTAGAGGAAGGAGAATCCCAGGTTAGCTTCCTTGACCTGATTGAGGCCTGGACAGAAACAGCTTCTGCTATTTTATGCTGGGTCCTCATATACGTGTATATATATATACCTCGATATATAACTACCTCGACATACAGAGTGAGTTCACAGTGGTGTAAATTGACTATTTGCTGCTCCTCTATACTTCCACCCTACTACATGTAAGAGGGAAATTTTGCACTTTCTACTCTTCTACAAAAAGTGGTTTGTTACTTTTCAGATAAAGATTTGACATAAAATAATATTCTAACTAATACAATTATTTTATTAAACACACATGTGCTATACACTTAACTAACTAACCACTATTTGGATATTTAATTTAGATTTGAGCTGTCTGTGTGAATATTTAATTGGGTGCTATATATCTTTTGGCTCTCATCCTATACCGTAAAATACCAATTAACAGCTGTTTATTTGAGATCAGGCCACGGTTTGGAGCAGGCAATTAATAATTAATTAATAGGCTACTTTCCTGAAAATAAGCTAACATTTTTTAAATTATTACTAAACTAGTTTAAAAGTCAAATTGCAGTACTGTAGTTAAGTGTATTCTGACTCCTCCGAGTTCTCAGTTTTTCTCTGAATATTTTACCACAGAAGGTTTGTACTTTATTATTCAATATTATTTACATAACTTCATTGAAGCATCACACTGACAGGATCAAGGAACATGAGACATATAATATACTTTATGCAAAGTATAAGAAGTCTACTTATAACTAGTTAAGTGTATATAGGTAAACGCTGATCAATTAGGTGGAACACAACTTTTTATTTAATAATCGAAAAACACTCAATCTCACATTGCTGTGCGATACATAGTTTTACACTGAACCATGTGTCCTTTTTTACATAAATAAATTGAAATAGAAAATTACAGAAAGTAGTGGACTAGCCAGGAATAAGTAGGTAGCTTTGTAGTTAAAGTAGAACTTAAGGAAACTGGACTGAATACTAATAAACATTATGTATATCCTAAAGCCTTTAAACCACAAAGCAGACTCTTACTGAGCAGTTTTACTCACTTTTACTTGCCATTGATTATTTTAGTTGACAGAATTTCTAATATTACTTCAAAAAGGATGTGAGTACATGTTCACCATTGTCATTGTTCATCCTCATTCCTCACCCAGAGAAAGTGCAGGTGGAGTTGGACAGAGTGATTGGACGTCCGACAGACCCAACCTGCCCTACATGAACGCTGTCATCATGAGACTCAGAGAATGGGGAACATTGTTCTCCTGGGATTTCCAAAATGGCCAGTAAAGCCTATGTGCTGGGAGAGTACTTCATACCCAAGGTGAGGAGCTGTTTACCATCAGGCTTAATATGTACATACACTAATTTAAAACATCCATGGACACTAATTTTGTAATAAATCTTGTGCAATAACCCTTTTTTAATCTACCTGTGCAATTTAAAATTGTATCTAATCCCGTGTATTTACTTATTTGTACCTGGTCCTTTTGATAAATAAAAAGAAAAGAAATTAACTTGATTGAATGTTCATCAATGTTAAATATATCTCTCCACTCTTTTTCCAGGGCACAGTTATAAGTACAATGCTTTCATCGGTGCTTTTCGATAAGAATGAGATATTTTAAACCCTGAACATTTCTTGGATTTAGAGGGCAACTTCAGCAGGAGAGAGGCATTCCTACCATTTTCAGTTGGTTTTGTTTTTCCACTTTCTTTTCCACTGTTTGGTACATGAGAATTGCTGCTCCATAGCAACACTAGAAAAGTTCTAAAAGCTGCTGTGGACTTTTTCCACGCAGGTAAACGTGTGTTTAGGGGAGGACCTGGCGAGGATGGAGCTGTTTCTTTTCTTTTCCTGCCTGCTGCAACACTTCACCTTCTCTGCTGTTCCCTGGCAAACGCCCACCATGGAGGGCGTGCAAGGCTTCAATAAATCCCCCGGGAACCTCATGATGCCACGACTCACTAAGGCTCTTCATTGTTTCAGCAGTCCTCGTCCTGCTAGAAAAGCGGATGGAGACTCCCACACAAGTTGAATACACACAGTTCAGACTCAAATGCAAAAGTTGGGTCTGTGGTAACCGGGATCTTCACGTTCTCCACATCTCAAGTGTAAATTCAAAACTAAATTAGTTTGCAGAAATGATAAAACAAACCCTCACAAAAACATTAAAATAATTTAAAAAAAAATCATGTAGCTCACCCAGGTTCACCTGATGCCACCTCAAGTGATAACACTCACTAATGCAATTCTTTAGACTTTGTGCAGACCTTATCTGGAGTTTAAAATCAGTTTATATTCCACTGTTATAGAGGCCAAACAGATAGAATCCTGGAAAGAATTTCACTTAACACCTTGATTACATGTTCATTTCTATATTCAATATTTGTCTTTACTCCCTGGTGTTTAATAAACTGTTCTATTTTAGGTGGTTTTAGACCTGCACATGTGAGGGGGCAGTCGATATATGAAGGAGGCATCATATATACACATCATGCTCCAGCACTTGTTTTTACCCTTTGTTCATACTGTAGGAACAGTGTTTCTGGCATTAAAATAGGTTGTTAGCTATGTGTCCAATCACAGCCCGTAGAAGTGGATTCACTTAGTCAGGGCTCCACCTTCAGACCTGTCCAACCTGGGTGTCCCAACTAAAGAATAAACTCCTGCTGGCACAGTTCTAAAGGTCACTGAGGCACGCAAACCCCCTGACCACAATAAGGTGGCAATGCCTCGGGGGAACTGAAAATATAAATAAATAAAATATAATTCAGAAATTATCAATCAACATAACATGTATCTCACCTGGATGGAAAGGAAATTTTAACCTAAGACTTCACACATGAGAATGGCTTACAAAAACAAAGCCTTTATGATTAATAATGATAGTAATACGTTAGTTTGTAAATCACATGTTATGTTTTTTTGTGCATCTTTTTAAACTGAACATTTAAATTCAACTTTTCTCTCACCCCTCTCTCATTTCTCACACTTCTCTTCCTTATATGTTATGATTTGTGTAATTAAAGGCATTAATATGTTTTGTGTGTGTGTGATTTATTAACTATTTTACAACAGTATTTGTGACCTTGACGTGGATAGTACTTTTATGGAATATTTGCTGTCTAAGACTTCTTGGTTGTATCAACGATTACTTAAAATAACTTTGTAGGGGCTACATGTACGTAACTTTCAGAAATTCCTTCTTAATAGTGACACCAAACACAAATGAGCATTTTAAATGATCTGTTTTTTTTTTTCTTTTTTTGGTGCTCAGAATAAAGAATGACACTTTCATAACTCTCAATTGTAGTCCAGAAATTCATTGAGAATGGTAATAAAATAAACGGGGTATGGATTCATATTTAATAAAAAAGAAAGATGTTTAATTTAAATCGTATATCATAGCAACAGAACGGTGACGTCACTGATCCGATGTATTTAGTAGCGCTGCGACCTTCAAACTTTCCCCTTTTGCTTCCCGAGTTTGACACAAGAGTTGCAAAAGACCCCTCTGCTGCAAAGCATTTCTCGAGCTAGCTTAACAAGCGACCCTCACCTGGATTGGATTGACGCGGATTCCTGAACCTCCTTGGACTTCCTGACCCGGATTCCTGAACCTCCTTGGATTTCCTGACCCGGATTCCTGAACCTCCTTGGATTTCCTGACCCGGATTCCTGGACCCCTGATCAACTGAACATCTTTTGGTAAGTTATTGTTTTACATTTATCGACCAGCAGTCTATTTTATAGGTGGTGTCAGTATTAATAAAGTCTAATGATATTTGTATTATATTTTTTGTTCCCAGACGACAACAGTACCGAGATGGACCCCGCTGGACCTCCTGGACCTCCTGGACCACCACCCCTGGCCCCGGTGTGGTTCTTCGACGGTAAGACATTTATTTTAATAAAAATTAATGTTTAATTGGTTTATTTCAGTAATAAGAATATGGTTTATGTAAACTGCTGAATTTAGACAATTAGTTTAGTCCATTATTAGAAAAACCATAATGCACGATATAATATTGTTGCTAATGCTAATTTCATTTCATATACATTTGTTGCATGCAATGAAGGATTGTGGGTATATTTTATTGTGACCAATACAGATTGATTAATTTATTCTATTGATGAATGTGAGGTTTTCCCGGTAAAATGTGATTTAATTCGATGCAGTGGCGTAAAAACAGTGTTATTTTCACATGAAATTATCCAAAGTTTTTGTCGACCATTTTGTTAAATTGTTATTCATGAACCATGGCGACGAAGCCATTTTAAATTATGCCTTAAAAGAAGTTATTTTTTATCACCATGGAGATGAGCAGCGTTCGGGCGCAGACGATGACGTCAGCGCGTCAGAACGTGCAGAGCTGCGTTTCCCTGCTGTTTGACGTCTTTAGTAAACACTGCTTCAATAAACAGATCAGAGAATGTTTCTATGATGCTGAGAAAATAACTACATTTAAAGATATAACAATACATTTATTCGTCTAACACTATTTTTAGATTCCTTGATATTGATAACAAATGATAAGAAATGTACCTTTTATGAAATTGAAACTGAACATGTAACCCATTTATATTTTCTGATTGCTCATATAGTAGTCAATTTGGTGAAAATTGACATAATAGAAAACAATGAAACAATGAAATCTGACGTTTTTATATAATTTTCTCTCCACAGGTGGTTTGTATTGGGCCTTCCCTGGGCCCGCTCCTCCTCTTCCCCCTCTCTTTGCTCCTCCTCTTCCTCCTCACTTTCTTCATTCTTTTCCCCCTATCTTTGCTCCTCCTCTTCCCCCTCTCTTCGTTCCTCCTCTTCCTCCTCACTTTCTTCCTCCTTACTTTCCTCCCGCTTACTTCCTTCTTCCCCCTCCTCCTTCTCCTCCTTCTCCTTCTCCTTCTCCTCCCCCTTCTCCTCTTCTTCTTCCTTCTCCTTCTCCTTCTCCTCCTCCTTCTCCTTCTCCTTCTCCTTCTCCTTCTCCTCCCCCTTCTCCTCTTCTTCTTCCTTCTCCTTCTCCTTCTCCTCCTCCTTCTCCTCTTCTTCTCCCTTCTCTTTCTCCTTCTCCTCCTCCTTCTCCTCTTCTTCTTCCTTCTCTTTCTCCTTCTCCTCCTCCTTCTCCTCTTCTTCTTCCTTCTCTTTCTCCTTCTCCTCCTCCTTCTCCTCTTCTTCTTCCTTCTCTTTCTCCTTCTCCTCCTCCTTCTCCTCTTCTTCTTCCTTCTCTTTCTCCTTCTCCTCCTCCTTCTCCTCTTCTTCTTCCTTCTCTTTCTCCTTCTCCTCCTCCTTCTCCTCTTCTTCTTCCTTCTCCTTCTCTTTCTCTTCCTTCTTCTCCTTCTCCTCCTCCTTCTCCTCTTCTTCTTCCTTCTCTTTCTCCTTCTCCTCCTCCTTCTCCTCTTCTTCTTCCTTCTCCTTCTCTTTCTCTTCCTTCTTCTCCTTCTCCTCCTCCTTCTGCTCCTCCTTCTCCTGGGCCTTTTCTTGACATTCTTCTGGAGTGCGCTCCTCCTCGAGGTCCCAGGTATCTTTTTCCTTCTATCCTTTCTCCTTCTCCTCCTCCTCCTTCTCCTCCCCCTCGTGGTCCTACTCCTCCTCCTTTTCTTGCTACCTTTCGTCTTCCTTCTCCCGTTCGTATCCCTTCTCCTTTTCCTTCTCCTTTTTCTTCTCCTCCTCCCTCCCCTCCCCCTCCTCCTCCTCCTCCTCCTCCTCATCCTTCTCCTCCTCCCTCCCCTCCTCCTCCTCCTCCTCCTTCTCCTCCTCCCTCTCCTTCTCCTCCTTCTTCTCCTTCTCCTCCTTCTTCTCCTTCTCTTTCTCTTCCTTCTTCTCCTCCTCCTTCTCCTCCTCCTTCTCCTCTTCTTCTTCCTTCTCTTTCTCCTTCTCCTCCTCCTTCTCCTCTTCTTCTTCCTTCTCTTTCTCCTTCTCCTCCTCCTTCTCCTCTTCTTCTTCCTTCTCTTTCTCCTTCTCCTCCTCCTTCTCCTCTTCTTCTTCCTTCTCTTTCTCCTTCTCCTCCTCCTTCTCCTCTTCTTCTTCCTTCTCTTTCTCCTTCTCCTCCTCCTTCTGCTCCTCCTTCTCCTGGGCCTTTTCTTGACTTTCTTCTGGAGTGCGCTCCTCCTCGAGGTCCCAGGTATCTTTTCCTTACTCCTTCTCCTCCTCCTCCTTCTCCTCCCCCTCGTGGTCCTACTCCTCCTCCTTTTCTTGCTACTTATCGTCCTCCTTCTCCCGTTCGTATTCCTTCTCCTTTTCCCTCTCCTACTCCTCGTGGTATTCGTTCTCCTCCTCCTTCCCCCGAGGCTACTCCTCAGTCTCCTAACCATATGTGTCGTTCATGTGGTTTCAGGAAGCGGAGGAGGAGCTGGGAGGACGAGGACAGCGACGGCGGCTGGGGGGGTGGCGGCGGTGGTGGCGGCGGCAGTGGCGGCGGGGGCAGTGGCGAGGGCGGCGTTGGGGGCAGTGGCGGCGGCGGCGGGGGCAGTGGTGGCGGCGAGGGCGGCGGCGAGGGCGGCGGCGAGGGCGGCGGCGAGGGCGGCGGTGGTGGCGGGGGCGGCGAGGGCGGCGGTGGGGGCAGTGGCGGTGGCGGCGGGGGCAGTGGCGAGGGCGGCGTTGGGGGCAGTGGCGGCGGCGGCGGGGGCAGTGGTGGCGGCGGCAGGGGCGGCTGCGGCGAGGGCGGCGGGGGCAGTGGCAGCGGCGGCGGTGGGGCTCCTGCGAAGCGGCTGAGATGAGTAAATTGTCCCATCGTTTACAGTAATAACTGTTTTAAATAGTTTTAAATTGATTAATGTTGTATAGTTTAACACTTAATTAACATGATTTATGTTTGATAATTTGATATTGTTTCATCTTTCATATTTTTAACTTGTTTAATGTTGTACATTTGCACTGATTTAACATTATTTATGCTTTATAATTGATTATTATTCCAACATGTATCTTTTATAGTTTAAAATAATTTCAAATATTTATCCATGATAGATTGATACTAGAAACTGTTTTTTACAGTTTTAAATAGTTCATTCTTTACACTCATTATAGTGTTAATAATAATCCTGATCCTGACCCCTTGACCTTTCTTATTTGACACTTTGGCCCCTACTATAAAATTGGATTAAATTAAAGGAGGATGCCAGGAAACAAGGAAGAGGCATGCCGCTGAGTTTCCTTCCCTCCATAAATAAGAAAAACTTAGCTTGTTTATTCTTTTACAATTTTCCATTGTTTTTTAAAACTATACAAGATTAAAGATGTTAAAAGAATGTAAAACTGTAAAACATTAAACAAGTTACTAATATTTCATTCTTGTTATACTCAGGGCCAAAATGTAAAATAAGAAATGTCGGGTGGTCAGGTTCAGGATTATTATCACCGTATAATGTGTTTAAAAATGAAACAATTTAATACTGTAAAAGATAAAAATTAAAAGAATATCCAGTATAAAGTTTAAAACAATATCAAATTATCAAGCATACACAATGTTAAATCTGTTTAAAACAATACAACATTGAACAATCTAAAACTATGGTAAAAGTATAAACAATATTAAATAATTAATGGTAAATCATTTTAAAATAATGTAATACAATACAAGATTGAACAATGTGATTAAACATATATATATAAAAAAATAATATGTTAAAAATATTATTTCAACTTTTATCTTTTATAGTTTCAAATAGTTTCAAATTGTTGAATATTTTATAGTGTTACACTGAATTAATATAATTTATCCGTGATAAATTGATATTGTTATCTTGGAAACTGTTTTATGTTTTATTTTTTACAGTTTTAATTAGTTCATTCTTTACACTCATTATAGTGTTAATAATAATCCTGATCCTGACCACTTGACCTTTCTTATTTGACACTTTGGCCCCTACTATAAAATTGGATTAAATTAAAGGAGGATGCCAGGAAACAAGGAAGAGGCATGCCGCTGAGTTTCCTTCCCTCCATAAATAAGAAAAATTTAACTTGTTAAATCTTTTATAGTTTTAAACAGTTTTAACATGATTTATCCTTAATAATTTGATATTGTTTTAAGTTTTATCTTTTATGGTTTTAAATTTAATTGACTTGTTTAATCTTTTATAATTTTCCATTGTTTTTTAAAACTATACAAGATTAAAGATGTTAAAAGAATGTAAAACTGTAAAACATTAAACAAGTTACTAATATTTAATTTTTGTTATACTAAGGGCCAAAATGTAAAATAAGGAATGTCGGGTGGTCAGGTTCAGGATTATTATCACCGTATAATGTGTTTAAAAATAAAACAATTTAATACTGTAAAAGATACAAATTAAAAGAATATCCAGTATAAAGTTTAAAACAATATCAAATTATCAAGCATACATAATGTTAAATCTGTTTAACACTATACAACATTGAACAATCTAAAACTATGGTAAAAGTAAAAACAATATAAAATAATTAATGGTAAATCATTTTAAAATAATATAATACAATACAAGATTAAACATGTTAAAACAATTTAAAACTGTAAAAGATGAAACAATTCAATACTATTTAAAACTATAAAAGATAAAACAAGTTAATTCATTTCAAACCCATAAAATATAAAAGTTAAAACAAGATCAAATTATATATATTTATATATATTTATATATAATTATAAAAATATTATTAAAATATATATTAAAAAAATATGCTGAGTTTCCTTCCCTCCATAAATAAGAAAAACTTAACTTGTTAAATCTTTTATAGTTTTAAAACCGTTTTAACATGATTTATCCTTAAAATTTTGATATTGTTTTAAGTTTTATCTTTTACGGTTTTAAATTGGTTGCACCAAAAAGTCTCTAAGGACTCTCCAGCTGATCCAGAATGCAGCTGCATCTATTAACTGGCACTGGAAGAAGGGAGCATATCTCACCTGTATTAGCCTCTCTACACTGGCTTCCTGTAAAATCTCGAATAGAATTCGAGAAAATAAATAAATAAATAAAATCCTGCTCCTCACCTATAAAGCGCTCAATGGTCAGGCCCCTTCCTACCTTAGGGATAGTCCCATATCGCCCATCGAGAGGATTACATTCCCAATATGCAGGTTTATTGGAGGTTCCCAAAATTTCTAACCTTAAAACGGTAGGCAGAGCCTTCAACTTCCAGGCTCCTCTCCTGTGGAACCGTCTTCCAGTTTCAGCCCGGGGGGCAGACACCCTTCCTACATTTAAGAATAGGTTAAAAACGGTCCTGTTGAAGAATGCGTATAGTAAGTTCTGTCCTGGAAGAGGGCTCCCTCCTCCATTTCTCTTCCTGAGGGTTCTTCCATTTTTTTCCCCGTTAAAGGGGTTTTTTAGGGAGTTTACCTTGTATGATGTGAGGGTCTAAGGACAGGGATGTTGCGTTGCTTTTGTACAAACTGTAAAGCCGCTCTGTGATATGTGAATCTGGGCTATACAAATAAATTGAATTGAATTGAAATTGAATTGACTTGTTTTAACTCATAGTTTGTAATAGTATTACCTTGTTTAATCTTTTACAATTTTCCATTGTTTTGGAATACATATATACAAGATTAAAAATGATAAAACAATGTAAAACTGTACAACACTAAACAAGTTACTAATATTTCATTTTTTTATACTAAGGGCCAAAATGTCAAGTGTCAGGTTCAGGATTATTATCACTGTATAATGAGTGTAAATATGAAACAATTATACACTGTAAAAGATATCCAGTATAAAGGTTAAAACAATATCAGGCGGAGGAGGGCTCGGCCCCCGCTGAGGTGCAGATCGCTCTGAGGGGGGTTCTGCTGGAAGAGTAGCCGAGGGGCGAGGAGACTGCCGACCCCGGCGGTGAGGTTGTACGTCCTCGCCGAGGGTTTATCGCTGGCCAGAGATGACAACGACGTCACCTTGCAGCTGCAGAATACGACTCCACAGCAGGAGATATAGATTAATTAAAGTAGAATGGACTAAACTTGTGAAGAATCCTGTGGAGTTTCTGTGACTTTGGGGCAGGTACAGAGATGTAGAATAGATGTAAATGAAGAGGTTCGTACTATCCTGATTATAAGCTTATATTAGGCTATAAACCTGTTTCTTCATGTTGTGTGTGAACAACCCACTGACTCATATTTAAGGATATTAATAATAAAAAGAAGAATAATGTCAGTTGACACCTGTGTTTCTGTAAGATGATTTTCTGTAAAATGATCAGAATTAACCCCATTTCAGAAATATAACAGCAACACACTCCAAGGTTTGGAGCTAAAAAAGGAGCTAAATCATTAGCTCGGTGAATGTGTTTCTCTTTTTTTGCTCAAACTGCTATTTTAATAAACTTTTGATGTTTTAACATTTATCTGATTTGAACATTTTTCTAACTCAACAGTGCCTCCTGCTGTTTCTATTTGCTTTACTCCAGCTCTGTTGTGTGTTTAACATATATACCAGGGGTGTCAAACTCAGGTCCTGGGCGGCCATCTTGGTGCAGGTTTTTGTTCCAACCAGGCAGTAGCACACCTGTTTCTACTAATGAAGGTCCTCAGCAAGAGCTCTATTGGTTGATTAGTAGAATGAGTTTGACACATGTAAAAATATACAGATACATTATATTACCAACAGTATTATTCCACCCATCCAGATGATCAGTGTCCTAATTTGGCCCTGCCTCAGGTGTATAAAATCAATCAGTTAGACATGGAGACTGTTTCTACAAACATCTGTGAAAGAATGGGTCGCTCTCAGGAGCTCAGTGATTTCTAGTGTGTAACTGTCATAGGATGCCACCTGTGCAACAAATCCAGTCCAACAAATTTCCTCGCTCCTAAATATTCCAAAGACATATCTAAGCTTGTGGTTCCTAAACTTTTTATTTAAAGAGTATGCCTTCATCACGTATGTGCAGTGAGTCAGAGAGGGAGAAGAAATACGACTGGCGGGAATCTAACTGGGCCTGCTGCTTCAAGTGCGCATGCGCTCCCCCTCCCCCTTGCACTCAACTGCCCGCTGAAGACAAATGTGAGGCTAACTTTAGAAGCGCTAGCTAGCATCACCATGAACAGGTTAGTGACAGGACTCAGCCACGCGTAAAGCAGGAGACACCTTCATATAATCCTTCAACTAGCAAAGCGAAGACACGCTGATACGGACGAGGCTTATCCCGCCTTTGGTTTCACCAGTACAACGGTGGGTGATGCGGAGAGACCGCGGTGTGTTGTGTGTCTGTAAATATTAGCAAGCGACAGTTTGAGGCCGAACAAATTAAAACGACACTCGAAAACGACACAACCTGATTACAAAGATAAGTTAATGGAGTTTTTTTCAGAAAAAAAGAGTCGCTTGAGAGTTGTTATCAAATACTGATGCTGATTGTTGTCATTGTATAAATATGTTGCTATTGGAACCTTATGTAAGTCAAGTATAGTTATGTGAGAGTGGTTGGAGCATCTGAGTTGTTTTCACACACAGATACCTAAGTTTGGCCTTGGAGAAAGGGAGCCGTCCGAAACTAAAAAGAAGAAGATCCTCCCAGACATTCCTTACCTTACAGCACACAACACCCATTCATAAAGACACACAGCACGTAAAAAAAAAAACTCAGATCCTCCTGCTCACTCTTGTGGTGCACTTATTGATCTCCGTTCTCTGCAGACTTGCGTTTAATAAATTCATTATATTCACTCTACTTCTCCGTCCTGGTGTTTGCCCGCATTAACCAACTCGGAGCGCAACTTGGCAGCGCGACACGCTTCACTAAAGCTGCGTCCCTACCCTCTAAAAAACAACTCTCTTCATATAAAGTTGTGTACAGAGTTGCTCATAGAAAAGACGCACACTTTTGTTCAATTACTTCCCGCTGCTCTTGATATGGTTTGAATGAATGAAGCAACAGCAACATAGAGGATCTGTAACATGAACTAGCCCACCCAGTCACTGCAGGAAGTGAACATATTACATGAAAAATGGATATTCAGTTTAGTTGTTGTATGCACTATAAGTTTGTAGTTCATGTCACTATAGACCACCTTACACTTTAGTCTACTATAGTATCTCTCAGCCTGAGTAAAGGTTCCTCGACCAGTTTAAAAAGACAATCTCATCATAGCTAGCACTGTAAAACTTTGCTGTGAAATCTGTAGTTATATAGTATTGTATATTTTACAATAAGTCAGACAAGTCAAAAAGATATTTCATTATGAAAGTTAAACCCCCCCCAACAATAAATAAAACTAAAATTAGAGTTTATTTGACTTTTATTTTACAATTAATCACACAATACTGTAAAAGTGACTGAAATAACAATAACTAATACAGTGAGTAACATCGTTTCCTCTGTGGTCTTCAGCCATCGATTTGAATACAGCAATCAAAGCTTTCTGGAGTTGGACAACGATGCTGTGCTGCTCGCTGGCTCAGGGAGTTACACATCTGTTCCCTTAGCACAAAACAAACTCGTCTTTTCACTGATCCCAGTACGTACGAGGCCTTCCCTGGTTTGAGGCAGTACTTGCCAGGCCCTCACCAGATGGTGCACAGCATATATAAAGATCATGGCCTGTACTAGGAAACCGAGAAGCACATGGAGGACTGGAACCCTGATGATCCTTGTGATTATATTGATGTGTACTTGGCAGAGATGGAGAAGGTACTTTCAGTGAGCCTGTTATACTGTTGGATTGGTTTGCTGTCTGAAACAATCCGTTTTTAAATTTCACTGTTGACAAAATGTCTTTGTATAATGGCCACTGCAGTCATGATCTGCCAATAGTTTCAATTAGAAATCGAGTGTGTGTACATGTACAGACTTTCCATTTTCCATGTGGAGCAAATAATTGAACTGTCTGGGGGAAAAAAAGGTTTACTATCTTAAATTAAATCTTCAAAAAATATTGTAAATTTTATATGGTAGCCTGTGACAGCAGATTACTGTGTAAAACATCACAGAGTAAGTGTTTTTTTTTCTGCTCGTACATGGTTAGAGGAAGGAGAATCCCAGGTTAGTTTCCTTGACCTGATTGAGGCCTGTACAGAAACAGCTGCTGTTACTTTATGCTGGGTCCTCCTATACGTGACAAACTAGCTGGACATACAGAGTGAGTCCACAGTGGTGTAAATTGACTAATTTCTGCTCCTCTATACTTCCACCCCACTACATGTGAGAGGGAAATTTTGCAATTTCTACTCTTCTACAAAAAGTGTTTTCTTTACTTTTCAGATAAAGACTTGACATAAAATAATATTCTAACTAATTAATTAATTGGGGACAATGCCACAACTCATGTGGTGTAACCCAAACAACATATTACCATTTAATGGGGGAAAAATTCAATTAAGCTCAATTTTCTGCCAATTTGTTTAAGATATTATGGGATAATTTTACTCAATATTGGTGTAATTGTACAAAAATCCAACATGTTTTCTCTTCTTCAGATAAAAAAAGGGAAAAATTGTTATTTATTAATTAGTTTAAAAATCAAATTGCAGTACTGTAGTTAAGTGTATTCTTACTCCTCCGAGTTCTCAGTTTTTTTTTTATTTTACCACAGAAAGTTTGTACTTTATTATTCAATATTATTTCATAACTTCATTGAAGCATCACACTGACAGGATCAAGGAACATAAGACATATAATATACTTTATGCAAAGTATAAGAAGTTTAATTTCCTGTATACTAGTTAAGTATATGATAAGTAAACACTGATAAATTAAGTGGAACAGTACTTTTTATTTAATAATAGTAAAACACTCAATCTCACATTGTTGTGGAATACATAGTTTTACATTGAACCATGTGTCCCTTTTTACATAAATAAATTGAAATAGAAAATTACAGAAAGTAGTGGACTAGCCAGGAATAAGTAGGTAGCTTTGTAGTTAAAGTAGAACTTAAGAAAACTGGAAAACTTTTACTTAAAAAAAAAAGGATCTGAGTACTTGTTCACCATTGTCATTGTTCATCCTCATTCCTCACCCAGAGAAAGTGCAGGTGGAGTTGGACAGAGTGATTGGACGTCCGACAGACCCAACCTGCCCTACATGAACGCTGTCGTCATGAGACTCAGAGAATGGGGAACATTGTTCCTCTGGGATTTCCAAAAGGCCAGTAAAGACTATGTGCTGGGAGAGTACTTCATACCCAAGGTGAGGAGCTATTTACCATCAGGCTTAATATGTACATACGCTAATTTAAAACATCCATGGACACTAATTCTGTAATAAATCTTGTGCAATAAGGCTTTTTTCAATCTACCCGTGCACTTTAAAATTGTATCTAATCCTGTGTATTTACTTTACTTATTTGTACCTGGTCCTTTTATTAAATTAAAAAAAAGAAAAGAAATGAACTCGATTGGATGTTCATCAATGTTAAACATATCTCACCACTCTTTTTCCAGGGCACAGCTATAAGTACAATGCTTTCATTGGTGGTTTTCGATAAGGATGAGTGGACGACTCCAGTTTTTTTTAGGTAGGGTAGGAAGAAATCAGTTTATTTAATCAGTTATCAAGTATTATATAAAGGGCAATACATTATACTTGAATACATGTATAATTGTGTAGAGCACTGGGACCACTCTCACATCCATATACACATTTCTATACAGTAAATATACATATTTACACATATTTTTATATTCAATATTTGTCTTTACTGCCTGGTGTTTAATAAACTGTTGATCCATTTGACCCAGTTTTAGGAGGCATCATATATACACATCATGCCCCAGCACTTGTTTTTACCCTTTGTTCATACTGTAGGAACAGTGTTTCTGGCATTAAAATAGGTTGTTAGCTATGTGTCCAATCACAGCCCGTAGAAGTGGATTCACTTAGTCAGGGCTCCACCTTCAGACCTGTCCAACCTGGGTGTCCCAACTAAAGAATAAACTCCTGCTGGCACAGTTCTTAAGGTCACTGATGCATGCAAACCCCCTGACCACAATAAGGTGGCAATCCCTCGGGGGAACTGAAAATATAAATAAAAAAAATATAATTCAGAAATTATCAATGAACATCATAACATGTATCTCACCTGGATGGAAAGAAAATTTTAACCTAAAACTTCACACATGAGAATGGCTTACAAAAATAAAGCAGAGTTATGATTAGTAATGATACTAATAAGTTAGTTTGTAAATCACATGTTAGAGTGGCTTGCGAAACTATTTGGCTCCCTTGAACTTTGTGACCTTTTGCCACATTTCAGGCTCCAAACATAATGATATAAAACTGTAATTTCTTGTGAAGAATGAACAACAAGTGGGACACAATCATGAAGTGGAACACACTTTATTAGATATTTTAAACTTTTTTAACAAATAAAAAACTAAAAATTCGGTGTGTAAAATAGTTTCGCAAGCCATTGTATGTTTTTCTTTTTTGGGATTTTTTTAAACAACTGAACAATTAAATTCAACGTTTCTCTCACCCCTCTCTCATTTCTCAAACTTCTCTCTTATTATATGTTATGATTTCTGTAATTAAATGCATGAATGTGTTTTGTGTGTGTGTGTTTTAACTATTCTACAACAGTATTTGTCACCTGTCTCGACATGGATAGTAGTTTTTATAAAATATTTGCAGTCTTCTTGGTTATATCAAAGATGACTTAAAATAACTTTGTAGGGGCTACATGTACGTAACTTTCAGAAATTCCTTAATAGTGACACCAAACACAAATGAGCATTTTAGATGAGCTGGACATTTTTTTTGTCTTTTTTTGGTGCTCAGAATAAAGAATGACACTTTTATAACTCAATTGTGGTCCAGAAATTCATGGATTTCCTGACCTTCATCTGGATCATCGATCACCTGGAATCCTGATCAACTAAACAACATCTTTTGGTAAGTTATTGTTTTACATGTATCGACCAGCTGTCTATTTTATAGGTGGTGTCAGTATTAATAAAGTTTAATGATATTTGTATTACATGTTTTTGTTCCCAGACGACAACTTTGTGAGCGCCTACAGTGCCGAGATGGACCCCGCTGGACCTCCTGGACCTCCTGGACCACCCCTGGCCCCGGTGTGGTTCTTCGACGGTCAGACATTTATTTTAATGAAAAAGTAATGTTTAATCAGTTTATTTCAGTGATAAGAATATGATTTATGATGTTGTTCTTACATTCATCTGATTCGAACATTTTTCTAACTCAACAGTGCCTCCTGCTGTTTCTATTTGCTTTACTGCAGCTCTGTTGTGTGTTTAACATATAAACCAGGGGTGTCAAACTCAGGTGTGTTACTGCCTGGTTGGAACAAAAACCTGCACCCACTCGGCCCTCCAGGACCTTAGTTTGACACGTGTGATATATAAAGATACATTATGTTGCCAAAAGTATTATTCCACCCATCCAAATTATCAGAATCAGGTGTCCTAATTTGTCCCTGCCTCGGGTGTATAGAATCGAGCAATTAGGCATTTGTGAAAGAATGGGCCGGTCTCAGGAGCTCAGTGATTTCCAGAGTGAAACTGTCATAGGATGCCATCTGTGCAACAAATCCAGTCCAACAACTTTCCTCGCTCCTAAATATTCCAAAGACACCTGTCGGCTTTATTATAAGAATATGGAAATGTTTGGGAACGACAGCAACACTGCAATGAAGTGGTTGGCCGCAAAAACTGAAAGAGAGGGGTCAGATGCTGAAGTGTAAAGCGCAAAGACGTCACCGACCTTCAGTCAGTGGCTACAGCGTTTCAAACTTCATGTGACCTTCAAATTAGCTGCAGAGAGCTTTATGGAATGGGTTTCCACGGCCGAGCAGCTGCATCTAAGCTCGTGGTTCCCAAACTTTTTATTTAAAGAATATGCCTTCATCACGTATGTGCAGTGAGTGAGAGAGGGAGAGTGTCAGGAGTTTTCCCACTCGCTCAATACCTATTAGAGATCAGAATAAATGAGAGTCAGACACCATAGCTTTCTTTGTACAAAGGGCACCCTGCTACTGCAACATCTAAGGCACAGTGAGCAGAGACGCGCAACATCTCTTGATACGGTTATAAAAACAAGTACATCTGAGACAACAGTTTTTTGGGTGAGATAAACTAGTTCAAATTGTTTTGTCTAGGGCATTGTGACATCTTTGGATAACAACTGTGCGAGTACAGAATGTTCTTCCAAGGCTATATGGCTTTATCTGCGTGTGACATTTTCAACAGTCTTCTAACAGTCCCTCCTGTTGTCACATGCAGAGAACAGATTATATGTAATAATTCACAGTCGAGAGTAATGATAAAATGACAATGAACTTCTTTCGATTTTCTGTTATAACTTCATTACTATTTTCCCGTGATATTTCACACACTGTCTTCTGCCTCTTCTTCTGAATCCGTTGACGAGTCTACACCTCCTGGTGTGTACGTGTCATCGTGAGACAATGGAGCGGTTGGTGTTGCAGCTGTTTGGACATACACTGCAATGAGACTGGTTATACCGGAGTGCATACACAGAAAGTTCTCAGCACCCTATTTTTGTCTTTTAGTACTCGTAATTTTCAGGGTCTGGAAATAGATCAGGGAGGTTACGGAGAGCGATGTCCTCCGAACCTTCAACATCAGAGATTGGGATACGACCAACTTCTGCAGGAACATCCTGTTGTAATGCAGAATAGGCATACTCACGTTGCAACATATATTGGTCTACTGGAGTGCCCACCCAGACTGCTAGGGATAGCATCACAAACACAGGCACCAGGATTTGGAACAACATCACCCCCCATGGTCCGAGAGTGGTAGTCAGCCAGTCCATAGCACTGGTACCTGCATGGTCAGCTGGTCTGAAATGAGAGGTTACAGCTTCAAGAGTGTCTATAAGTTTAGTAATGTTGTCTGTAGGATCTGGAGCTAGAACACAACATAAATCAGAGGTAATGTCGAGAGCAGCACACATTCCTCCTTCAGCTGCAAACAAAAAGTCTAATACCATTTGGTGCTGCATAATTACTTCTCTATGGTTGGTTGTAATTGTCTGTAGAGCATTAGTATTAGCTGTCATGTAAGCATGTAGATCAGCGGTAATATTGTCTAAATGGTCTGCAAGGAACGTTACTCCATACCAATGGAATAAACCAATACCCCATTTTTCACCTAAAGAGACACGGTAATGATAGTTGTCCCTAGAAGCGAACTGCGCCATTTCTCTTTTCCGCCTATGGCTGGAATTAGGTGGCTTTGATAAATTAGCAATTGGGATCGAGAGCATTGGAGTAGTTAGCTTAGCTAGGTAACAGCACCTGGAAAAGTTGGGTGGTAAAAAGCTGTAATATTGTCTGCCACAAATCCAATAATAACAGTCTATTGTGCCCAGCCCTGGTGTAGATGCTACCACACTTACATTAACGGGCGAGAATCCCGGGAGCACAATATTTACCTTCATACAGGTAGCGCTCACGTCAGTTAGGCCTTCACATGCCTCAATTTTATGACATCTAGCTACTCCTAAAAACTTAATATCAGGGGAATACGTACAATTAACGCATTTGTCTGATCGAGAGCATGTTTGGTTAGTACCTCTACATACACAATAGGCGGGCTCGGTGGCATTGAATCGAATTCGACCGGCCTTGGATCTAATTCCCGAATCTGTTGAGTTATCTGGGAAGTGCCACTGTAGGGTGCATAATTTTTTGCAGACAGTTTTGTTGAAGTATTTAGAGGAAGTGGAGCTGCCGTCTACTGCAGCCACGCAGCTGGATTCGTTCCAGCTGTCCTTAGTGCCATTGCGGATTACGTCTGCGGACAAAGTTAGCACACAGCGAGTAAAAGCTTCGGATGCTGGAGTAGCATCTTGGGCTAACACGTCAGTTTCAGTCATGGGATGAGGGAAGCAGGCTAGGCAAGAAGTGTTTTTATTTATGTCGTACAGTAAACAATAGCCAATGATACCATCTATTATGTTGCCATTTTTCAGG
Organism: Eupleurogrammus muticus; assembly: GCA_036785175.1. Taxonomy (NCBI): domain Eukaryota; kingdom Metazoa; phylum Chordata; class Actinopteri; order Scombriformes; family Trichiuridae; genus Eupleurogrammus; species Eupleurogrammus muticus. Next base: position 19,996,472 of record JAYKQN010000007.1, on the reverse strand, counting down.
CATGCCCAATTCTGACGGTGTATACCACCAGTCTGCTGTTCTCCTATGACGAGAAATAGATTTCTTATTTATTTGTTTTGTTTGTACAGGCACATTTTGTCCAGTGATTAGTGAGACCAGGGTGAGTAGAGACAATAGAAGGATAGGTGGTGCCATTTTAATCATCACATTCGAGAGAACAGTTACCTGCAGGAACCGCTAGGGTGGGTTAGCCCGTTGAGGCGTCCACGATGTGTTCTTCACTAGCTCACAGTACCAGACTCGGTCTGTGCCCCCAGACCCACCAGGCTAGCCCTGTGTGGTGTCCAGTAAGCCGTCCTGTGAGTACTCTAGACTTTCTCACTAGACGATCCCTTAACTTCCTCAGTTACCAATTTACAGTGTGATAGGTGTATCCAGGTGGCTCGTTCACTTATCTTTATTGCTGTCGGTGTGGTCAGGAGCACCTGGAACGGGCCTTCCCAACGTGGGCTGTTCCACCTCGTCCTATGAATTGTCTTTATCAACACCCAGTCTCCAATGTGAATCCTGTTTTTAGAGGGCGATACGGGATCATTAGGTATTTGATTTTGTATTTGTACATCATCAGTCTTCAATAATTTAATCATGTAGTCTACTAATGTGTGTTCCTCATCAGATTTCACTAGATCAGAGTTAAAGTGTGGCATAGGAAAACTGCGGCCATGCATTTCAAATGGTGTTAGTCCTTTTTCTCCTTTAGTAATTCTCATCCACATTTGACTAACGACAATCATTCCATGGTCTATTAGTTTCTGCCATTGTTTTTCTCAATCTATTTTTAATAGTTCCATTTGTTCTTTCTACCAGACCTGCACTTTGAGGGTGATAGGCACAATGATTTTTTAAAAATTGTTCCTAATGCCTCTCCTGCTTTAGTTATGGTTTCATTAACAAAATGGGTACCGTTATCTGATCGGATACGTCTCGGTATTCCATATGTAGGAAAATAATGATTACATAGTTTGATTGCTACTGTTATGGTGTCATTTCTTTTGGTTGGATAGATTTCCACCCAGTTTGAAAATACATCTATTATTACTAATGCATATCTTCCTTCTTTAGAATCACTTTTCTATGAATTCTATGAAATCCATGTGTATAGTATGGAATGGATGTGGTGGCTGTGGAAAATGTCCCCTCTTGAGACGACATTGACTTTGTGAGTTGTTTTTCAAACATATCATACATTTTGATATAAATGTCTTCCCTGAATTTTCAAAATTTATAGTATAGTAGGTTCTATTTACTATTGTTACCATCCCTCCTGTTGAGACATGGGTTATTCCATGGCTCACTAAGCACGCTGTTTGATGTAATTCTTTGGGTAGGATGGGTTTATCATTTATGTAGTAGATATCGTTTTTCAAATTAGCGCCTCTTTTGTGAAAAATTTTTTGTTCAGCAACGGTGCTTGTTTTTGATAGTCTTTTAAGATTTCAGATTAAATTTCAGTGTTTTGTGATGCAAGTGTGTTGATTTTTATAGTGGGTTCAGAGAGTGCTGCCGCTTTGGCAGCTGAATCTGCTAAATTGTTTCCTTTTGTTACTTCTGAATCATCATTTTGATGTGCTCAGCATTTACATAGAGATAGAGATGTGGGTAATTTGACAGCATCCAATAACTCCATCATCTTTGCATTATGTGTCAATGGCTTCCATTTGCAGATGTCATTCCTCTCCTTGCCCACACGAGCGTAATGATGTACTGAGTCAAAAACATATTGACTATCAGTCCATATACATACAGCTTGTCCTTTCATTAGTTTACAAGCTTGTGTCACTGCGTGTAGTTCTGCTGTCTGTGCAGAAAATGAAGATGGTAATGCACCAGATTCACTAATACTGGTAGGTGACGTTATTGCATACGCAACCTTTTTTTCCAAATATATTTATTGGTTTTTATTAGTATTACAGAGCAATTACACTACTGCAACACATCACAAAGAGAACCAACAACAATCACTCACTCACACACACACACACAAGCTTGCACTATATTAATATACAGGTTAGCCAAATCGAAGCAGAGAGAAAAAAGAAAAGCAAATAAATAAATAAACTTACATTCCAGATTCTCTTTCCGTTTTCCTTTAACAATATATGTTAGTCTTTCCAGTCCAAGGCACTCTGAAAGTTCCTTTATCCATTGTTTCATGGAAAGTGCATCTGCACTCTTGCAATTAAGTGCAATCACTCTCCTGACTTGTAGAAGAAGCTTAGTCTGTCTATGCATTTGTATGAAGTTCAATGGATAAATCCCAAGTACACATAGCTTAGCATTTAGTGGTATATTAACATAAAACACTTCTGACAGACAATTTATAACATCCTTCCTAAACTTCTGAATCTTTGGGCATTCCCATAAACAGTGAAGAAGAGTGCCTTTGTTATCTAGACATTTTGTACAAGTATCTGGAATGTTACCAGATATAATGAAGTTTGACAGGAGTCATGTATGTCCTCATCAACCACTTATATTGGAGAAGTTTAAACCTTTATTTATTGTTTGTGTTAGCGCCTTTAAACAGGCCTCACTCCACTCCATTTCAGTTATGTCTACTTGCATATCATCTCTCCAGGAGTTTAATCCATTGCTGATTCTTTAGAAGTAGATATTATTAGATTATAATAAATAGAGAGTAAGTGTTTCCTTCACATACCCCCAAGGGAAACTTCTTCTATTTTTGATAATGGTGGGACCTTTATAATCTGCTTGTATCTAGATGAAATGAAATTTTTCAATTGCGGACATTTAAAAAAAAAGTGGTTTGAAGGAATTTGGTATTTTTCACATAACTGATTGAAGGGAAGTAACACTCCATCTGTATATAAATCCAGCACTCTCTGAATGCCTTTCGCATGCCATAATTTAAACCCCCCATCTTTAGCACCAGATGTAAATTGCTCATTACCCCAAATAGGGGTGAACTGAGAAAGTACAAGGGAAGTTCCCATATGTTTGTGTGCAGCATGCCAAACTAAAATTGTGTTTTTTAGGAAGGGATTTTTTGTATGTTTTTTGAGTCTTTTTTCATCTGAAGAATACAGATAACTGTGTAGGGACAGCTCTGGAACAGATTCTTGTTCAATGCTTACCCAAGCTGGGGGTGAGGTACTAAAATAATGTGTGGCAGATGTCAGCTGAGCAGCAATATAGTACCACTTAAGATTTGGGACTTGAAGACACCCTCTTTCATAAGGCTCGTATAGCAATTTTAGGCGAAGTCTTGCTTTCCTATTGTTCCAAATAAACTGACTAAACAACTTGGCTGAATGATCAAAGAATGTTGCTGGTACTGGCAGGGGAAGTGTTTGGGGAAAAAATACAGGAATTTTGGCAAAATTGTAATTTTTATAGCATTTATTCGTCCCACCATGGATATGGGTAAAGTAGTCTAATATTTTGGTGACTTCATCCACCAGGGGATCATAGTTTGATGGTATAATTTATTTTCTGGCGTAATTTTAACACCTAAGTATTTCAAACCTTCTGTAGTTGTTGTAAATGGTGTTGACATGGTGGGATTTGCCCTCTCTTCCTCATTTAGAAACATTAATACAGATTTAGAATGATTATTTTGTATCCAGAGAATTTTCCAAAATCCTCCAACAGCCCTGTCAGATTTGGAACGCTACTCTTTATATTTGTCAAAAAAATTATGTCATCTGCAATAAAGAAATTAGATGGTCTCTCCTACCAATTCTTATCCCTGATATTCCTGCATGTGATCTTACTGCTACAGCCAAAGGTTCTATTGCGAATGTAAAAAGTAGTGGTGACAAAGGCCACCCTTGTCTTGTTGATCTCTGTAAGTTAAAAGGTTTGGAAATATTATTATTGGATAAAATTTGTGCTGTAGGATTTGTATATAATAGTCAAATCCATTGGATAAATGAATCACCCAAACCATATCTTGGAAGTAATTCCAGGAGATAGTTCCATTCTATTCTGTCAAATGCTTGACGTGCATCTAGGGGGCCAACATTGCTGTATCTTTAGTGTTATGTTTCTCATATAACATATTTAAAACCTGTCTGATATTGTGATAACCTTGTCCATTTCTCACAAAACCTTGTTGGTCATCAGTTATCAGTTTAGGTAAATATTTGTCTAGTCTTCTCGCAAGAGCCTTACATAATATCTCGGTATCACATCCCATGAAACTAATTCCCCTATAGGAAGAACATTCAGTTGGACATTTATTTGGTTTTAATAAGAGTTATAGTGGCTATTCTCAATGAATTTGGAAGTATACCTTGTTCATATGATTCATTATGCATAACTAATAGTGGCTGTACTAATCTATTTTTTAATTCTTTATAAAATGCTATAGGCAGCCCATCTGGCCCAGGTGCTTTACCACTATTCATATCTCCTATAGCATCTACAAGATCCTTTATTGTCAGTGGATTATCAAGCATTGCTTTATCTTCCTCTGATAATGTCTGGAATTGTAACGGGTCAAGAAAGGTGTTTTGAGCCTCTTCATTTCCATTGTATTCAGATTTATATAACAGCTCATAGAACTCTCTAAAGTTATCATTTATCTCTTTGGGGTCTAATGTTAAATTACCTGTTTTTGACTTTATGCCACGAATTGCCCTTTCAGCCTGTGTTTTCTTAATCTGCCAGGCCAGGAGCTTATCTGCTTTTTTACCTTGATCATAATATGCTTGCTTAGTCCACATCAAATTCCTAGCTACTCTTTCAGCAGTCAATTTATCATATTTAGCTCTCATAATAGTCGGATTTTGTAATTTTTTGGGGTCATTGTCTTGATAGAATCCACTCTCTATGCTTTTGATTTGCTTTTCTAATAACTGTATTTCTTGATTATAGTGCTTATTTTTGTTACTGGTGTAGCTTATAATTTCCCCCCTTATGTAGGCTTTGAAAGCTTTCCATCTACTTCAAGCTGTTGTTTCATTCTTATTTAATTCAAAATACATGTCTATAGAATTTCCTATAACATTGACAAAGTTTGGATCCTTTAACAAAAATGATTGTAATCTCCATCTTCTTGGACAGTGCCTAATCTTATCCAATTGAATTTCCATAGACACTGCTGCATGGTCACTAATTATAATGTGGTTATACCAACATTTTTTTTTACCTGAGGCTGCAACTCTTCAGATATTAAAAAATAATCAATTCTAGAATGACTTTTATATGAACTAGAATATTCACCTTTACTGGGGTTTTTAATTCTCCAGATATCATACAATCTAAGATCATGTATATATAGTTATGGAGTATTTTTCTAGTTTTTATATGGGTGTTGTTCAACTTAGTAGATCTATCCAAAACTGGATCTAGGGTACAATTAAAGTCTCCTCCTATAATGTACAGGCCCTCCAGAGCAGATATGGTTAAGAATAGATTTTCAAAAAAGGACGGGCTATCATCATTGGGTCCATATATATTTATAAGATTATCGAGAGAACAGTATATTTACAGAATATTTCCTTGAACTATATCTCCCATCAGTATCCATCAACCGTGGCTATAACTTGGTAATAATTGTAACCCTTATAAAAAATAATATTGCTTTTAATTAGCGTTCAACATATAAAAGTTAAACAACACAAAACTACCATCTGAATGTCATCTGCTTTGATTCGCTCAGTACAGTCATCTAAAGTAGGCTAGGCTACTTTCATTCTGTCATCGCAGGGGCCATCAGAGACTTATTCATTACATCTCACTCACTTGGCTCTTCTGTCGCTGCTGCTTGTTGTGGGAGGGTTTTGTAGAATTCTTCAGCATCCCGTGGTGTCGAGAAGATGTAGATCTTCTTGTCATACAGGATCCTAACTCTGCAGGGATTGTGTAAGAATCCATAGAAAGCGTTCATGTCAGCAAACAGCTTTATGACCGGGTGAAACTCTCGTCGAGTGCGTACCGTCTCCGCGGAGAGGTCCTGACACCATCATGCTTGATTTTTGATTTCCTTGCCTCCCGGTATACAAATTCCTTCTCTTGAAAATTTAGAAAGCGAACCAGCACCGCTCTGTTTTGATTCGGTTTCCTGTTGGCCATTGTGCGATGAACCTGCTCCAATGTGAAAGTCTTTTCTGGTGGTAATCCCAGCCATTTTGGCAGCATGTCGGTAACAAACTTGAGGAGAGTTTGTTCTCCCTCTACTCAAATATGCGCAGGTTCTTTCTCCTTCCCCTGTTCTCCAAGTCGTCAGTTTTGGCCTCAAGGAAGGATTCGTTTGGTAGCCGATTCCAGGGCTGTCTCCACTTTGTCCATTGTTCTCTCTGCCTGGTCAATGTGAGTTTCAGCCTCCTCAACACGTGCTGTATTAGTCTTGTTTTATCTCCGTCACTTTACCTTCAAGTGCAGTCAAAGCATTTGCCATTCCGGTCAATTTTGCGTTGATATTATCAAGTTTTGTCTCAAAGTCTGACCGTAATGCTTTTAGCTCGTTCAACACCTCCATATCCACCATGTTAGCTTCTACGTTGCTTAGCGGGCTTGACTAAGTTGTTGGCTTGGCTAGCTTGGCTGCTTTACTTCCACGTGTAAAAATATTATACTGTTGTGTCGCTGAAGGCTCTGACATAACGCACTGAGCATTAATTAAGATATGTTGAACGTCTGAAAGGGTATTTGTAAATAAAAGAAATCCACGGCTTGGAGCTTCTCTTCTAAGCTGCCATCTTGGTCACGTGACCTCCAAAACTCGCCCCATACGCAACCTTATTTCGTCCAGTATTATCTTTGGTTGCAGAACCATCTACAAAGACATGTATTTAATGTGTTTCTGGAGTGCTATAAATATCGGTTCGTGGTTTCACTTCTTCCTCTGATGAGTTTCCAATTGTGTAAATTTCCATCCTTGGCTGTGGCTAAAAGAGATGGAAGTAACACTTTTGTCTGTTGTGAGAAAGATATATGTGGTTCTGACATGAGAGTAGTAATTAATCCTAACAGTATTGTGTTTGTTACAAATGGCAAGGGTGTTTGTAATAAAATGAGGGGTATATTGCATGTAGTGATTATTTTTAAATTATGTGTGAGTAGTACCTCTGCGCTTTGTTCTACAGCCTCAGCAGTTGCCATAACCAATTGCACACATGTTGGCTGACCTCCAGCTACTGGGTCTAGCCCTTTAGAATAGAATGCTAGTGGTTTATATTTTTCACTATGTTTTTGTGTGAGTGCTGCACTCATGAATCCGGAATTGGATGTGACCATTAGACAGAATGGAATATCGTAATCTGGTGTGTGTAGCATAGCTTGTGTTTGCAATGCTTCTTTCAAGGCAGTAAATGCCTGTTCTTGTTCTGGTGTCCATTCTATTTTATCTTTCTTAGCCATGTCTTTTCCATGTATTGCACTTTGCAATGGCTGGACTAAGGCTGCAAAACCAGAAATCCATGTTCTGTTGTTTAGTTTCAGGTTTTAGTGTGTGCAATAACTAATTGTCTTTTATTATCCAGTCGTTTTCCTCCAGGAGTGAGGATATGACCTAGATATTTTACACGTAGTGTGCAAAGTTGCACTTTTCCTTGGGCCACTTCATGGCCTTCTTTTTGTAAATGTGTCATTACTATTATTGTGTTGCTCATACAGGAGGCTCTATCGCATCCAGTCACTAATGTCATCGACATATAACAAATATTTACCATCTTTTAACGGTGGACATTTTTGCATAGAGCTTTCTAGAGCTCGTGAATAAATTGTTGGGCTATTAGTGAAACCTGGTGGCAATCTAGTGGAAGTGTAGGTTTTATTGCCATATCTAAATGCAAACAAGCCTTGTGATTCTTTGTGTATAGGTATTGAAAAGAAAGCATTTGATAAATCAATAACTGAGAACCATTGTTCTTCTTTGGATATATTATTCAGAAGGGTCTACTGGGTCATGTTTTACCATATCATTAACTTTTCTTAGGTCTTGTATCATTCTCCAACCTGTGGTTGCTTTCTTCACAGGAAAAATTGGAGTAAGGCATTTAGGGGTCGCTGTTTCGACTTAAATTCCTGCTTTCAGCTTATCTATTATTACTGGTTTCATACCCTCCTGTGCTTCATTAGAAATAGGGTATTGCCTAACCTTTGGATAATTATGAAGCTTTAATTCTATTTTCACAGGAGGATAACCTTTGATCAATCCTACATGAGTGGGTTCTCGTGACCATAAGGTAGTAGGTATTTCACTTAATAGTCTCCGATCTCCTTCTGATAGGGTTAGTGCATAATGGGTGTCAGGTCAGTCGTCGCTAAGGTGTGTAGCAGGTGTAGCTGGTGTATAGATGTTAAGCAAAAATTGTCTTATTCCAGTGGTTCTGCCTGTTTGTCATCCTCCTATGTCAGTTCCTGCAAATGCGTCACCGTTAGCTTGTCGTACTATGTCACTCATTTGTTTCCAATCATGGTCGTTGCTCGTTATCAATGATATGTGTGGGTATGAATTACGGCTGACAGCTTGTTGTCGTGGATTAAGTGTTACAGTGACACATGACTGTCCCGTGGGTGTAACATGTCCTGAGGCTGATTTTACCCATACTGTTTTAAAAGGGGGTTTGACAATTTGGAAATGGTGTTGTTAACACAGTTGAGCAGGCACCTGTATCACACAAGCAATTATGTTCTTTTCCGTTGAAACTAATTCTGCGAGTTGGTGTGGGGTTGTTCTGTTGTGATTTTAATAAGACGTCTTTGTTTCTGTAGACTTCACTCTCTGTGGAGGGGTCATTAGTCTCAAGGGCTGCACCACACTCCTCGTTGTCCGACTGTTCCGTTTGAGTCACAGTCAGTCTCTTCTCCTTCCTCATTATTTACGTCCTTGAGTGTTCTTATCTTCTCGTTACACTATAGTGGGTTCAGAGGAAAAGTCTTCAACACTCAAGCTTTCGTGGGGAACTAAAATCACTTCCCTCCGCTAATACTTGTTTTCCGTCTGAATAGAATAACAAGCTTTTGTTCAATCAAATTTTTTTCAATTTTTTTTTTTTTCATCCTTGTGTACACCTAGGGGGGTCTCTAGGGACGATTACTTTCACTGAGACAGCAGAAAAATATCTCCCCTGGGTAATTCTCGCTTCAACTCTTTCGAGTGGGAATTCTGGCCTATGCATCCACAGGAGAGTTTGCTGTTTCCTTTCTCACTGTGTTATATGAAACGTGATCACTCAGTAGTGCCTCAGTTTCCTTACACACAGTCACAAACACGCTGCGCCGTTTACCAGGTCTCTTGGACTTTCTTTCTCTTCTCTGGTACTCAACCATGTAAACGCCCACATACACACTTTCTTCTCTCTTATAAGATCAATCTTCATCTTACACTGCAAATTCAAAACTTCTTTAGTTATCAATCTTCCACTAAACTTATACCTTCCTCATTCGCATTTCTACGTTTCAACCTTCAATTCCTTTCAAACGCACAAAATCCTCGTACTATGAATGTCTCAAATAAGGAGTCTCTGGTACACATGCGTATTAGGGGAAAACTATTGTTTTCTCCCAATCGCACTGTACTTGTCCTTTTCTGAGTAAAATAACAAACTTTCAGTCTGGTTAACCACGCCGGGTCATCAAAAATCCTAGACTGATCATACAGATATTAATCATTCATTCGCCTTCCCATGTTTTGAATTCTCCATTAAAATCATATTTTTCTTTCCATTTCAATGCAATCTTTCCACTTCCTGGACACCTTTGTTCCATCCATTTAACATCCCCAGTACCCCATCTACCCTACTTCCATTCCCCATTATTCTCTTTGTCTTTGTTCAAAATTATGCACGTTTATTTTAAACATCCACTCTTCAACTCTTGGTGTATCTTCATTTTGGAATAAATTGTTTATTCCTAACGTCACGCCAGTATCAGATTTCCAATGTATTACAGTCAAGGTACTCATTAACTATGATCTTTTTGCAGAAAAATGTCTCGCACATGAAGTAAAAGGAGTGAAGTTCCTCTCCCAAGCTTCTACATCGACTACTACGATGCGGGGAGAGCTTACTCGGTTCACCGTGTTTACGTGGGTTTTCTGCAAATAAAACAAAAACAGAGTAGAGAGGGAAATCCTAGTCCCGTCAAATTCTCTTACTCTTTTTCATTCACGCTTTTCATTCACACCTAGGATCGTTCCGTTGATCCTTTCCGAATCACCAACTGGATTCTTAGGAGATCGGTACGTTGATCTCGGGAATTGGCCAAATTCACCAATTCCCGAGCAAATTCACTTATGGCTCTCTGTAGTTCGGATGATCGACCAGGGATCCCCAGAGATCCAGTTCTAACCCTGGCCCGAATCCGAATTCACGGTCCGGGACTGGCCGTCGACGGTCTGCAGGTCGGAGAGCTCCTCGTCAGGTTCCCTGATCAACCATCCGGCTCGAAGGTCCAAGAACTATGTCAGGAGTTTTCCCACTCGCTCAATACCTATTAGAGATCAGAATAAATGAGTCAGACACCAGAGCTTTCTTTGTACAAAGGGCACCCTGCTACTGCGACATCTAAGCCACAGTGAGCAGAGACGCGCAGAGCAGTTCCTCGTTCCTTTACTTATACACTCAAAACAGATACATACCTGCGTCATGCTTTCGGGCGCGGTGGTATGCTAACATCTCTTGATACGGTTATAAAAACAAGTATATCTGAGACAGTAGTTTTTTGGGTGAGATAAACTAGTTCAAATTGTTTTGTCTAGGGCAGGTATGTCAAAGTCAAATACACAGAGGGCCAAAAAAACAAATTGGCTATAATCCGAAGGCCGGACTGGTTCAATGTTTATTAAAACATATTGAAATGATTGCACGTAGCCTATTGAACCAAGACCTAACACATTGAATTATTTAATGATTAAATGGATAATCGAATATTTTTTATGGCTCTGTCAGTAAGTTAAAGGGAAAACATTTTTCAGCAGGCACACAGACAAGAACAAACTGCATTCAAAGAAAAATCCCATGTCCTGTACATTAAATGAATAAAGTAATATTTTTCTTATGGCTCTGTCAGTAAGTTAAAGAGAAAACATTTTCAACAGGCGAACAGCAAAAAAACAATTTTCCTTCAAAAGCAAAATATGTTCCTTATATCAAGATAAATGCATAAATGAAACTGCATGCATTATAAACTGAAAATGCAATATTATGCTGCTCTATTATCCTAAATTACTGCTTCAAGTAGTAAAATGAGAAAATATAGAATAAATCAAATCAGTTGTATTCTTTCGCATGGCTCTTATCTGCAATTTGCCCTGAGTCAATTAACTGAAAAATAAATAAAATAAAATGCAAAAATATATGGCACACAGAGAAAACAATACTTCAAAGAAAAAACACGTCTTGTAGAAACAAATGTAAAAATTTAACTGAATTAAAAACTAAAAATACGTTAATGCTCTGTGATACTCACTTGTCTGAGGATGAGCCTGATACTTGGTGGTGTCTCATGTTTTGTACAAGTTCATCAATGTTCGGGGTAAGGCTCTGAGCTGAGGAAATCCTCAGGATTGAGTGGAGGTGCCGATCAATAAGACGGCTCCTGTTTGATGTTTTGTTTAGCTTCATCAAAGAGAACAGTCGTTCGCACAGGTATGTGCTGCCAAACATAGAGAGCGTCTGAGCAGCTTGGATGCGCAGCTCGGCCATTGTGTCGGGGATGAAACGTGCAAACTCAGCAGCACCCACGCTCTCATACTTTTCCTTCAGTGTGTCATTGCACTGAAGCTCAATCAACTCCATTTGTAGGTTTGGTGCTGCGCTTTCCACGTCAACTGCAAAAGGATTGCCGAGCAGTTGAAACCTGCATTTTTTGGGCTTCATGGTCAGCAAATCAGCGGCGGAAGTCGGCGGCCAGTATGTCGAGTTTGCCAGCGAACTGTGCACTCGGAAACACAGCGGTAGAGAGCCTCTCTTTCATGGTCTGGCAACTGGGAAAGTGGCTCAAGTTTTCTTTTTACGCATCTGCGTCTCCCACAGACTCAGCTTGGTTTTAAACGCCTGCACTGTACTGTACATTTCAGAAATGACACGCCCCCGTCCCTGCAGCTGCAGGTTCATCACATTCAGAGGACTCGTGATGTCACAAAGAAATGCCATTTCACACAGAAAAGTTTCATTTCGGAGCTCTGTTGTGTCTTTCCCTTTGCTTTCCATGAACAGACAGATCTCCTCACGCAGCTCGAAACATCTTTGCAGCACCTTTCCCTGGCTTGGCCATCGCACCTCTGTGTGATAGGGCAAGTCACCATACTCTGTATCTAACTCGCCCAGAAATGCCTTGAACTGGCGGTGATTTAAACCTCTTGCTCTGATGAAGATAACTGCCCGCGTTATGGTGCTCATTACATGTTCCATTTTCAAGGCTTTGCCACACAACGACTCCTGGTGTATTATGCAATGAAAAGCTGTCAGCTCACCTGTGACGTTTTCCTCCCGCATCCTCTCACGCATCCTTGCCACCAAGGAGCAGTTCCTCGTTCCTTTACTTATACACTCAAAACAGATACATACCTGCGTCATGCTTTCGGGCGCGGTGGTATGCTAACATCTCTTGATACGGTTATAAAAACAAGTATATCTGAGACAGTAGTTTTTTGGGTGAGATAAACTAGTTCAAATTGTTTTGTCTAGGGCAGGTATGTCAAAGTCAAATACACAGAGGGCCAAAAAAACAAATTGGCTATAATCCGAAGGCCGGACTGGTTCAATGTTTATTAAAACATATTGAAATGATTGCACGTAGCCTATTGAACCAAGACCTAACACATTGAATTATTTAATGATTAAATGGATAATCGAATATTTTTTATGGCTCTGTCAGTAAGTTAAAGGGAAAACATTTTTCAGCAGGCACACAGACAAGAACAAACTGCATTCAAAGAAAAATCCCATGTCCTGTACATTAAATGAATAAAGTAATATTTTTCTTATGGCTCTGTCAGTAAGTTAAAGAGAAAACATTTTCAACAGGCGAACAGCAAAAAAACAATTTTCCTTCAAAAGCAAAATATATTCCTTATATCAAGATAAATGCATAAATGAAACTGCATGCATTATAAACTGAAAATGCAATATTATGCTGCTCTATTATCCTTAATTACTGCTTCAAGTAGTAAAATGAGAAAATATAGAATAAATCAAATCAGTTGTATTCTTTCTCATGGCTCTTATCTGCAATTTGCCCTGAGTCAATTAACTGAAAAATAAATAAAATAAAATGCAAAAATATATGGCACACAGAGAAAACAATACTTCAAAGAAAAAACACGTCTTGTAGAAACAAATGTAAAAATTTAACTGAATTAAAAACTAAAAATACGTTAATGCTCTGTGATACTCACTTGTCTGAGGATGAGCCTGATACTTGGTGGTGTCTCATGTTTTGTACAAGTTCATCAATGTTCGGGGTAAGGCTCTGAGCTGAGGAAATCCTCAGGATTGAGTGGAGGTGCCGATCAATAAGACGGCTCCTGTTTGATGTTTTGTTTAGCTTCATCAAAGAGAACAGTCGTTCGCACAGGTATGTGCTGCCAAACATAGAGAGCGTCTGAGCAGCTTGGATGCGCAGCTCGGCCATTGTGTCGGGGATGAAACGTGCAAACTCAGCAGCACCCACGCTCTCATACTTTTCCTTCAGTGTGTCATTGCACTGAAGCTCAATCAACTCCATTTGTAGGTTTGGTGCTGCGCTTTCCACGTCAACTGCAAAAGGATTGCCGAGCAGTTGAAACCTGCATTTTTTGGGCTTCATGGTCAGCAAATCAGCGGCGGAAGTCGGCGGCCAGTATGTCGAGTTTGCCAGCGAACTGTGCACTCGGAAACACAGCGGTAGAGAGCCTCTCTTTCATGGTCTGGCAACTGGGAAAGTGGCTCAAGTTTTCTTTTTACGCATCTGCGTCTCCCACAGACTCAGCTTGGTTTTAAACGCCTGCACTGTACTGTACATTTCAGAAATGACACGCCCCCGTCCCTGCAGCTGCAGGTTCATCACATTCAGAGGACTCGTGATGTCACAAAGAAATGCCATTTCACACAGAAAAGTTTCATTTCGGAGCTCTGTTGTGTCTTTCCCTTTGCTTTCCATGAACAGACAGATCTCCTCACGCAGCTCGAAACATCTTTGCAGCACCTTTCCCTGGCTTGGCCATCGCACCTCTGTGTGATAGGGCAAGTCACCATACTCTGTATCTAACTCGCCCAGAAATGCCTTGAACTGGCGGTGATTTAAACCTCTTGCTCTGATGAAGATAACTGCCCGCGTTATGGTGCTCATTACATGTTCCATTTTCAAGGCTTTGCCACACAACGACTCCTGGTGTATTATGCAATGAAAAGCTGTCAGCTCACCTGTGACGTTTTCCTCCCGCATCCTCTCACGCATCCTTGCCACCAATCCACTCCTGTGCCCACACATCGCGGGTGCTCCGTCTGTTGTCAATCCCACGAGTTTTTTCCCAAGGCAGGCCCATCTCATTTACACATCTGGATACCTCATCATACAGATCTTGTCCTGTAGTTGTGCCATGCATAGGACGTAATGCCAAAAGCTCTTCTGTTATGCTCAGGCTGAAGTCCACTCCATGAATGAAAAGCAAGGGAATATGCGATGAAATCTTTTCCCTTTCCTACCAGCTGCTCTTTTAGATTGGTGGAAAGCTGGTCTATACGTTCAGCAACAATGTTTCTGCTCAGGCTCACGTTTGAAAATAGTTGCCTTTTGTCTGGGCACACTGCGTCACAAACTTTAAGAATACAGTTTTTGAGAAACTCTCCCTCTCTAAATGGCTGGGCGGATTTTGCGACCTCTTCTGCCACAATAAAACTCTAAGCCTTGACAGCAGCTTCGCTTTGTGATTTTGCTTTTGTGAACAGAGCCTGCTGGGACTTAAGACCTCGTTTTAATTCTTCCACCTTTGTTCAGCCTTTGTTCCGTGTCCATATTCTCGTCTTTGTCTGTGTGTTTCTTAGACGTTGCATGGTGCCTTCTTAGATTGTATTCTTTTATTACAGCCAAACTTTCTCCACACAGAAGACACACAGGTTTGCCATTTACCTCAGTGAACATGTACTCTGCCTCCCACCCAGCTTGAAACCCCCTGTTCTCAGCATCCACCCTCCGTTTAGCCATTTTTTGGGTAGGAGGTAGCTTAAAGTTGACATCTGCTCTGACTGCTGATGAATGAACGCTTACTGCGCTGCAGTGCGTTCGCGGGTTACTGTTGCATTGTGGGAAATGTAGTATTGGTGCGTGCAAAACACCAGGGGGCTGCTACAGCCTGCGGGCCGATTCTAATACTAATCAAATATCATCCTGGGGACCATAGATAATTCGTTCGCGGGCCGGATTCAGCCTTGACTTTGACATGTGGTCTAGGGCATTGTGACATCTTTGGATAACAACTGTGCGAGTACAGAATGTTCTTCCAAGGCTATATGGTTTTATCTGCGTGTGACATTTTCGACAGTCTTCTAACAGAGAGGAAATACGACTGGCGGGAATCTAACTGGGCCTGCTGCTTCAAGTGCGCATGCGCTCCCCCTCCCCCTTGCACTCAACTGCCCGCTGAAGACAAATGTGAGGCTAACTTTAGAAGCGCTAGCTAGCATCACTATCAACAGGTTAGTGACAGGACTCAGCCACGCGTAAAGCAGGAGACACCTTCATATAATCCTTCAACTAGCAAAGCGAAAACACGCAGATACGGACGAGGCTTATCCCGCCTTTGGTTTCACCAGTACTACGGTTGGTGATGCGGCGAGATCGCGGTGTGTTGTGTGTCTGTAAATATTAGCAAGCGATAGTTTGAGGCCGAACAAATTAAAACGACACTCGTAAACGGCACAACCTGATTACAAAGATAAGCCAATGGAGTTTTTTTCAGAAAAAAAAGTCGCTTCACTAAAGCTGCATCCCTACCCTCTAAAAACCAACTCTGTAACATGAACTAGCCCACCCAGTCACTGCATGAAGTGAACATATTACATGAAAAATGGATAGTCAGTTTAGTTATTGTATGCACTATAAGTTTGTAGTTCATGTCACTATAGACCACCTTACACTTTAGTCTACTATAGTATCTCTCAGCCTAAGTAACTAACTTTGCTGTGAAATCTGTAGTTATATAGTATTGTGAGCGACCGACATGGTCGCCCCACAAAAGGGATCAGGGCAACCGGAAAAAGAAGCGGAGACAGGAGGCAGCGGAACTTACGTAAAAACATTTATTGACGGCGATACAAAAAAGAAGACCCAAAACGCTCACGTCAGCAGGAAAAGTCCACCTCGCACCAGGTGGACCAGACAGGCAGTCCCACGCGTCGCGTCACCTGTCCCGCACGCAAACATGTCCAAGGGGGAACTCTCCGCAAACCCGTCCGGGGGAACTCTCTCACTGCTAGTGAGTTCCCCCTTATAACCAGGTGAGAAGGGGAGGGCTCATCACCTTCTCACACTTCCCTCCCCTTCTGCAGTCTTGCCAACGGGGTGGCGAGACAGAAGTCCGCGACCGTGGTGTGTCTGCCTCTGGGCTCACTCGACCACACTCCATTTCCGGTCGTAGCCCTGCCAGTACTTCCGCTAGCACTTCCGCCAGCTCCTTCGCTGACCGTCTCCGCTAGCTGTCTCCGCTAGCCGTCTTCGCCGGCGCCTACGCCGACCGTCTCCGCTAGCCGTCTCCGCCAGCTGCTTCGCTGACTGTCTCCGCTAGCCGTCTCCGCCAGCTCCTTCGCTGACTGTCTCCGCTAGCCGTCTCCGCCGGCTCCCTCATTCGACCGTCTCCGCCGGCTCCTACGTCGACTGCCTCCGCTGGCTCCTTTGCTGACCGTCTCTGTTGGGTCCTTTGCCGACCGTTTCCACCGGGCACTTCCGCTAGCACCTCGCTAGCCGCCCCCGCTAGCACCTCGCTAGCCGTCTCCGCTAGCACCTCGCTAGCCGTCTCCGCTGGCTCGCTCGCTGGCACGCTCGCCAACACCCTCATCGACACCCTCGCCGACACCGCCGCCGATCCTCTCGGTACCACCGTCACGCTCCGCGAGCTCCACCTCATCACCTTCACCCCAGGGCTCATCACCTTCTCACAGTATTGTATGTTTTACAATAAGTCAGACAAGTCAAAAATCTGTTTCATTATGAAAGTTAATCCCTCCAACACTGTATATAAAACTAAATGTTCATTTGACTTTTATTTTACAGTTAATCACCCAATACTGTAAAAGTGACTGAAATAACAACTAATACAGTGAGTAACATCATTTCCTCTGTGTTCTTCAGCCATCGATGTCAATACAGCAATCAAAGCTTTCTGAAGCAAGATTCTGGAGTTGGACAATGAGGCCGTGCTGCTTGCTGGCTCAGCTCAGACTCAGGGAGTTACACATCTGTCCCCTTAGCACAAAACAAACTCATCTTTTCACTGATCCCAACGTCTCGCCAACAGTTGTACGAGGCCTCAAGCGGTACTTGCCAGGCCCTCACCAGACGGTGCACAGCATATATAAAGAGATCATGGCCAGTACTATGAAACCGAGAAGCACATGGAGGACTGGAACCCTGATGATCCTTGTGATTATATTGATGTGTACTTGGCAGAGATGGAGAAGGTACTTTCATTGAGCCTGTTATACTGTTGGATTGTTTTGCTGTCTGAAACAATCAGTTTTTAAATTTCACTGTTGACAAAATGTCTTTGTATAATGGCCACTGTCGTCATGATCTGCCAATAGTTTCATTTAGGAATCAAGTGCGTGTACAGGGTGGCCATTTTCCATGTGAAGAAAATATTTGAACTTTCTGAAAAAAGGTTTACTATCTTAAATTAAATCTTCAAAATATACCGTAAATTTTAATTTCTTATATCGTAGCCCGTGACAGAAGATTACTGTGTAAAACATCACAGAGTAAGTGTTTTTTTCTGCTCGTACATGGTTAGAGGAAGGAGAATCCCAGGTTAGCTTCCTTGACCTGATTGAGGCCTGGACAGAAACAGCTTCTGCTACTTAATGCTGGGTCCCCATATTGCTCAGGGGTGGGCAAACATTTTGATTCGTGGGCCACATTGAGTTCTAACATTTCACAAAGGACCGGAACAGGAGCAGATGGCTGGCATACTTTGGTAACCTCACCTCAACCACCTACAGAAAAAATACACATCTTGGGATATGGAGAAAACATGTGCTTTAATTTCCAATGAAAATGAAGAAAAGCATTACAACAAAATCTCTGACTTTGAAATGAGTCTTTAAACACTGAAAATCAAATGAATAACTATTTTATTTTAAAGCACTGAAAGTCCTGTTATCCTTCAGGATATCACCATCACTCTCCTCCTGACTGTCTTTGTTTTTTTCAAAAACGGTAGGAGATGCAGATGTACTTGTCCTGCTCCTTCTATTCAATTTGTTTCCCCGGTGCCAAAAGTCAACAACGACCAGTGCAAGGACGAAGCAGTTGCAGCAAGTCAGTCTGTGGAGCGCGTTATACTTGATCTGTGCGCACTGTTTATTTTGACAACGTGCGCATCACAGAGAAGCACATTTTAATGAGAGCAGTGTTGCTGGTCTCCTTTTTTAGCCAGCGCATCAAAGTTTGGAGTTAGTTTTGTTGTGGCGATTCTCATTATGGATCTGAGGTGTAGGTCTGTTAACTTGGATCTGTGGCTGGCTTTGTTGATGTTCATGACGCTGAAGGTCTGTTCACACACATAGGTCGAGCTGAACAAAGCCAACATCATCTGCGCTTTCCGGCGCCGATTTGGAAACGTGGCTTGATTAAGTGAAGCATAGAAGTCATTAAGTTTCAGAGAGCTGAACTTCTCTTTTAATACAGGGTCGGACTGAAGGTCAATCAGTCCGAGCTGAAGCTCCTATGGAGCTGTTTCAGGGTCTTGTGACAGAGGACAGGCCACCAACTGAAGTGACTTGTCAATTTTGTCAAAATCCGAAAACCTACAGCAGAATTCTCCGTGCAGTGCATCCAGTGACTCACTGTATTTCTTCACTTTTGCTCTGGCCTCTTTCAGTGTGGCTAGTGTAGGAAAATGAGTGAATGACTTGTTCAAAATCTGCCTGGAGAATAAAGCTAGCCTGGATTTGAAGGCTTTTACATTTGTGTACATGTCATGCACAAACTGCTCCTTACCCTGCAGCTTCACATTGAGCTCATTCAAGTTTGAAAATACGTCCGTAGCAAATGCAAAGTCACACATCCAGCTCCTGTTGCTCAGCTCAGGAAATTCATCGGTCTTCCCCTTATGCTCCAAAAACACGCCAATCTCCTCTTTGAGCTCCCACACTCGTTGAAACACTTTTCCCAAACTCAACCAGCGGACATGGGAGTGATAAAGCAGGTCCTGGCAATGAACTGACAGTGCTGAAGTCCCCGTGCGCGTATGAAGTTGACAAGTTTCACCACAGGATTCACAACATGTTTCAGCTGTAACACCGATTGACATAGAGATTCCTGGTGGATGATGCAGTGGAGGAAAATGACATCCTGGTCAGGGTTTTCATCTTTCACTCTATTCTGGATTCTCCTCAGCAGGCCAATATTTTTTCCCATTAAATTGGGAAATCCGTCTGTGGTGACGTTGACAAGCTTACTGCAGGGAAGCTTCATATTTTCGATGGCAGCAGACACCTGGTGAAACAAGTCCTCCCCCCCGTGTTTGTCCTTTCAGAGACTCTATTGTCAAAAACTCCTCCGTTATTTCAAAAGTGTCATTGATTCCTTGGATGAAAATGAGGAGCTGAGCAGTGTCTTTGACATCGTTGCTTTCATCCAGTGCTAAAGAATATAAAGTGAATGACTCCGCCCTTTTTGTTTAAGCCGCTGATGATATTTTCATCTATTAGTTCCACAGGGCGAGTCACTGTCGCCATGAAAAAACTGATTTTCTCAAATTTGTCTTTGGTCTCAGGGCACAAAATACCTGCTGTCTCCACCTTACATTCTTTTAAAAACTCGCCCTCAGACAGTGGTTTGCTGGCCTTTGCTATTTTGAACGAAAGCATAAAACTGGCCTTGGTACTTGACTCTTGAATGGCAGTTTGACGGTTAAAAAACTTTGCTGAGCCTTTAAATTAGCTACCATCTTCTCAGCAGCAGCATCCCGTTCTTTTGTTGACAGCTTGCTAGCATAGTTAGCGTGCTTTGTGGCAAAGTGACGGCTAATATTATACTCTTTTAAAACCGCTACATTTTCTTGGCATATCAGGCAAACAGCAGATGATCGGTGTTCACTGAAAAAATATTTGGTTGTCCACTCCTTGAACACTCAACGTTCTCTGTCCACTTTCCTTTTCTTAGGTCCGCTCATCTTCATAGAGGGGCGGTGGGTCAAAGGGTAAAGTGCAAACATGGAGTAGCAAGCTTCACCTCAACAAAGCCAATATAGAGTGCCATCTAGTGGGGAAACATCGAAATTGCAGGGGAAATAAAACATTAACAAGGTTTATTCATTTAATTTTTTCAAGTTCGGCGGGCCGGATTAAAACATTTAACGGGCCGCATGTGGCGGCACAAAGTGGTTTGTTACTTTTCAGATAAAGATTTGACATAAAATAATATTCTAACTAATAAAATTATTTTATTAAACACACATGTGCTATACACTTTGTGTGAAAGGTACTCTACAAAGTGTATTGGGGACAATGCCAAAACTGTCATGTGGTGTAACCCACAATTTGTGTAAGATATTGGGAGATAATTTTGCTCAATATTGGTGTAATTGTGCAAAAACCCAACATGTTTTCACTTCTTCAGATTTAATTTGCTCAATTTCAAGAATAGTGATTTTAATCTTCAGGTGAAAAAAAAAAAATACAAAAAATGTCTAATTCCACTGGCAAATAATTTTAGCATGTAATTAAGTTAGTTTCTTGATATTAGTTTTTTTTTTTTTTTTTTTTTTTTTTTTAAGGAAACTGGTGGTCTTGAGTCGTAGAAATAATGGCCTGAGTTAATTTTGCACATAAAATGCGGAGAATATTATATGTAATAATCAAACAGGCCTCGACAGTGGATGACTGTGGACATACATAGAACCTTGTGATGTCATGATCATTAAGGAATAAAGGGAATTTAGGGCAATTTTTGAACTTTTCAGTGTGACTTTAGTCAATTTTAAACCTGGATTAAACTTTCCTTTCATTCCATAGTGAAACTCTAAACTTACAATATCTGAAGTTAACTTAAAGTGATTTCAGGTGCATCACTTTCCCAGGTCTTCTCTGCCTGTTTGAGTTTTTGAAACCTGAGATGTGGCTAATTTTCAATGTAGTAATGACCGATGTTTAATGGACTCAAGATCCTGGAACTTCCTTTATTTCTTTATCAGCTGCATATTTATTGATATAAACAGCACTTCATATTGAATTATTATTAATGTATAACTTGAAATTTGAATACAATTATAAAATAGGTTAATACAATATCTGTAGTAGGGCTGCAACTAACCACTATTTGAATATTTAATTTAGATTTGAGCTGTTTGTGTGAGTATTTGGGTCCTATATATCTTTTGGCTCTCAACCTATACTGTAAAATAACAAGATCAGGCCACGGTTCGGAGCAGGGAATTAATAATTAATTAATAGGCGACTTTCCTGAAAATAAGCTTAAAAAAACTATTAAACTAGTTTAAAAGCCAAATTGCAGTACTGTAGTTAAGTGTATTCTGACTCCTCAGAGTTCTCAGTTTTTCTCTGAATATTTTATCACAGAAAGTTTGTACTTTATTATTCAATATTTCATAACTTCATTGAAGCATCACACTGACAGGATCAAGGAACATAAGACATATAATATACTTTATGCAAAGTATAAGAAGTTTAATTTCCTTTATGCTTAATACTAGTTAAGTATATAAGTAAACACTGATCAATTAAGTGGAACAGTACTTTTTATTAACAATAGAAAAACACTCCATCTCATATTGTTGTGCAATACATAGTTTTACACTGAACCATGTGTCCCTTTTTACATAAATAAATTGAAATAGGAAATTACAGAAAGTAGTGGACTAGCCAGGAATAAATAGGTAGCTTTGTAGTTAAAGTAGAACTTAAGAAAACTGGACTGAATACTACTAAACATTATGTATATCCTAAAGCCTTTAAACCACAAAGCAGACTCTTACTGAGCAGTTTTACTCAGCACTTTTACTTGCCATAGATTATTTTAGTTGACAGAATTTCTGCTTTTACTAAAAAAAAAAAGGATGTGAGTACTTGTTCACCATTGTCATTGTTTATCCTCATTCCTCACCCAGAGAAAGTGCAGGTGGAGTTGGACAGAGTGATTGGACGTCCGACAGACCCAACCTGCCCTATATGAACACTGTCATCATGAGAGAATGGGGAACATTGTTCCTCTGGGATTTCCAAAATGGCCAGTAAAGCCTATGTGCTGGGAGAGTACTTCATACCCAAGGTGAGGAGCTATTTACCATCAGGCTTAATATGTACATACACTAATTCAAAACATCCATGGACACTAATTTTGTAAAAAAATCTTGTGCAATAAGGCTTTTTTTAATCTACCCGTGCACTTTAAAATTGTATCTAATCCTGTGTATTTACTTTACTTATTTGTACCTGGTCCTTTTATTAAATTAAAAAAAAAGAAAAGAAATTTACTTGATTGGATGTTCATCAATGTTAAATATATCTCACTACTCTTTTTCCAGGGCACAGCTATAAGTACAATGCTTTCATCTGTGCTTTTCGATAAGAATGAGATATTTTAAACCCTGAACATTTCTTGGATTTAGAGGGCAACTTCAGCAGGAGAGAGGCATTCCTACCATTTTCAGTTGGTTTTGTTTTTCCACTTTCTTTTCCACTGTTTGGTACATGAGAATTGCTGCTCCATAGCAACACTAGAAAAGTTCTAAAAGCTGCTGTGGACTTTTTCCACGCAGGTAAACGTGTGTTTAGGGGAGGACCTGGCGAGGATGGAGCTGTTTCTTTTCTTTTCCTGCCTGCTGCAACACTTCACCTTCTCTGCTGTTCCCTGGCAAACGCCCACCATGGAGGGCGTGCAAGGCTTCAATAAATCCCCCGGGAACCTCATGATGCCACGACTCACTAAGGCTCTTCATTGTTTCAGCAGTCCTCGTCCTGCTAGAAAAGCGGATGGAGACTCCCACACAAGTTGAATACACACAGTTCAGACTCAAATGCAAAAGTTGGGTCTGTGGTAACCGGGATCTTCACGTTCTCCACATCTCAAGTGTAAATTCAAAACTAAATTAGTTTGCAGAAATGATAAAACAAACCCTCACAAAAACATTAAAATAATTTAAAAAAAAATCATGTAGCTCACCCAGGTTCACCTGATGCCACCTCAAGTGATAACGCTCACTAATGCAATTCATTAGACTTTGTGCAGACCTTATCTGGAGTTTAAAATCAGTTTATATTCCACTGTTATAGAGGCCAAACAGATAGAATCCTGGAAAGAATTTCACTTAACACCTTGATTACATGTTCATTTCTATATTCAATATTTGTCTTTACTCCCTGGTGTTTAATAAACTGTTCTATTTTAGGTGGTTTTAGACCTGCACATGTGAGGGGGCAGTCGATATATGAAGGAGGCATCATATATACACATCATGCTCCAGCACTTGTTTTTACCCTTTGTTCATACTGTAGGAACAGTGTTTCTGGCATTAAAATAGGTTGTTAGCTATGTGTCCAATCACAGCCCGTAGAAGTGGATTCACTTAGTCAGGGCTCCACCTTCAGACCTGTCCAACCTGGGTGTCCCAACTAAAGAATAAACTCCTGCTGGCACAGTTATAAGGTCACTGAGGCATGCAAATTCCCTGACCACAATAAGGGGGCAATCCCTTGGGGGAACTGAAAATATAAATAAAAAAAATATAATTCAGAAATTATCCATCAACATCATAACATGTATCTCAACTGGATGGAAAGAAAATTTTAACCTAAGACTTCACAGATGAGAATGGCTTACAAAAATAAAGCCTTTATGATTAATAATGATACTAATGTTAGTTTGTAAATCACATGTTTTTTCTTTTTTGGGATTTTTGTAACAACTGAACAATTAAATTCAACGTTTCTCTCACCCCTCTCTCATTTCTTACACATCTCTCTTCCTTATGTTATGATTTTTGTAATTAAATGAATAAATGTGTTTTGTGTGTGTGTGTGTTTTATTAACTATTCTACAACAGTATTTGTCACCTGTCTCGACATGGATAGTAGTTTTATAAAATATTTGCTGTCTAAGACTTCTTGGTTGTATCAACGATTACCTAAAATAACTTTGTAGGGGCTACATGTACGTAACTTTTAGACATTCCTCATAGTGACACCAAACACAAATGAGCATTTTAGATGATCTGGTTGTTTTTTTTTGTCTTTTTTTGGTGCTCAGAATAAAGAATGACACTTTCATAACCCTCAATTGTAGTCGAGAAATTCATGGATTTCCTGACTTTCATCTGGAGCATCGATCACCTGGACCCCTGGTCATTATTGTTATTGTTTTACATTTATCGACCAGCTGTCTATTTTATAGGTGGTGTCAGTATTAATAAAGTTTAATGATATTTGTATTACATGTTTTCGTTCCCAGACGACAACTTTGTGAGTGCCTACAGTGCCGAGATGGACCCCGCTGGACCTCCTGGACCACCACCCCTGGCCCCGGTGTGGTTCTTCGATGGTAAGACATTCATTTTAATAAAAAAGTAATGTTTAATCAGTTTATTTCAGTAATAAGAATATGGTTTATGACACATGTCAAAGTCAAGGCCCGCGGGCCACATCCGGTTCATGAGAGGGTTTTTTTCTGGCCCCAGGGATTATATAAATTTATTATTAGAACTGTCCCGCAGGCAACTGCACGCCAGCAGCATCCGGGTACTTTATGCGCACTAACGCACTACATTTCCCACAATTCAACGGTGGCGCTCCGAGCGGGAGGCCACATCCTTTCATTATTCATCAGCGGGCATTAGCATCACTTCAAAACTTTCAGAAAGCCTACCCTTAAAAAATGGCAAAACGGAAGGTGGATACTGAAAACTGGTCTTTTAAAACAAGGTGGGAGTCGGAGTACATGTTCACGGAGGTAGCTGGAAAACCTGTGTGTCTTTTGTGTGGAGAAAGTGTGGCAGTGATGAAAGAGTTTAATCTGAGACGGCAGCATGAGACAAAACACGCAACCAAGACAAGGATATGGACATGGAACAGAGGCTACAGAAGGTGGAGGAATTCAAACAAGGCCTAAAATCTCGGCAGACTCTGTTCAGAAAAGCCAAATCACAAAGCGAGGCTGCTGTCAAGGCCAGTTTTATTTCGGCAGAAGAGATGGCTAAATCAGTGCGGACATTGATGAACTTGTTCAAAAGATGAGACACCAACAGCGTACAGTGAACTATCCAATTTGTTTTAAAAATATTTCAGTTGAGTGAATTATAGAAAATTGCTGTTATTTATTTCTTTGAAGTAAATTTAGGCCATTTTTGCTATTTCCCTGAGAAGTAATACTCGTGGTGCCTTGAATAATACCGCTTCATTCATTTAATGTTCATGTTTTGGGGATTTTTACATAAAGCTTTTGTCCCCGTTGAAAATTAAAATTTACTGACAGAGCCATAAGAAATTATTTATTTAATCATATAGTTATTATTAGTATGTTATGACTATTATTTTTAGGGTTTCAGTCTGTTTAATGGGGATCATTAGACTATATGCGGTCATTTTATTTTTTTTTCAATGAACATTCGATCAGCCTCAGGCTTGTTCCTACATTTTTCATTTGGCCCCCATGTCCATTTGACTTTGAGACCCCTGGTTTATGATGATGTTTTAACATTTATCTGATTTGAACATTTTTCTAACTCAACAGTGCCTACTGCTGTTTCTCTTTGCTTTACTGCAGCTCTGTTGTGTGTTTAACATATATACCAGGGGTGTCAAACTCAGGTGTGTTACTGCCTAGTTGGAACAAAAACCTGCACCCACTCGGCCCTCCAGGACCTGAATTTGACACATGTGATATATACAGATACATTGTATTGTATTATTCCACCTATCCAAACGATCAGAATCAGGTGTCCTAATTTGGCCCTGCCTCAGGTGTATAAAATCGAGCACTTAGACATTGAGACTGTTTCTACAAACATCTTTGAAAGAATGGGCCGGTCTCAGGAGCTCAGTGATTTCCAGTGTGAAACTGTCATAGGATGCCACCTGTGCAACAAATCCAGTCCAACAAATTTCCTCACTCCTAAATATTCCAAAGACACCTGTCGGCTTTATTATAAGAATATGGAAAGGTTTGGTAACAACAGCAACTCAGCTATGAAGTGGTTGACCACATAAACTGAAAGAGAGGGGTCAGATGCTGAAGTTCATAGCGCAAAGAGGTCACCGACCTTCAGTCAGTGACAACAGAGTTTCAAACTTCATGTGACCTTCAAAATAGCTGCAGAGAGCTTCATGGAATGGGTTTCCACGGCCGAGCAGCTGCATCTAAGCTTGTGGTTCCTAAACTTTTTATTTAAAGAGTATGCCTTCATCACGTATGTGCAGTGAGTCAGAGAGGGAGAAGAAATACGACTGGCGGGAATCTAACTGGGCCTGCTGCTTCAAGTGCGCATGCGCTCCCCCTCCCCCTCCCCCTCCCTCTTGCACTCAACTGCCCGCTGAAGACAAATGTGAGGCTAACTTTAGAAGCGCTAGCTAGCATCACCATCAACAGGTTAGTGACAGGACTCAGCCACGCGTAAAGCAGGAGACACCTTCATATAATCCTTCAACTAGCAAAGCGAAGACACGCAGATACGGACGAGGCTTATCCCGCCTTTGGTTTCACCAGTACAACGGTGGGTGATGCGGAGAGACCGCGGTGTGTTGTGTGTCTGTAAATATTAGCAAGCGACAGTTTGAGGCCGAACAAAATAAAACGACACTCGAAAACGACACAACCTGATTACAAAGATAAGCTAATGGAGTTTTTTTCAGAAAAAAAAGGTGCTTCACTAAAGCTGCGTCCCTACCCTCTAAAAAGCAACTCTCTTCATATAAAGCTGTGTACAGAGTTGCTCATAGAAAAGACGCACACTTTTGTTCAATTACTTCCCGCTGCTCTTGATATGGTTTGAATGAATGAAGCAACAGCAACATAGAGGATCTGTAACATGAACTAGCCCACCCAGTCACTGCATGAAGTGAACATATTACATGAAAAATGGATATTCAGTTTAGTTGATGTATGCACTATAAGTTTGTAGTTCATGTCACTATAGACCACCTTACACTTTAGTTTACTATAGTATCTCTCAGCCTGAGTAAAGGTTCCTCGACCAGTTTAAAAAGACAATCTCACCATAGCTAGCACTGTAAAACTTTGCTGTGAAATGTATAGTTATATAGTATTGTATATTTTACAATAAGTCAGACAAGTCAAAAAGATATTTCATTATAAAAGTTAATCCCTCCAACACTGTATATAAAACTAAATGTTCATTTGACTTTTATTTTACAGTTAATCACCCAATACTGTAAAAGTGACTGAAATAACTAATGCAGTGAGTAACATCATTTCTTCTGTGTTCTTCAGCCGTCAATTTGAATACAGCAATCAAAGCTTTCTGGAGCAAGATTCTGGAGTTGGACAACGAGGCCGTGTTGCTCGCTGGCTCAGACTCAGGGAGTTACACATCTGTCCCCTTAGCACAAAACAAACTCGTCTTTTCACTGATCCCAACGTCTCGCCAACAGTTGTACGACGCCTCAAGCGGTACTTGCCAGGCCCTCACCAGACGGTGCACAGCATATATAAAGAGATCATGGCCTGTACTATGAAACCGAGAAGCACATGGAGGACTGGAACCCTGATGATCCTTGTGATTATATTGATGTGTACTTGGCAGAGATGGAGAAGGTACTTTCAGTGAGGCTGTTATACTGTTGGATTGGTTTGCTGTCTGAAACAATCAATTTTTAAATTTCACTGTTGACAAAATGTCTTTGTATAATGGCCACTGCAGTCATGATCTGCCAATAGTTTCAATTAGAAATCGAGTGCATGTACATGTACAGACTTTCCATTTTCCATGTGGAGAAAATAATTGAACTGTCTGAAAAAAGGTTTACTATCTTAAATTAAATCTTCAAAATATATTGTACATTTTATATAGTAGCCTGTGACAGCAGATTACTGTTAAACATCACGGAGTAAGTGTTTTTTTCTGCTCGTACATGGTTAGAGGAAGGAGAATCCCAGGTTAGCTTCCTTGACCTGATTGAGGCCTGGACAGAAACAGCTTCTGCTATTTTATGCTGGGTCCTCATATACGTGTATATATATATACCTCGATATATAACTACCTCGACATACAGAGTGAGTTCACAGTGGTGTAAATTGACTATTTGCTGCTCCTCTATACTTCCACCCTACTACATGTAAGAGGGAAATTTTGCACTTTCTACTCTTCTACAAAAAGTGGTTTGTTACTTTTCAGATAAAGATTTGACATAAAATAATATTCTAACTAATACAATTATTTTATTAAACACACATGTGCTATACACTTAACTAACTAACCACTATTTGGATATTTAATTTAGATTTGAGCTGTCTGTGTGAATATTTAATTGGGTGCTATATATCTTTTGGCTCTCATCCTATACCGTAAAATACCAATTAACAGCTGTTTATTTGAGATCAGGCCACGGTTTGGAGCAGGCAATTAATAATTAATTAATAGGCTACTTTCCTGAAAATAAGCTAACATTTTTTAAATTATTACTAAACTAGTTTAAAAGTCAAATTGCAGTACTGTAGTTAAGTGTATTCTGACTCCTCCGAGTTCTCAGTTTTTCTCTGAATATTTTACCACAGAAGGTTTGTACTTTATTATTCAATATTATTTACATAACTTCATTGAAGCATCACACTGACAGGATCAAGGAACATGAGACATATAATATACTTTATGCAAAGTATAAGAAGTCTACTTATAACTAGTTAAGTGTATATAGGTAAACGCTGATCAATTAGGTGGAACACAACTTTTTATTTAATAATCGAAAAACACTCAATCTCACATTGCTGTGCGATACATAGTTTTACACTGAACCATGTGTCCTTTTTTACATAAATAAATTGAAATAGAAAATTACAGAAAGTAGTGGACTAGCCAGGAATAAGTAGGTAGCTTTGTAGTTAAAGTAGAACTTAAGGAAACTGGACTGAATACTAATAAACATTATGTATATCCTAAAGCCTTTAAACCACAAAGCAGACTCTTACTGAGCAGTTTTACTCACTTTTACTTGCCATTGATTATTTTAGTTGACAGAATTTCTAATATTACTTCAAAAAGGATGTGAGTACATGTTCACCATTGTCATTGTTCATCCTCATTCCTCACCCAGAGAAAGTGCAGGTGGAGTTGGACAGAGTGATTGGACGTCCGACAGACCCAACCTGCCCTACATGAACGCTGTCATCATGAGACTCAGAGAATGGGGAACATTGTTCTCCTGGGATTTCCAAAATGGCCAGTAAAGCCTATGTGCTGGGAGAGTACTTCATACCCAAGGTGAGGAGCTGTTTACCATCAGGCTTAATATGTACATACACTAATTTAAAACATCCATGGACACTAATTTTGTAATAAATCTTGTGCAATAACCCTTTTTTAATCTACCTGTGCAATTTAAAATTGTATCTAATCCCGTGTATTTACTTATTTGTACCTGGTCCTTTTGATAAATAAAAAGAAAAGAAATTAACTTGATTGAATGTTCATCAATGTTAAATATATCTCTCCACTCTTTTTCCAGGGCACAGTTATAAGTACAATGCTTTCATCGGTGCTTTTCGATAAGAATGAGATATTTTAAACCCTGAACATTTCTTGGATTTAGAGGGCAACTTCAGCAGGAGAGAGGCATTCCTACCATTTTCAGTTGGTTTTGTTTTTCCACTTTCTTTTCCACTGTTTGGTACATGAGAATTGCTGCTCCATAGCAACACTAGAAAAGTTCTAAAAGCTGCTGTGGACTTTTTCCACGCAGGTAAACGTGTGTTTAGGGGAGGACCTGGCGAGGATGGAGCTGTTTCTTTTCTTTTCCTGCCTGCTGCAACACTTCACCTTCTCTGCTGTTCCCTGGCAAACGCCCACCATGGAGGGCGTGCAAGGCTTCAATAAATCCCCCGGGAACCTCATGATGCCACGACTCACTAAGGCTCTTCATTGTTTCAGCAGTCCTCGTCCTGCTAGAAAAGCGGATGGAGACTCCCACACAAGTTGAATACACACAGTTCAGACTCAAATGCAAAAGTTGGGTCTGTGGTAACCGGGATCTTCACGTTCTCCACATCTCAAGTGTAAATTCAAAACTAAATTAGTTTGCAGAAATGATAAAACAAACCCTCACAAAAACATTAAAATAATTTAAAAAAAAATCATGTAGCTCACCCAGGTTCACCTGATGCCACCTCAAGTGATAACACTCACTAATGCAATTCTTTAGACTTTGTGCAGACCTTATCTGGAGTTTAAAATCAGTTTATATTCCACTGTTATAGAGGCCAAACAGATAGAATCCTGGAAAGAATTTCACTTAACACCTTGATTACATGTTCATTTCTATATTCAATATTTGTCTTTACTCCCTGGTGTTTAATAAACTGTTCTATTTTAGGTGGTTTTAGACCTGCACATGTGAGGGGGCAGTCGATATATGAAGGAGGCATCATATATACACATCATGCTCCAGCACTTGTTTTTACCCTTTGTTCATACTGTAGGAACAGTGTTTCTGGCATTAAAATAGGTTGTTAGCTATGTGTCCAATCACAGCCCGTAGAAGTGGATTCACTTAGTCAGGGCTCCACCTTCAGACCTGTCCAACCTGGGTGTCCCAACTAAAGAATAAACTCCTGCTGGCACAGTTCTAAAGGTCACTGAGGCACGCAAACCCCCTGACCACAATAAGGTGGCAATGCCTCGGGGGAACTGAAAATATAAATAAATAAAATATAATTCAGAAATTATCAATCAACATAACATGTATCTCACCTGGATGGAAAGGAAATTTTAACCTAAGACTTCACACATGAGAATGGCTTACAAAAACAAAGCCTTTATGATTAATAATGATAGTAATAAGTTAGTTTGTAAATCACATGTTATGTTTTTTTGTGCATCTTTTTAAACTGAACATTTAAATTCAACTTTTCTCTCACCCCTCTCTCATTTCTCACACTTCTCTTCCTTATATGTTATGATTTGTGTAATTAAAGGCATTAATATGTTTTGTGTGTGTGTGATTTATTAACTATTTTACAACAGTAT
This sequence comes from Eupleurogrammus muticus, assembly GCA_036785175.1. Taxonomy (NCBI): domain Eukaryota; kingdom Metazoa; phylum Chordata; class Actinopteri; order Scombriformes; family Trichiuridae; genus Eupleurogrammus; species Eupleurogrammus muticus. The sequence goes on along the minus strand of JAYKQN010000007.1, from coordinate 19,965,136 downwards.
TTGTGACCTTGACGTGGATAGTACTTTTATGGAATATTTGCTGTCTAAGACTTCTTGGTTGTATCAACGATTACTTAAAATAACTTTGTAGGGGCTACATGTACGTAACTTTCAGAAATTCCTTCTTAATAGTGACACCAAACACAAATGAGCATTTTAAATGATCTGTTTTTTTTTTTCTTTTTTTGGTGCTCAGAATAAAGAATGACACTTTCATAACTCTCAATTGTAGTCCAGAAATTCATTGAGAATGGTAATAAAATAAACGGGGTATGGATTCATATTTAATAAAAAAGAAAGATGTTTAATTTAAATCGTATATCATAGCAACAGAACGGTGACGTCACTGATCCGATGTATTTAGTAGCGCTGCGACCTTCAAACTTTCCCCTTTTGCTTCCCGAGTTTGACACAAGAGTTGCAAAAGACCCCTCTGCTGCAAAGCATTTCTCGAGCTAGCTTAACAAGCGACCCTCACCTGGATTGGATTGACGCGGATTCCTGAACCTCCTTGGACTTCCTGACCCGGATTCCTGAACCTCCTTGGATTTCCTGACCCGGATTCCTGAACCTCCTTGGATTTCCTGACCCGGATTCCTGGACCCCTGATCAACTGAACATCTTTTGGTAAGTTATTGTTTTACATTTATCGACCAGCAGTCTATTTTATAGGTGGTGTCAGTATTAATAAAGTCTAATGATATTTGTATTATATTTTTTGTTCCCAGACGACAACAGTACCGAGATGGACCCCGCTGGACCTCCTGGACCTCCTGGACCACCACCCCTGGCCCCGGTGTGGTTCTTCGACGGTAAGACATTTATTTTAATAAAAATTAATGTTTAATTGGTTTATTTCAGTAATAAGAATATGGTTTATGTAAACTGCTGAATTTAGACAATTAGTTTAGTCCATTATTAGAAAAACCATAATGCACGATATAATATTGTTGCTAATGCTAATTTCATTTCATATACATTTGTTGCATGCAATGAAGGATTGTGGGTATATTTTATTGTGACCAATACAGATTGATTAATTTATTCTATTGATGAATGTGAGGTTTTCCCGGTAAAATGTGATTTAATTCGATGCAGTGGCGTAAAAACAGTGTTATTTTCACATGAAATTATCCAAAGTTTTTGTCGACCATTTTGTTAAATTGTTATTCATGAACCATGGCGACGAAGCCATTTTAAATTATGCCTTAAAAGAAGTTATTTTTTATCACCATGGAGATGAGCAGCGTTCGGGCGCAGACGATGACGTCAGCGCGTCAGAACGTGCAGAGCTGCGTTTCCCTGCTGTTTGACGTCTTTAGTAAACACTGCTTCAATAAACAGATCAGAGAATGTTTCTATGATGCTGAGAAAATAACTACATTTAAAGATATAACAATACATTTATTCGTCTAACACTATTTTTAGATTCCTTGATATTGATAACAAATGATAAGAAATGTACCTTTTATGAAATTGAAACTGAACATGTAACCCATTTATATTTTCTGATTGCTCATATAGTAGTCAATTTCAATGAAAATTGACATAATAGAAAACAATGAAACAATGAAATCTGACGTTTTTATATAATTTTCTCTCCACAGGTGGTTTGTATTGGGCCTTCCCTGGGCCCGCTCCTCCTCTTCCCCCTCTCTTTGCTCCTCCTCTTCCTCCTCACTTTCTTCATCCTTTTCCCCCTATCTTTGCTCCTCCTCTTCCCCCTCTCTTCGTTCCTCCTCTTCCTCCTCACTTTCTTCCTCCTTACTTTCCTCCCGCTTACTTCCTTCTTCCCCCTCCTCCTTCTCCTCCTTCTCCTTCTCCTCCTTCTCCTTCTCCTCCCCCTTCTCCTCTTCTTCTTCCTTCTCCTTCTCCTTCTCCTTCTCCTTCTCCTCCCCCTTCTCCTCTTCTTCTTCCTTCTCCTTCTCCTTCTCCTCCTCCTTCTCCTCTTCTTCTCCCTTCTCTTTCTCCTTCTCCTCCTCCTTCTCCTCTTCTTCTTCCTTCTCTTTCTCCTTCTCCTCCTCCTTCTCCTCTTCTTCTTCCTTCTCTTTCTCCTTCTCCTCCTCCTTCTCCTCTTCTTCTTCCTTCTCTTTCTCCTTCTCCTCCTCCTTCTCCTCTTCTTCTTCCTTCTCCTTCTCTTTCTCTTCCTTCTTCTCCTTCTCCTCCTCCTTCTCCTCTTCTTCTTCCTTCTCTTTCTCCTTCTCCTCCTCCTTCTCCTCTTCTTCTTCCTTCTCTTTCTCCTTCTCCTCCTCCTTCTCCTCTTCTTCTTCCTTCTCTTTCTCCTTCTCCTCCTCCTTCTCCTCTTCTTCTTCCTTCTCCTTCTCTTTCTCTTCCTTCTTCTCCTTCTCCTCCTCCTTCTGCTCCTCCTTCTCCTGGGCCTTTTCTTGACATTCTTCTGGAGTGCGCTCCTCCTCGAGGTCCCAGGTATCTTTTTCCTTCTATCCTTTCTCCTTCTCCTCCTCCTCCTTCTCCTCCCCCTCGTGGTCCTACTCCTCCTCCTTTTCTTGCTACCTTTCGTCTTCCTTCTCCCGTTCGTATCCCTTCTCCTTTTCCTTCTCCTTCTTCTTCTCCTCCTCCCTCCCCTCCCCCTCCTCCTCCTCCTCCTCCTTCTCCTCCTCCCTCTCCTTCTCCTCCTTCTTCTCCTTCTCCTCCTTCTTCTCCTTCTCTTTCTCTTCCTTCTTCTCCTCCTCCTTCTCCTCCTCCTTCTCCTCTTCTTCTTCCTTCTCCTTCTCCTTCTCCTCCTCCTTCTCCTCTTCTTCTTCCTTCTCTTTCTCCTTCTCCTCCTCCTTCTCCTCTTCTTCTTCCTTCTCTTTCTCCTTCTCCTCCTCCTTCTCCTCTTCTTCTTCCTTCTCTTTCTCCTTCTCCTCCTCCTTCTGCTCCTCCTTCTCCTGGGCCTTTTCTTGACTTTCTTCTGGAGTGCGCTCCTCCTCGAGGTCCCAGGTATCTTTTCCTTACTCCTTCTCCTCCTCCTCCTTCTCCTCCCCCTCGTGGTCCTACTCCTCCTCCTTTTCTTGCTACTTATCGTCCTCCTTCTCCCGTTCGTATTCCTTCTCCTTTTCCCTCTCCTACTCCTCGTGGTATTCGTTCTCCTCCTCCTTCCCCCGAGGCTACTCCTCAGTCTCCTAACCATATGTGTCGTTCATGTGGTTTCAGGAAGCGGAGGAGGAGCTGGGAGGACGAGGACAGCGACGGCGGCTGGGGGGGTGGCGGCGGTGGTGGCGGCGGCAGTGGCGGCGGGGGCAGTGGCGAGGGCGGCGTTGGGGGCAGTGGCGGCGGCGGCGGGGGCAGTGGTGGCGGCGAGGGCGGCGGCGAGGGCGGCGGCGAGGGCGGCGGCGAGGGCGGCGGTGGTGGCGGGGGCGGCGAGGGCGGCGGTGGGGGCAGTGGCGGCGGCGGCGGGGGCAGTGGTGGCGGCGGCAGGGGCGGCTGCGGCGAGGGCGGCGGGGGCAGTGGCAGCGGCGGCGGTGGGGCTCCTGCGAAGCGGCTGAGATGAGTAAATTGTCCCATCGTTTACAGTAATAACTGTTTTAAATAGTTTTAAATTGATTAATGTTGTATAGTTTAACACTTAATTAACATGATTTATGTTTGATAATTTGATATTGTTTCATCTTTCATATTTTTAACTTGTTTAATGTTGTACATTTGCACTGATTTAACATTATTTATGCTTTATAATTGATTATTATTCCAACATGTATCTTTTATAGTTTAAAATAATTTCAAATATTTATCCATGATAGATTGATACTAGAAACTGTTTTAAGTTGTATTTTTTACAGTTTTAAATAGTTCATTCTTTACACTCATTATAGTGTTAATAATAATCCTGATCCTGACCACTTGACCTTTCTTATTTGACACTTTGGCCCCTACTATAAAATTGGATTAAATTAAAGGAGGATGCCAGGAAACAAGGAAGAGGCATGCCGCTGAGTTTCCTTCCCTCCATAAATAAGAAAAACTTAGCTTGTTTATTCTTTTACAATTTTCCATTGTTTTTTAAAACTATACAAGATTAAAGATGTGAAAAGAATGTAAAACTGTAAAACATTAAACAAGTTACTAATATTTCATTTTTGTTATACTCAGGGCCAAAATGTAAAATAAGAAATGTCGGGTGGTCAGGTTCAGGATTATTATCACCGTATAATGTGTTTAAAAATGAAACAATTTAATACTGTAAAAGATACAAATTAAAAGAATATCCAGTATAAAGTTTAAAACAATATCAAATTATCAAGCATACACAATGTTAAATCTGTTTAAAACAATACAACATTGAACAATCTAAAACTATGGTAAAAGTATAAACAATATTAAATAATTAATGGTAAATCATTTTAAAATAATGTAATACAATACAAGATTGAACAATGTGATTAAACATATATATATAAAAAATAATATGTTAAAAATATTATTTCAACTTTTATCTTTTATAGTTTCAAATAGTTTCAAATTGTTGAATATTTTATAGTGTTACACTGAATTAATATAATTTATCCGTGATAAATTGATATTGTTATCTTGGAAACTGTTTTATGTTTTATTTTTTACAGTTTTAATTAGTTCATTCTTTACACTCATTATAGTGTTAATAATAATCCTGATCCTGACCACTTGACCTTTCTTATTTGACACTTTGGCCCCTACTATAAAATTGGATTAAATTAAAGGAGGATGCCAGGAAACAAGGAAGAGGCATGCCGCTGAGTTTCCTTCCCTCCATAAATAAGAAAAACTTAGCTTGTTTATTCTTTTACAATTTTCCATTGTTTTTTAAAACTATACAAGATTAAAGATGTTAAAAGAATGTAAAACTGTAAAACATTAAACAAGTTACTAATATTTCATTTTTGTTATACTCAGGGCCAAAATGTAAAATAAGAAATGTCGGGTGGTCAGGTTCAGGATTATTATCACCGTATAATGTGTTTAAAAATGAAACAATTTAATACTGTAAAAGATACAAATTAAAAGAATATCCAGTATAAAGTTTAAAACAATATCAAATTATCAAGCATACACAATGTTAAATCTGTTTAAAACAATACAACATTGAACAATCTAAAACTATGGTAAAAGTATAAACAATATTAAATAATTAATGGTAAATCATTTTAAAATAATGTAATACAATACAAGATTAAACATGTTAAAACAATTTAAAACTGTAAAAGATGAAACAATTCAATACTATTTAAAACTATAAAAGATAAAACAAGTTAATTCATTTCAAACCCATAAAATATAAAAGTTAAAACAAGATCAAATTATATATATTTATATATATTTATATATAATTATAAAAATATTATTAAAATATATATTAAAAAAATATGCTGAGTTTCCTTCCCTCCATAAATAAGAAAAACTTAACTTGTTAAATCTTTTATAGTTTTAAAACCGTTTTAACATGATTTATCCTTAAAATGTTGATATTGTTTTAAGTTTTATCTTTTACGGTTTTAAATTGGTTGCACCAAAAAGTCTCTAAGGACTCTCCAGCTGATCCAGAATGCAGCTGCATCTATTAACTGGCACTAGAAGAAGGGAGCATATCTCACCTGTATTAGCCTCTCTACACTGGCTTCCTGTAAAATCTCGAATAGAATTCGAGAAAATAAATAAATAAATAAAATCCTGCTCCTCACCTATAAAGCGCTCAATGGTCAGGCCCCTTCCTACCTTAAGGATAGTCCCATATCGCCCATCGAGAGGATTATGTTCCCAATATGCAGGTTTATTGGAGGTTCCCAAAATTTCTAACCTTAAAACGGTAGGCAGAGCCTTCAACTTCCAGGCTCCTCTCCTGTGGAACCGTCTTCCAGTTTCAGCCCGGGGGGCAGACACCCTTCCTACATTTAAGAATAGGTTAAAAACGGTCCTGTTGAAGAATGCGTATGTTAAGTTCTGTCCTGGAAGAGGGCTCCCTCCTCTATTTCTCTTCCTGAGGGTTCTTCCATTTTTTCCCCGTTAAAGGGGTTTTTTAGGGAGTTTACCTTGTATGATGTGAGGGTCTAAGGACAGGGATGTTGTGTTGCTTTTGTACAAACTGTAAAGCCGCTCTGTGATATGTGAATCTGGGCTATACAAATAAATTGAATTGAATTGAAATTGAATTGACTTGTTTTAACTTATAGTTTGTAATAGTATTACCTTGTTTAATCTTTTACAATTTTCCATTGTTTTGGAATACATATATACAAGATTAAAAATGATAAAACAATGTAAAACTGTACAACACTAAACAAGTTACTAATATTTCATTTTTTTATACTAAGGGCCAAAATGTCAAGTGTCAGGTTCAGGATTATTATCACTGTATAATGAGTGTAAATATGAAACAATTATACACTGTAAAAGATATCCAGTATAAAGGTTAAAACAATATCAGGCGGAGGAGGGCTCTGCCCCCGCTGAGGTGCAGATCGCTCTGAGGGGGGTTCTGCTGGAAGAGTAGCCGAGGGGCGAGGAGACTGCCGACCCTGGCGGTGAGGTTGTACGTCCTCGCCGAGGGTTTATCGCTGGCCAGAGATGACAACGACGTCACCTTGCAGCTGCAGAATACGACTCCACAGCAGGAGATATAGATTAATTAAAGTAGAATGGACTAAACTTGTGAAGAATCCTGTGGAGTTTCTGTGACTTTGGGGCAGGTACAGAGATGTAGAATAGATGTAAATGGAGAGGTTCGTACTATCCTGATTATAAGCTTATATTAGGCTATAAACCTGTTTCTTCATGTTGTGTGTGAACAACCCACTGACTCATATTTAAGGATAATAATAATAAAAAGAAGAATAATGTCAGTTGACACCTGTGTTTCTGTAAGATGATTTTCTGTAAGATGATCAGAATTAACCCCATTTCAGAAATATAACAGCAACACACTCCAAGGTTTGGAGCTAAAAAAGGAGCTAAATCATTAGCTCGGTGAATGTGTTTCTCTTTTTTTGCTCAAACTGCTATTTTAATAAACTTTTGATGTTTTAACATTTATCTGATTTGAACATTTTTCTAACTCAACAGTGCCTCCTGCTGTTTCTATTTGCTTTACTCCAGCTCTGTTGTGTGTTTAACATATATACCAGGGGTGTCAAACTCAGGTCCTGGGCGGCCATCTTGGTGCAGGTTTTTGTTCCAACCAGGCAGTAGCACACCTGTTTCTACTAATGAAGGTCCTCAGCAAGAGCTCTATTGGTTGATTAGTAGAATGAGTTTGACACATGTAAAAATATACAGATACATTATATTACCAACAGTATTATTCCACCCATCCAGATGATCAGTGTCCTAATTTGGCCCTGCCTCAGGTGTATAAAATCAATCAGTTAAACATGGAGACTGTTTCTACAAACATCTGTGAAAGAATGGGTCGCTCTCAGGAGCTCAGTGATTTCTAGTGTGTAACTGTCATAGGATGCCACCTGTGCAACAAATCCAGTCCAACAAATTTCCTCGCTCCTAAATATTCCAAAGACACATCTAAGCTTGTGGTTCCTAAACTTTTTATTTAAAGAGTATGCCTTCATCACGTATGTGCAGTGAGTCAGAGAGGGAAAAGAAATACGACTGGCGGGAATCTAACTGGGCCTGCTGCTTCAAGTGCGCATGCGCTCCCCCCTCCCCCTTGCACTCAACTGCCCGCTGAAGACAAATGTGAGGCTAACTTTAGAAGCGCTAGCTAGCATCACCATCAACAGGTTGGTGACAGGACTCAGCCACGCGTAAAGCAGGAGACACCTTCATATAATCCTTCAACTAGCAAAGCGAAGACACGCAGATACGGACGAGGCTTATCCCGCCTTTGGTTTCACCAGTACAACGGTGGGTGATGCGGAGAGACCGCGGTGTGTTGTGTGTCTGTAAATATTAGCAAGCGACAGTTTGAGGCCGAACAAATTAAAACGACACTCGAAAACGGAACAACCTGATTACAAAGATAAGCTAATGGAGTTTTTTTCAGAAAAAAAAGTTGCTTCACTAAAGCTGCGTCCCTACCCTCTAAAAAGCAACTCTCTTCATATAAAGCTGTGTACAGAGTTGCTCATAGAAAAGACGCACACTTTTGTTCAATTACTTCCCGCTGCTCTTGATAGGGTTTGAATGAATGAAGCAACAGCAACATAGAGGATCTGTAACATGAACTAGCCCACCCAGTCACTGCAGGAAGTGAACATCCATCCATCCATCCATTGTCTATCCCGCTTATTCCCTTTCGGGGTCGCAGGGGTCTGCTGGAGCCTATCCCAGCGCGTTAAGGCGAGAGGCAGGGATACACCCCAGATGGTCGCCAGCCAATCGTGGGGCACACACACCATTCACACACCATTCACTCTCACACTCACACCTATGGGCAATTTAGAGTTTGCCAATTAACCTGAGCATGTTTTTTGTATTGTGGGAGGAAACCGGAGTACCCGGTGAAAGCCCACGCAGACACGGGGAGAACATGCAAACTCCACACAGAAAGGCCCCAGACCCAGGCCCAAGGCGGTCTTGAACCTGCGACCTTCTTGCTGTGAGGCAACAGTGCTAACCACCGCACCACCGTGTCGCCGGAAGTGAACATATTACATGAAAAATGGGTAGTCAGTTTAGTTGTTGTATGCACTATAAGTTTGTAGTTCATGTCACTATAGACCACCTTACACTTTAGTTTACTATAGTATCTCTCAGCCTGAGTAAAGGTTCCTCGACCAGTTTAAAAAGACAATCTCATCATAGCTAGCACTGTAAAACTTTGCTGTGAAATCTGTAGTTATATAGTATTGTATATTTTACAATAAGTCAGACAAGTCAAAAAGCTATTTCATTATGAAAGTTAATTCCCCCAACACTCTAAATAAAACTAAAATTAGTTTATTTGACTTTTATTTTACAGTTAATCACCCAATACTGTAAAAGTGACTGAAATAACTAATGCAGTGAGTAACATAATTTCTTCTGTGTTTTTCAGCCGTCAATTTGAATACAGCAATCAAAGCTTTCTGGAGCAAGATTCTGGAGTTGGACAACGAGGCCGTGCTGCTTGCTGGCTCAGACTCAGGGAGTTACACATCTGTCCCCTTAGCACAAAACAAACTCGTCTTTTCACTGATCCCAACGTCTCGCCAACAGTTGTAGGACGCCTCAAGCGGTACTTGCCAGGCCCTCACCAGACTGTGCACAGCATATATAAAGAGATCATGGCCTGTACTATGAAACCGAGAAGCACATGGAGGACTGGAACCCTGATGATCCTTGTGATTTTATAGATTTGTACTTGGCAGAGATGGAAAAGGTACTTTCAGTGAGCCTGTTATACTGTTGGATTGGTTTGCTGTCTGAAACAATCAATTTTTAAATTTCACTGTTGACAAAATGTCTTTGTATAATGGCCACTGCAGTCATGATCTGCCAATAGTTTCAATTAGAAATCGAGTGCATGTACATGTACAGACTTTCCATTTTCCATGTGGAGAATATAATTGAACTGTCTGAAAAAAGGTTTACTATCTTAAATTAAATCTTCAAAATATATTGTACATTTTATATAGTAGCCTGTGACAGCAGATTACTGTTAAACATCACGGAGTAAGTGTTTTTTTCTGCTCGTACATGGTTAGAGGAAGGAGAATCCCAGGTTAGCTTCCTTGACCTGATTGAGGCCTGGACAGAAACAGCTTCTGCTATTTTATGCTGGGTCCTCATATACGTGTATATATATATACCTCGATATATAACTACCTCGACATACAGAGTGAGTTCACAGTGGTGTAAATTGACTATTTGCTGCTCCTCTATACTTCCACTCTACTACATGTAAGAAGGGAAATTTTGCACTTTCTACTCTTCTACAAAAAGTGGTTTGTTACTTTTCAGATAAAGATTTGACATAAAATAATATTCTAACTAATACAATTATTTTATTAAACACACATGTGCTATACACTTAACTAACTAAACACTATTTGGATATTTAATTTAGATTTGAGCTGTCTGTGTGAATATTTAATTGGGTGCTATATATCTTTTGGCTCTCATCCTATACCGTAAAATACCAATTAACAGCTGTTTATTTGAGATCAGGCCACGGTTTGGAGCAGGCAATTAATAATTAATTAATAGGCTACTTTCCTGAAAATAAGCTAACATTTTTTAAATTATTACTAAACTAGTTTAAAAGTCAAATTGCAGTACTGTAGTTAAGTGTATTCTGACTCCTCCGAGTTCTCAGTTTTTCTCTGAATATTTTACCACAGAAGGTTTGTACTTTATTATTCAATATTATTTACATAACTTCATTGAAGCATCACACTGACAGGATCAAGGAACATGAGACATATAATATACTTTATGCAAAGTATAAGAAGTCTTCTTATAACTAGTTAAGTGTATATAGGTAAACGCTGATCAATTAGGTGGAACACAACTTTTTATTTAATAATCGAAAAACACTCAATCTCACATTGCTGTGCGATACATAGTCTGAACCATGTGTCCCTTTTTACATAAATAAATTGAAATAGAAAATTACAGAAAGTAGTGGACTAGCCAGGAATAAGTAGGTAGCTTTGTAGTTAAAGTAGAACTTAAGGAAACTGGACTGAATACTAATAAACATTATGTATATCCTAAAGCCTTTAAACCACAAAGCAACGACTCTTACTGAGCAGTTTTACTCACTTTTACTTGCCATTGATTATTTTAGTTGACAGAATTTCTAATATTACTTCAAAAAGGATGTGAGTACATGTTCACCATTGTCATTGTTCATCCTCATTCCTCACCCAGAGAAAGTGCAGGTGGAGTTGGACAGAGTGATTGGACGTCCGACAGACCCAACCTGCCCTACATGAACACTGTCATCATGAGACTCAGAGAATGGGGAACATTGTTCTCCTGGGATTTCCAAAATGGCCAGTAAAGCCTATGTGCTGGGAGAGTACTTCATACCCAAGGTGAGGAGCTGTTTACCATCAGGCTTAATATGTACATACACTAATTTAAAACATCCATGGACACTAATTTTGTAATAAATCTTGTGCAATAACCCTTTTTTAATCTACCTGTGCAATTTAAAATTGTATCTAATCCTGTGTATTTACTTTACTTATTTTTACCTGGTCCTTTTGATAAATAAAAAGAAAAGAAATTAACTTGATTGAATGTTCATCAATGTTAAATATATCTCTCCACTCTTTTTCCAGGGCACAGTTATAAGTACAATGCTTTCATCGGTGCTTTTCGATAAGAATGAGATATTTTAAACCCTGAACATTTCTTGGATTTAGAGGGCAACTTCAGCAGGAGAGAGGCATTCCTACCATTTTCAGTTGGTTTTGTTTTTCCACTTTCTTTTCCACTGTTTGGTACATGAGAATTGCTGCTCCATAGCAACACTAGAAAAGTTCTAAAAGCTGCTGTGGACTTTTTCCACGCAGGTAAACGTGTGTTTAGGGGAGGACCTGGCGAGGATGGAGCTGTTTCTTTTCTTTTCCTGCCTGCTGCAACACTTCACCTTCTCTGCTGTTCCCTGGCAAACGCCCACCATGGAGGGCGTGCAAGGCTTCAATAAATCCCCCGGGAACCTCATGATGCCACGACTCACTAAGGCTCTTCATTGTTTCAGCAGTCCTCGTCCTGCTAGAAAAGCGGATGGAGACTCCCACACAAGTTGAATACACACAGTTCAGACTCAAATGCAAAAGTTGGGTCTGTGGTAACCGGGATCTTCACGTTCTCCACATCTCAAGTGTAAATTCAAAACTAAATTAGTTTGCAGAAATGATAAAACAAACCCTCACAAAAACATTAAAATAATTTTAAAAAAAATCATGTAGCTCACCCAGGTTCACCTGATGCCACCTCAAGTGATAACACTCACTAATGCAATTCATTAGACTTTGTGCAGACCTTATCTGGAGTTTAAAATCAGTTTATATTCCACTGTTATAGAGGCCAAACAGATAGAATCCTGGAAAGAATTTCACTTAACACCTTGATTACATGTTCATTTCTATATTCAATATTTGTCTTTACTCCCTGGTGTTTAATAAACTGTTCTATTTTAGGTGGTTTTAGACCTGCACATGTGAGGGGGCAGTCGATATATGAAGGAGGCATCATATATACACATCATGCTCCAGCACTTGTTTTTACCCTTTGTTCATACTGTAGGAACAGTGTTTCTGGCATTAAAATAGGTTGTTAGCTATGTGTCCAATCACAGCCCGTAGAAGTGGATTCACTTAGTCAGGGCTCCACCTTCAGACCTGTCCAACCTGGGTGTCCCAACTAAAGAATAAACTCCTGCTGGCACAGTTCTTAAGGTCACTGAGGCACGCAAACCCCCTGACCACAATAAGGTGGCAATGCCTCGGGGGAACTGAAAATATAAATAAAATAAAATATAATTCAGAAATTATCAATCAACATAACATGTATCTCACCTGGATGGAAAGGAAATTTTAACCTAAGACTTCACACATGAGAATGGCTTACAAAAACAAAGCCTTTATGATTAATAATGATAGTAATAAGTTAGTTTGTAAATCACATGTTATGTTTTTTTGTGCATCTTTTTAAACTGAACATTTAAATTCAACTTTTCTCTCACCCCTCTCTCATTTCTCACACTTCTCTTCCTTATATGTTATGATTTGTGTAATTAAAGGCATTAATATGTTTTGTGTGTGTGTGATTTATTAACTATTTTACAACAGTATTTGTGACCTTGACGTGGATAGTACTTTTATGGAATATTTGCTGTCTAAGACTTCTTGGTTGTATCAACGATTACTTAAAATAACTTTGTAGGGGCTACATGTACGTAACTTTCAGAAATTCCTTCTTAATAGTGCCACCAAACACAAATGAGCATTTTAAATGATCTGTTTTTTTTTTTCTTTTTTTGGTGCTCAGAATAAAGAATGACACTTTCATAACTCTCAATTGTAGTCCAGAAATTCATTGAGAATGGTAATAAAATAAACGGGGTATGGATTCATATTTAATAAAAAAGAAAGATGTTTAATTTAAATCGTATATCATAGCAACAGAACGGTGACGTCACTGATCCGATGTATTAAGTAGCGCTGCGACCTTCAAACTTTCCCCTTTTGCTTCCCGAGTTTGACACAAGAGTTGCAAAAGACCCCTCTGCTGCAAAGCATTTCTCGAGCTAGCTTAACAAGCGACCCTCACCTGGATTGGATTGACGCGGATTCCTGAACCTCCTTGGACTTCCTGACCCGGATTCCTGAACCTCCTTGGATTTCCTGACCCGGATTCCTGGACCTCCTTGGATTTCCTGACCCGGATTCCTGGACCCCTGATCAACTGAACATCTTTTGGTAAGTTATTGTTTTACATTTATCGACCAGCAGTCTATTTTATAGGTGGTGTCAGTATTAATAAAGTCTAATGATATTTGTATTATATTTTTTGTTCCCAGACGACAACAGTACCGAGATGGACCCCGCTGGACCTCCTGGACCTCCTGGACCACCACCCCTGGCCCCGGTGTGGTTCTTCGACGGTAAGACATTTATTTTAATAAAAATTAATGTTTAATTGGTTTATTTCAGTAATAAGAATATGGTTTATGTAAACTGCTGAATTTAGACAATTAGTTTAGTCCATTATTAGAAAAAACATAATGCACGATATAATATTGTTGCTAATGCTAATTTCATTTCATATACATTTGTTGCATGCAATGAAGGATTGTGGGTATATTTTATTGTGACCAATACAGATTGATTAATTTATTCTATTGATAAATGTGAGGTTTTCCCGGTAAAAGGTGATTTAATTCGATGCAGTGGCGTAAAAACAGTGTTATTTTCACATGAAATTATCCAAAGTTTTTGTCGACCATTTTGTTAAATTGTTATTCATGAACCATGGCGACGAAGCCATTTTTAAATTATGCCTTAAAAGAAGTTATTTTTTATCACCATGGAGATGAGCAGCGTTCGGGCGCAGACGATGACGTCAGCGCGTCAGAACGTGCAGAGCTGCGTTTCCCTGCTGTTTGACGTCTTTAGTAAACACTGCTTCAATAAACAGATCAGAGAATGTTTCTATGATGCTGAGAAAATAACTACATTCAAAGATATTACAATACATTTATTCGTCTAACACTATTTTTTAGATTCCTTGATATTGATAACAAATGATAAGAAATGTACCTTTTATGAAATTGAAACTGAACATGTAACCCATTTATATTTTCTGATTGCTCATATAGTAGTCAATTTGGTGAAAATTGACATAATAGAAAACAATGAAACAATGAAATCTGACGTTTTTATATAATTTTCTCTCCACAGGTGGTTTGTATTGGGCCTTCCCTGGGCCCGCTCCTCCTCTTCCCCCTCTCTTTGCTCCTCCTCTTCCTCCTCACTTTCTTCATCCTTTTCCCCCTATCTTTGCTCCTCCTCTTCCCCCTCTCTTCGTTCCTCCTCTTCCTCCTCACTTTCTTCCTCCTTACTTTCCTCCCGCTTACTTCCTTCTTCCCCCTCCTCCTTCTCCTCCTTCTCCTTCTCCTCCTTCTCCTCCTTCTCCTCCTTCTCCTCCTTCTCCTCCTCCTCCTCCTCCTCCTTCTCCTTCTCCTTCTCCTCCCCCTTCTCCTCTTCTTCTTCCTTCTCCTTCTCCTTCTCCTTCTCCTCCTCCTTCTCCTCTTCTTCTTCCTTCTCTTTCTCCTTCTCCTCTTCTTCTTCCTTCTCTTTCTCCTTCTCCTCCTCCTTCTCCTCTTCTTCTTCCTTCTCTTTCTCCTTCTCCTCCTCCTTCTCCTCTTCTTCTTCCTTCTCTTTCTCCTTCTCCTCCTCCTTCTCCTCTTCTTCTTCCTTCTCTTTCTCCTTCTCCTCCTCCTTCTCCTCTTCTTCTTCCTTCTCCTTCTCTTTCTCTTCCTTCTTCTCCTTCTCCTCCTCCTTCTGCTCCTCCTTCTCCTGGGCCTTTTCTTGACATTCTTCTGGAGTGCGCTCCTCCTCGAGGTCCCAGGTATCTTTTTCCTTCTATCCTTTCTCCTTCTCCTCCTCCTCCTTCTCCTCCCCCTCGTGGTCCTACTCCTCCTCCTTTTCTTGCTACTTTTCGTCTTCCTTCTCCCGTTCGTATCCCTTCTCCTTTTCCTTCTCCTTCTTCTTCTCCTCCTCCCTCCCCTCCCCCTCCTCCTCCTCCTCCTTCCTCTCCTTCTCCTCCTTCTTCTCCTTCTCCTCCTCCTTCTCCTCTTCTTCTTCCTTCTCTTTCTCCTTCTCCTCCTCCTTCTCCTCTTCTTCTTCCTTCTCTTTCTCCTTCTCCTCCTCCTTCTCCTCTTCTTCTTCCTTCTCTTTCTCCTTCTCCTCCTCCTTCTCCTCTTCTTCTTCCTTCTCTTTCTCCTTCTCCTCCTCCTTCTGCTCCTCCTTCTCCTGGGCCTTTTCTTGACTTTCTTCTGGAGTGCGCTCCTCCTCGAGGTCCCAGGTATCTTTTCCTTACTCCTTCTCCTCCCCCTCCTTCTCCTCCCCCTCGTGGTCCTACTCCTCCTCCTTTTCTTGCTACTTATCGTCCTCCTTCTCCCGTTCGTATTCCTTCTCCTTTTCCCTCTCCTACTCCTCGTGGTATTCGTTCTCCTCCTCCTTCCCCCGAGGCTACTCCTCAGTCTCCTAACCATATGTGTCGTTCATGTGGTTTCAGGAAGCGGAGGAGGAGCTGGGAGGACGAGGACAGCGACGGCGGCTGGGGGGGTGGCGGCGGTGGTGGCGGCGGCAGTGGCGGCGGGGGCAGTGGCGAGGGCGGCGTTGGGGGCAGTGGCGGCGGCGGCGGGGGCAGTGGTGGCAGCGAGGGCGGCGGCGAGGGCGGCGGCGAGGGCGGCGGTGGTGGTGGGGGCGGCGAGGGCGGCGGTGGGGGCAGTGGCGGTGGCGGCGGGGGCAGTGGCGAGGGCGGCGTTGGGGGCAGTGGCGGCGGCGGCGGCGGCGGGGGCAGTGGTGGCGGCGGCAGGGGCGGCTGCGGCGAGGGCGGCGGGGGCAGTGGCGGCGGCGGCGGTGGGGCTCCTGCGAAGCGGCTGAGATGAGTAAATTGTCCCATCGTTTACAGTAATAACTGTTTTAAATAGTTTTAAATTGATTAATGTTGTATAGTTTAACACTTAATTAACATGATTTATGTTTGATAATTTGATATTATTTCATCTTTCATATTTTTACTTGTTTAATGTTGTATATTTGCACTGATTTAACATTATTTATGCTTGATAATTGATTATTATTCCAACATGTATCTTTTATAGTTTACAATAATTTCAAATATTTATCCATGATAGATTGATACTAGAAACTGTTTTAAGTTTTATTTTTTACAGTTTTAAATAGTTCATTCTTTACACTCATTATAGTGTTAATAATAATCCTGATCCTGACCCCTTGACCTTTCTTATTTGACACTTTGGCCCCTACTATAAAATTGGATTAAATTAAAGGAGGATGCCAGGAAACAAGGAAGAGGCATGCCGCTGAGTTTCCTTCCCTCCATAAATAAGAAAAATTTAACTTGTTAAATCTTTTATAGTTTTAAACAGTTTTAACAAATAATAATTTGATATTGTTTTAAGATTGAAGGGCCAAAATGTTAAATAAAAAGTGTCAGGTGGTCAGGTTCAGGATTATTATCACCATATGATGAGTGTAAAGTTGAAACAATTCAAAACTGTAAAAGATAAGAATTAAAAGAATATCCAGTATAAAGGTTAAAACAATATCAAATTATCAAGCATACACAATGTTAAATCTGTTTAAAACTATACAACATTGAACAATTTTTAACTATGGTAAAAGGAAAAACAATATAAAAAAAATTAATGATAAATCATATTAAAATAATGTACTACAATACAAGATTAAACATGTTAAAACTATTTACAACCATAAAAGACGAAACAAGTTAATTCAATTGAAACCCATAAAATATTAAAGTTAAAACAAGATCAAATTATATATATTTATATATATTTATATATAATTATAAAAATATTATTAAAATATATATTAAAAAAATATGCTGAGTTTCCTTCCCTCCATAAATAAGAAAAACTTAACTTGTTAAATCTTTTATAGTTTTAAAACCGTTTTAACATGATTTATCCTTAAAATTTTGATATTGTTTTAAGTTTTATCTTTTACGGTTTTAAATTGGTTGCACCAAAAAGTCTCTAAGGACTCTCCAGCTGATCCAGAATGCAGCTGCATCTATTAACTGGCACTAGAAGAAGGGAGCATATCTCACCTGTATTAGCCTCTCTACTCTGGCTTCCTGTAAAATCTCGAATAGAATTCGAGAAAATAAATAAATAAATAAAATCCTGCTCCTCACCTATAAAGCGCTCAATGGTCAGGCCCCTTCCTACCTTAAGGATAGTCCCATATCGCCCATCGAGAGGATTATGTTCCCAATATGCAGGCTTATTGGAGGTTCCCAAAATTTCTAACCTTAAAACGGTAGGCAGAGCCTTCAACTTCCAGGCTCCTCTCCTGTGGAACCGTCTTCCAGTTTCAGCCCGGGGGGCAGACACCCTTCCTACATTTAAGAATAGGTTAAAAACGGTCCTGTTGAAGAATGCGTATGTTAAGTTCTGTCCTGGAAGAGGGCTCCCTCCTCTATTTCTCTTCCTGAGGGTTCTTCCATTTTTTTCCCCGTTAAAGGGTTTTTTTAGGGAGTTTACCTTGTATGATGTGAGGGTCTAAGGACAGGGATGTTGTGTTGCTTTTGTACAAACTGTAAAGCCGCTCTGTGATATGTGATTCTGGGCTATACAAATAAATTGAATTGAATTGAAATTGAATTGACTTGTTTTAACTTATAGTTTGTAATAGTATTACCTTGTTTAATCTTTTGCAATTTTCCATTGTTTTGGAATACATTTATACAAGATTAAAAATGATAAAACAATGTAAAACTGTACAACACTAAACAAGTTACTAATATTTCATTTTTTTATACTAAGGGCCAAAATGTCAAGTGTCAGGTTCAGGATTATTATCACCGTATAATGAGTGTAAATATGAAACAATTATATACTGTAAAAGATAAAAATTAAAAGAATATCCAGTATAAAGGTTAAAACAATATCAGGCGGAGGAGGGCTCGGCCCCCGCTGAGGTGCAGATCACTCTGAGGGGGGTTCTGCTGGAAGAGTAGCCGAGCGGCGAGGAGACTGCCGACCCCGGCGGTGAGGTTGTACGTCCTCGCCGAGGGTTTATCGCTGGCCAGAGATGACAACGACGTCACCTTGCAGCTGCAGAATACGACTCCACAGCAGGAGATATAGATTAATTAAAGTAGAATGGACTAAACTTGTGAAGAATCCTGTGGAGTTTCTGTGACTTTGGGGCAGGTACAGAGATGTAGAATAGATGTAAATGAAGAGGTTCGTACTATCCTGATTATAAGCTTATATTAGGCTATAAACCTGTTTCTTCATGTTGTGTGTGAACAACCCACTGACTCATATTTAAGGATAATAATAATAAAAAAAAAGAATAATGTCAGTTGACACCTGTGTTTCTGTAAGATGATTTTCTGTAGAATGATCAGAATTAACCCCATTTCAGAAATATAACAGCAACACACTCCAAGGTTTGGAGCTAAAAAAGGAGCTAAATCATTAGCTCGGTGAATGTGTTTCTCTTTTTTTGCTCAAACTGCTATTTTAATAAACTTTTGATGTTTTAACATTTATCTGATTTGAACATTTTTCTAACTCAACAGTGCCTCCTGCTGTTTCTATTTGCTTTACTCCAGCTCTGTTGTGTGTTTAACATATATACCAGGGGTGTCAAACTCAGGTCCTGGGCGGCCATCTTGGTGCAGGTTTTTGTTCCAACCAGGCAGTAGCACACCTGTTTCTACTAATGAAGGTCCTCAGCAAGAGCTCTATTGGTTGATTAGTAGAATGAGTTTGACACATGTAAAAATATACAGATACATTATATTACCAACAGTATTATTCCACCCATCCAGATGATCAGTGTCCTAATTTGGCCCTGCCTCAGGTGTATAAAATCAATCAGTTAAACATGGAGACTGTTTCTACAAACATCTGTGAAAGAATGGGTCGCTCTCAGGAGCTCAGTGATTTCTAGTGTGTAACTGTCATAGGATGCCACCTGTGCAACAAATCCAGTCCAACAAATTTCCTCACTCCTAAATATTCCAAAGACACATCTAAGCTTGTGGTTCCTAAACTTTTTATTTAAAGAGTATGCCTTCACCACGTATGTGCAGTGAGTCAGAGAGGGAGAAGAAATACGACTGGCGGGAATCTAACTGGGCCTGCTACTTCAAGTGCGCATGCGCTCCCCCTCCCCCTTGCACTCAACTGCCCGCTGAAGACAAATGTGAGGCTAACGTTAGAAGCGCTAGCTAGCATCACCATAAACAGGTTGGTGACAGGACTCAGCCACGCGTAAAGCAGGAGACACCTTCATATAATCCTTCAACTAGCAAAGCGAAGACACGCAGATACGGACGAGGCTTATCCCGCCTTTGGTTTCACCAGTACAACAGTGGGTGATGCGGAGAGACCGCGGTGTGTTGTGTGTCTGTAAATATTAGCAAGCGACAGTTTGAGGCCGAACAAATTAAAACGACACTCGAAAACGGCACAGCCTGATTACAAAGATAAGCTAATGGAGTTTTTTTCAGAAAAAAAAAGTTGCTTCACTAAAGCTGTGTCCCTACCCTCTAAAAAGCAACTCTCTTCATATAAAGTTGTGTACAGAGTTGATTAATCCTACATCAGTAGGTTCTCGTGACCATAAGGTAGTAGGTATTTCACTTAATAGTCTCTGACTCCTTCTGATAGGGTTAGTGCATAATGGGTGTCAGGTCAGTCGTCGCTAAGGTGTGTAGCAGGTGTAGCTGGTGTATAGATGTTAAGCAAAAATCGTCTTATTCCAGTGGTTCTGCCTGTTTGTCATCCTCCTATGTCAGTTCCTGTAAATGCGTCACCATTAGCTTGTCGTACGATGTCACTCATTTGTTTCCAATCATGGTCGTTGCTCGTTATCAATGATATGTGTGGGTATGAATTACGGCTGACAGCTTGTTGTCGTGGATTAAGTGTTACAGTGACACATGACTGTCCCGTGGGTGTAACATTTATATATACCTGTATATATCTGTATATTGTTTTTTAATTTAATTTTTTTTTTCCTTTTTAAATTAAAAAAAAAAAAACATTTTTGTAACTTTTCTAACTGCTGTTGTAGCACTGTAAATTTCCCCACTGTGGGACAATAAAGGAGCTATCTAATGTCCTGAGGCTGATTTTACCCATACTGTTTTAGAGGAGGTTTGACAATTTGGAAATGGTGTTGTTAACACAGTTGAGCAGGCACCTGTATCACACACGCAATTATATTCTTTTCCGTTGAAACTAATTTTGCGAGTTGGTGTGGGGTTGTTCTGTTGTGATTTTAATAAGACGTCTTTGTTTATGTAGACTTCACTATCTGTGGAGGGGTCATTAGTCTCAAGGGCTGCAGCACACTCCTCGTTGTCCGACTGTTCCGTTTGAGTCACAGTCAGTCTCTTCTCCTTCCTCATTATTTACGTCCTTGAGTGTTCTTATCTTCTCGTTACACTATAGTGGGTTCAGAGGAAAAGTCTTCAACACTCAAGCTTTCGTGGGGAACTAAAATCACTTCCCTCCGCTAATACTTGTTTTCCGTCTGAATAAAATAAACTTTTGTTCAATCAAATTTTTTTCACTTTTTTTTTTTTCCCATCCTTGTGTACACCTAGGGTGGTCTCTAGGGACGATTACTTTCACTGAGACAGCAGAAAAATATCTCTCCTGGGTAATTCTCGCTTCAACTCTTTCGAGTGGGAATTCTGGCCTATGCATCCACAGGAGAGTTTGCGGTTTCCTTTCTCACTGTGTTATATGAAACGTGATCACTCAGTAGTGCCTCAGTTTCCTTACACACAGTCACAAACACGCTGCGCCGTTTACCAGGTCTCTTGGACTTTCTTTCTCTTCTCTGGTACTCAACCATGTAAACGCGCACATACACACTTTCTTCTCTCTTATAAGATCAATCTTCATCTTACACTGCAAATTTAAAACTTCTTTAGTTATCAATTTTCCACTAAACTTATACCTTCTCATCAACTTACACAAATCTTTCCAGCACCTGGGTTTCCATATACTTTGCATCTCCTTCTAAATCTCCCTTACTCTGACTCATTCCCATTTCTACGTTTCAACCTTCAATTCCTTTCAAATGCACAAAATCCTCGTACTATGAATGTCTCAAATAAGGAGTCTCTGGTACACACGCATATTAGGGGAAAACTTGTGTACCAAGACACAGCAATCATGGTGCACAGTCCTACAAAACACAGGTGTTATGTTGAATAGATGAAGAAGTGAGGCCTGTTGAAGGGGTCAGTTCATATAAAAAAATATATAAAATCATTTAAAAGTCTCCCAATATATTTAACTAGATCTGTAATGATTATTTGATTAGTTGCCAATTATTATGTAATAATGGAAAATTGGTTTAGTGTACTGTTGCACCTAAGGATTTGACTAGACTTCTGATAGTTTTCCAAAAGATGAATATTAAACCTAAAATGTTTTGTTAGTCCAAAACCCAATGATCACCAGTTTACTATTATAGAAGACTAAAGAAAGAGATAATAATCAGATTTAAAAAACTGGAACGACGAAGAGACAAAATTGGATACATACATTAAACACTATCTATTTTCTTAATTAATAAATTTAAGTAAATTTTAGGAATAAGATGTCCAATTTCTGTGGTTTGTGAAACACTGATCAGCATTTTTTGAATCAAACAATTAATTGATTACTTTAATAACCAAGAATAATGTTAGGGCAACTAGAATATTTCAAAATAGTGGTTATTTGCACCCTGAGACCGAACTATATATAAATGTTCTGACACCACCATTCGGTCAACCTGAGCTTTTTATTGGAATATCTCCACTACTATTAGTTGGAATAAGTTGGCTATAGAGTTTATATATATATATATATATATATATATATATATATATATATATATATATATATATATATATACTGTATACCTATTTATTTGCACGACCTTTTATTTTGAAGGCAGAGACCCGGTTTCCGGTTTTGAGAGCTTTGCAGCACTTTGACGTCGTGTGGTGGAACTGAATGAATTTAGAAGAATCTGTCGCTTCTGCAGACATGAATTTCTTAATTCGCGCTGCAGCAAGAGAAGACTGCGGAGACATATCGAGAATGATCAAGGTGAGTGAGTTGTGCGGTTGTGACGTAAAAAGGTAACGCTCGCTCCTGAACCACCGTAAGTAACGCTGTAGCCTGATGTGACCGTCACAACTACCGTAACGGTATCAAATCCGCTGTTTCAGGAGCTGGCGGTTTACGAGAAAATGCCCGAGCAAGTGAAGATTTCACATAAAGGTAAAGTTGATTATTATTATACCTTTAAGGCGACAAAGAGAAGCAAAATACAGGGGAAAAACTCACAATATTAGCGCCACTGAAATAAAATCAAAGGGTTTTTTTTGTTCATAGCAGAAAAAGTTGGAATGAGTTTTTAAAAATATTCGTTGCTTAATTTGTTGTTTTCTGTTTGAGAAAACGTCATAATTCTGATTTAAAATTAAAGTCAGGATTATGGCACTTTTTGTTCTTTACCTTCTCACATGCTTTTAATTTTCTTTCTTTTTTGTTTTTTATAATGTATAGGTCAAGTAATGTATGTCTTTATACAGGTTGACCAGGTTTGTTGTGTGTTGAACACACAGCAAACACACCTTTTGCTGTGAACACACAGCAAACACACCTTTTGCTGTGGACATACAGCAAACACACCTTTTGCTGTGAACACACAGCAAACACACCTTTTGCTGTGAACATACAGCAAACACACCTTTTGCTGTGTGTTGAACACACAGCAAAAGGTGTGTATTTTAAGTCCAGCCATGATATAGTTTCTTTAGTCTTCTATAATAGTAAACTGATGATCTTTGGGTTGTGGACTGTTGGTCTGGACAAAAAAAGACATTTAATGTTGTGTCATCGATTATGAAAAACAAATACTAACAATACTTTGAATAAAAAATAGGTGGAATGTTCCTTCATTGGTGTAAGATCTGTTTTATTCTACTTTAGAATTGGAACGTGATGGTTTCGGCCAGAATCCTTTCTTCCAATGTCTCGTGGCGGAAGTGTCAGAGGAGAATAAATCTAAAGAAGGTGAAGTGTTGATTATTGCTTTGAACTTGTCGCCATGTCCGATAATAAAATGTCGGTAATGCTGCTTAGATATACAGTATATATGCATTATCCACTCCAACTGTCTTTGAAATCAACACACTTGTTCTTCCTTTTCACAGACAAAACATTTTTTCATTTGCTGTTTTAGATATTTCCTGACTGTCTTTTTTATGTATGTCCTCTTAGGAGTCACAATTGTTGGATACGCCCTTTACTTTTACACATACAGTACATGGGAGGGACGCTCAGTATATCTGGAGGATTTGTATGTCATGCCAGATTTTAGAGGTAAAATGTTTATTTTCTGTGTTTCTTTACTGCTCTGAATTATAATGTTCTTATACTGTAGTATAAAATATTGTTAGATTGGTTATATTACAAATTAAACAAGAAGGTTTCATAACGTCGTTTTATTTATTTATTTATTTTTTATTCCCTGAACAGGAAATGGTATCGGCAAAAGTTTACTGAGCACAGTTGCTAAGGTAAAAATGTCTTTGTTGACTACTAAATGACATTAGTTGTTGACTATTTGGATAATCCATTAATTATATTGAGCAATTCCAAATTCAAATAGGATCAACAGTTTATTATTATACAAGACTTAAGAAACCAGAAAATAATCAGATTTGAGAAGATGGAACCAGAGAAATAGTTGGTAATTAATCAATTGTTGAGTTGTTAAGAGCTGCTAAGCGGCAATGATACATGAATTAATCATTTTATTCAATTTTATGATTCAAACAACTTAAATGAAAACAAATTGTTCAGAAATGTGATAGATTAATCAACGGTCAAAATAATTGTTAGCTGCAGCCTGACGCTAAATCAGTTTTCAAGGATTTTGAACATAGTTTTGGTGGTGTACTTTTTTTTTTCCATCTCTAAGTAAAATCCTGCACGTGAAAGAGCTACCTGTTAATTCATTAAGTGAATTCTGCAATCATTGGCTCCCTCAGGTTGGGAAAGAGAAGCAGTGTGTGCGGCTGCAGCTGTCCGTGTTGAACTGGAACACTCCGACACGGGACTTCTACGCCGCCAAAGGAGGCCGGGACCTCACGGCCAGCGAGGGCTGGCACTTTATACGCTTCGATGGGCAAAACCTGGACAATCTAGTGAATGAAGCCCCTAAGAATTAGATGTGTGACGTGGACGTAGAATCACTCTGTCATGGAAATCTGTTGGATATAAGGGTTATTACAGTGTCTTAGTATACACGGATTCTTTTTCAAATTTTTCTGCCTTAAACATTCACCCTTTATAAAACGAAATAGGCGTCACTCTGCCGCAAAATCTTATCTTAATTAAAAGTTATGTAAGGAGACTGTAATATCAAATGATCTGTAATCATGCCTTATATTACTTATTTTAGATTTAGTTTATGAATTAAAGTCCTTTTATTCCAGTATCTTTGGTGACCTTCTCTCTATATATTTGAGCTCACATCACACTTAGGTGGGAAAGAACTGTAAA
This sequence comes from Eupleurogrammus muticus, assembly GCA_036785175.1. Lineage (NCBI taxonomy): Eukaryota > Metazoa > Chordata > Actinopteri > Scombriformes > Trichiuridae > Eupleurogrammus > Eupleurogrammus muticus. The sequence goes on along the minus strand of JAYKQN010000007.1, from coordinate 19,940,403 downwards.
TAAAGGCTGTTGTTGCATCTAGGAGAATAGTCTAATCTTGCATATTCATGTAAAACCGACCAAACCAAAATCATCTCTTGGGGATCTGGTTACTTGAGTAATATGATGATGTGAGGCCAGGTATGTCCAACAGGGGGCGAATTCAACCAGCTTTCTTTCTTTTGTGGCCAGTTCTTTCTGCACTGATGCATGAAATCTACATGAAAGCAGCTGCACTTCAACTTTGTTTATGACAGATGCCACTTTCTTGAAATGAGCTCATCATGGATGAGTGTGAAACTATATAATGTGCTTTTTTTTCTTTTTTTTAACTTTTGTGTTGTACTTTTATCTTGCAGAAAACTTGTTTAAAAATTTTAAATTAGCTATGCAGCTAAAAGTGGAATATTGGAATATTTACCGAAATGATGCTGTCCAGGTACAATAAACAACACAATAAAAAATACAGAAACTAATAAGTCTGAGAGTACAGTCAGCTAAATTTGTTTTAAACAAGTTTAATATCACAGTTTTACATGTGTAGTAGTGGATCATATTCAAAATTGCAGCAACCATAAGTATAACATACATTTTTTTTTTCAATGAATGTCTAAAATGTTGCAAATCGTATTTTATAATTCAATTAATCATTCATGCATCAACATCAAATTCTGTTTGTTTTAGTGTATAAAATGTACTAAGAACTACAGAAACATAAAAATAAAATGTAAAATCATATCACTTAAAATATAGATATATTCAAAACAAATAACTTGGTGTATTGCATATATATATATATATATATATATATATATATATATATATATATATTGGTGACAGTTGCATATTAAAATTACTAACTTTGTGTACATGAAAACAATCAGTCAGGTATTAGATACGTCTACTTATGAGTTTCATTTCCTCTAACACCAGTCCGGACCGTTCATCAGGATTGTGCATAATCCTGTAATACGATTATTATTATTATTGCAATTAGGATTATTCAGAACATATAGTAGAAATATTGTGTGTTGTAGGTTGTGAAAGCAATGCAACCTTGAATCTTTTATTGACCAGAACAGCTGAGCAGGTTCAGGCGTGTATAAGTAAAAAGAAAAAAAACACTATCAATAAAAATTGATGTAGAGACTTGCAGTCAAAAATGAACAAATGAACTGATGATTAAATAAATCTGTTACTGTATGTGTGTTTCCAGCCAGTGTAAAAAAAAGTGTTCATGTTTTTAAAAAATGATATAGTTAGAGATCAGCTCAATTTTAACAAACCTTTTTGCAACATTTTTTTTTTACATTCTAATCATCCTTTAGACAAAAGCAAGAAAAAAAGTGACTTGGTGTAAAAGCTTAGTTATTATTAGAATTTCTATGTATGTTGTGCTAAAACTTTTAGATAAAAGCATATCCTTAAATTCAAATCACTACTGTACAGTGATCATTTTCTATTTTAAATACTGTGTATTTAGAATAATAAGCTGTTAGTTTACTCAATAAAACACAGAACTGATCCAGTGAATTGTCTTTTTTTTCTTTTTCTCAGACATACGCATTTCTTCCATAGTTGCTCGGAACAGACTGAGACATTTCCACAGACGACAGCACGTGTCCTCGGGAGGACCGTTGGTATGGATACGGTCTAAAATACAACAGAGGAGCTGCAGTTAATAAGACTTGTGCCAATTAGTCAATTAACCCTGAAGAATAAATTACTGGCATTTATTAAAGTTTACATTGCAAAAAAACCCTCAAAATCAATGTTGTTAGACATATCCAACTGTAATAATCCCCATCCAATAAATACCTTTTCATTCAGTATATTGACAATATGACATTTTTATCCCTTTTGACACCAAAACTTGTCATGGATACCCCTGATAGAGTTTTTTTAGACAGACATTTTTTATAAATCATTGGTTGTTTGGATCAGTAGTTTTAGTTAAATATATCTTATAGCAGATGAACACAGACATATTTTAGAGGTAAAATGAAGTTTATAGGATTTACAGAAAGTGTGCAATAATTGTTGTAAGAAGTAGGCATGTGCATAAATCTGGAAACCCTTGTTATTTTATTGATCTAAACACCTTTAGCTTTATTTTTGCGCCAGAAAATTAGTTCGGTAAGCTCATTGACCCTTGACCTACATACACAGGTGATGTGTATGTAGGCCAATACCAGTTGGCAATCATGCCAAATGGTATTGGCCAAAGGTGGCCGATTGAAGTTTGTTGAAGACATGATCTGCTGCAGATGTGTCACTTGGCATTGTTCAACTATCCAGAGGCACTTTACACAAGGGAATAAGGTGCTTTGGACTGATGAAACTAAAGGTGAATTGAACATTACAAGAGATATTCTGTATGGCAGATGAAGAACACAGCTTTTTAAAGACTCAATAACAGCTATAGGAAGTGTTTAAAGGATGTCTTTTCTGGAAAAGAAGAATTTACCGAATGTCATTTTTCTGTTGGGTCATACGTTTATGCACCTGTCTGTTTTTTAGGTAATTTTGTACACTTTCTATAAATCCTATAAACTTAATTTCACTTCTAAAATATCCATGTGTTCATCTGCTATATGATATATTCAATTAATTTCAGATCCAAACAACACACAACAACAACACATTATATAGTTAAAGCATAAAATATAGATTTAGTTTGTAATCCCAAAATTAGTCAAAAGACTCATATTTACCAAATTTCATGTTTTTACTTAACATCAGGTGTAAAGGTTATTAGCAGGCATTTCGACAACATTTCTACTCACATTTTCTCTTCACTGGGTGCTTGGAGTCTGCAGGCACACATCAGACATGAACCACCACAGATGGCCAATGTGGCTGAGGACCAACCAATGTACAAACCCTCTCCGATTTCATACCTGTGGCACATGTAACGTATTATATATACAATTCATATGTATTGTTTAGATGATAGGGAACTAGCCGGCTATTGTTCTGCAGATCGCATTTAACTTACTTTGTCCCTGGATAAAACTGGTCGAAGAATTCCTGTGTGATGTTGGCTGCATACCAAGACACAGCAATCATGGTGCACAGTCCTACAAAACACAGGTGTTATGTTGAATAGATGAAGAAGTGAGGCCTGTTGAAGGGGTCAGTTCATATAAAAAAAAATGTAAAATCATTTAAAAGTCTCCAAATATATATTATAATGAAACCCCTGATTTTGTGTTGGGTTTTAACTAGATCTGTAATGATTATTTTATTAGTAGCCAATTATTATGTAATAATGGAAAATTGGTTTAGTGTACTGTTGCACCTAAGGATTTGACTAGACTTCTGACAGTTTTCCAAAAGATGAATATTAAACCTAAAATGTTTTTTTAGTCCAAAACCCAATGATCACCAGTTTACTATTATAGAAGACTAAAGACAGAGATAATATTCAGATTTAAAAAACTGGAACAACGAAGAGACAAATTGGATACTTACATTAAACACTATCTATTTTCTTAATGAAGTAAATTTTAGGAAGAAGATGTCCAATTTCTTTGGTTTGTGAAACACTGATCAGCATTTTTTGAATCAAACAATTAATTGATGAATCACTTCAATAACCAAGAAAATAGAATAATTCAAAATAGTGGTTATTTGCACCCTGAGACCTAACTATATATAAATGTTCTGACACCACCATTTGGTCAACCTGAGCTTTTTATTGGAATATCTCTACTACTATTAGTTGGAATTAGTTGGCTATAGAGTTTTCACAGATGTCCTAAGATGATGAATCAGTCCTTTAATCTTCCATCTCACATGGATGTATCATCATCAGGTTAAATTTCTGTTGTTTATGGCATCATATCTGCTAAAGTGACGACATTCCCATCAATCTCGGCTGTAGTCTGTGGCTAATTAGCAAATACTAGCACGCTAACACACTAAGATGATTAACACGGTAATTAATTATTTGTCAGTGGACGTGCCGGTCCATGTTACTACTAATCTCGTCTAACTGCATCACTTATGTTTTCTACTTGTGTGTCCTGTCCTAATGATCCATAGACCTTGGATTACAACAGGCTATTGTGTGTGAACAGGCCTGTTAGAACAGGGATAACCTTTTGAACTTCTGACCCATTTTCGACTAGCTTGTCTTCTGCCCACAGAGATTATATAACCTCTCCAGGTGTAGCTAAAGATAAGACTTGACCCTTTTTTTATATCAATATCTCATGAGCTTCAAGTTTTACAACACCTGCAGAGCTTGGTTTTCTAATATTATAAGCCAGGATCTTGGAACTGGATGATTTCAAGTCATTCCTTCACAAATATAAACTATCATTATATTATTATAAACTATTTTCCATCATGCTTGTGTTGTGTCATTGCTGGTGCATCCATCCTCTTGTCTTTACCCTGCAGTAAAAAGAGAACTCCTCCAACTGCAGTGATCCTCCCCTTCAGGATGTAGTTTTCGCCTCCTATTTTGGAACACTGCATTCCTGAGAGAGTAGCAACAAGCCCAAAAGTTCCAAACACAATGGAAGCGATCATCAGTGCTCGGGATGCCTGTATGTATCCTGTGCAAAAACATGGAAAAAAAATCATTCAATTTAGTTACAATACGGCGTCACACACATTTAAAACAATGTATTTACAATGTAAGAATTTAACAAATCAAATATACATACGTGTATTATTAACAGTAATGTTTCTGTTGCAGTAAGCATCATATTATTGCTATTGTGTTAAAAATACACAGTTTAGCTACCAAGATGACATTAGTTGTAGCATCAGTAGAGGTTCACTAGTGTTGATGCTAGTTCTATGAACAGAGACCTAGCAGAGACCCACAACAAACAAACCTGCACAAATCACAACTCCAGCCACAAAACGTTCTTAAATCTTTCTATCGTTCATTCAGCATTTTCCGAGAGAAAAAACATAGTCACAGCTGTAGCACTTGTTTGACCATCGAATCAACCTTTTTGATCTACAATCATATGAAATGGAAATAATATGTACTAAGAAGTAGTATATTAGCCCTGTTACTACAGATTATAGCCAGAACATTAGAATTTTCAGGTTCATAAAGATGCATCTAGACACATCATGTCTAAACCAAGAGGACGTACTGGAAAACAATGTCAGTATTTGATTCAGATGAATTCCACTCAAATTTCAAAGTGAAACCTTGAAATATTTTTTGTAAAATGCTTTTTTTTAATACAAAAACTATTTCCTCTACACAATTTCTATACTACGCTGCTTGATCTTCGAAATCCATTCCCATTATTGTGTGGTTTGGGATCAGAACCCCAGTAAGACGTCATCAATACTATGAATACAGTTTACTGCGGTGGCCACATACCATTGAGTGCGAGCAAGGATGGAAAGTCTCGGCAGTTGTGAACTCCTGTAGAGTCCGTTGCACAGGACATCCATAGGTTTTCATAGATAGTTGATGTGGTAATAACATTACCGTCCACTGAAGAGACTTTCCAGTATCGATTAGGAAGGGCGATACCGACCATCAGCCAGCCGAGAAAACCCAAGAAGAAGGCTAAAGCTTCCACTATTGGATTCATACTTTTCTCAATTTTTTTAATGTGTCCAACCCGTGTCGTTATCCAGAGAGAGGAACAAAAAACGTGTGGATTTGTATGACGCCACAGACCCAGTGTGCTAATCCCATTCTCTCTTCAACCGAGATGCGAAAGGAATCTATGAATCAATGATTAATTGCGAATAGCCCACTTATAGGTTCCCCTATTATTCACAACTCCATTGAACCTTTTTCAAAGGCTCCACATGTTTGCCCAACTCAGACAACAGAGAGGTGAAGTCCAGCCTTCCAACCCGCTCACAAGCGTCTATAGACTCAAAGCAGTTTGTCACCTCTTGACGTTTGCTTTGAACACTGAATAAATAATATCAAACTAGTAATGATGGGACTCGAGTCAGGTTTTGGGCTTCTCCTTTCGCCCTCTGTGCAATGGATGATGGGAACGTCCATTGTGGTCGGAGGTGAGGGTGCATCAGCACATGAAGGCAAACGCTGACACAGATAAAGCTGTTTGCTTGTGTGACACCTGACGCCAAAAGACTTGTCTTCATCTGTTTGAACTATTTTAGCATGGCTGTTTTTTCAGGCCTTTATCATGATGAGGAAACTTACATTTTACTCTATATTTTGCATCTGTTTTAAATGCTTTGGACTTAAACACAAGATCTAAATGCTTTTTGACTTCACAATTTATTTCAAATGATTTTATTATTCATGTTGATCATTTTGCCAATCGCATATTTTCAACCTTTGATTCTACATAATACACAACGTACAACCAGATTCATCACCAGAGTTCTTGTTACAACTCGAAACTAAACAATGACAGTGGAAGATCAGATCATTTTGATCTTTTTTAATGATGACAAAACACGAGGCTTCGATTGTGCTGACCCATCCAATGTGTTTCTCCAGTGTTCTTTAACATGCTAAATGTTCAAATAAAGAAACTGCCTTCACTCATTTATCATCCATATCTGTAGGGCAATCTCAAATCTACTACTCATATGGAAAATTATAGAAAAGGTTTTTTATCTGAAATTACACGTAGATCTCACACAAAATATTTTATTTGACATGTGCCAATCTGACATCAGAATCTTAAAATGAACTCCAACAACAATAATTTTGTGTCTCCTTGTCTTAGTTCTGCTTGATTTGACCCAGATGACTTTGTTTTCCTGTTTAGAGGCACCGTATTAAAACGTCTTTCTTTCTATGTTACTGATAAATTCTTCTCTGTTTCAGTTGTTGACTTTGAACCAGTTGATATTGACATTTCATATGAAGTCCCTCAGGGATTTATTATTGGTCTTCTTCTGTTTAATTTGCTCTCATTTGGTGCCATAATTCATCAGCACAACATTTGATATCATTCCTATGCTGACGGCGCACTAATTACACTAATTATGCATGAATCTTTCTGTAATCCACTTAAGCTTAGTAAATCATTTCATGTTGAACTTTGGACTAAAAAACACTTACAACTAAATTATGACCAAAGCAGAATTCTACTGGGAGGTCTGAAAGCTCTGATGCACCAAATTTACTCTTTACTAACTCCTTACAAAAACCTGAATGTGATGATTAATTCTGATCTTAACTTTCAGAAGCAAATGTGTTATCATTTCACCAACCCTTTGGTGAGGCTGAGAACTGCAAGAATGAAAGTACAAATAATAAGAAAAAATGAAAGTACAAATAATAAGAAAAAATGAAAGTATAAATAATAAGAAAAAATGAAAGTAAAAATAATGAGGTAGAAAACACAAACAAGCCCATGATATTTCTAATTAATGCCTACTCTGACTATTTTTTTCTTTTTTACAGAAAATTCATTGATTTGTTTTCTGAGATCCTGAAATGAAGAAGTTGATCACAAAAAGACAATTAGACAACAACAAACACTAGTTTTACTTACCTGGCAGAGCAAAAAGGGATGGAAAGTCACGGCAGTTATAGATCCCTGTTGAATCACTAGCACAGGACATCCAGAGATTTTCATAGATTGTGGAGGTTGTAATTACGCTGCCCTCTGTGGTTGATTCTTTCCAATACTGATCCTCTAGTGATACGAAAATCAATATCCAGGCAACAAAACCAAGGAAAAGTGCTACTACCTCAATGATCTCTTTCATCTTGAAAGAAATTTCCTATTAATAATTAGCAACACTGATAGTTGTTGCCTCTGTGAGGAGCTCTATTCACAACTTCTGTATCTGATATACATTTTGGGAGTGTGAGAACTGACTCAGGATTTTTTTTTCTCATGCACTCAAACCTGGACTAATTTGAACATTGATTTGTTGGCTGTTCCTACATTATAAGTCTGCTATTCCCGCCCAAAATTGATGACATTTCACATGCCCGGCACTCTACCATAGAAATGTAAATATGCACAAAGCATTTTTTTTTCCACTTCTTAATGACAATGGAGATTATCTCTTATAAAACAATTATCACAGTTTTAAACCCATTAACCAAAAGGTTTAAATGTGTTAAAAGCCATTTGGGTTAATTAAAAATGCTTTTAAAAACTTTTCCAATAGACAATTTTCAATAAATCCAATAAACAATAAATGTTAATATTTAATTTTTCAATTATTTGTTTCTTTGTTGGCAGTTTGTAATTAAAAAATATGTTCTAATATATTATATGTTCTAATATATTTTATAATTTGAATAAGATCAGAGAAAGTTTTATTCATGGTGTGAATAATCATTGTGTGAACAACCAATTACGGAGTGGCGTCCTTGTTGTAATCTGTGTTTACTCTGTGATTATCTTTCTTTTCTTTGCTTTTTTTCTTTTTGGGGGGGGGTGTTCTCATTATCTTGTCTCTTGCCTGTAATCCCTTTTGAGGAATTGGTAGCTTGTGATTTTAGGGAAGGTCATTTCAAGTTCCATAAGCAAATACTTGTGGGGAAATAGCGAATAGAGGGCAGCGCAAACACTGAAAGCTGTGTAAAAAGCCGTCGGTGTGTGATTTATTGAAGGCAGAAAGTGTCTATTTTAGCAGTGGTTAAGCATTAACTGGAGTGAAGTAGGACAAAAGATGCATTCAAATACTCAATCTTTGTAACAGTTTTTTTTTTTATACTGGAGCATATAGGTTTAACATTGTATATATAACTTACATTGGACAGTGCTGTCCACTTAAAGAAGTTGGCCAAAGACCAAGTTATTCTAACACACCCTTATTTATTAGTCATCTCTGTATATTAAGCAACATAGAGGTGTGCACAAAAAATGATTAAGTAATTGTGATGTATACACAGCACAATATTATATTCTCTTTATTTTTATAGCTGCTCAATATTCTGGGGATATTAAGAGCAGAAATGTTTATAAGGACAACTTCTAACGTGCCGTTAGAGTTTATATCTTATCAAAAGTGGAATGTCTGCAGCCTACCAGTAATCAGAAGCACAGTTCAAAGTTCTGTCATATACTTGTACTGTATACAGTATTAAACAGACATTCAGGCATTAACTCATAATCTGTTCTCGGTTAATATTTTATTTACTTGGCCGTCCCTCATTCCGATAAAATATTTATTCAGTTGTGTCCGCGTTGACCTCGTCGTTTAAAGGCGAAGTAAACACGGAAACAAACCATGGAAGGTTTTCGGTTTCCAGCCCGTGACTCTGTTACAACCAGCATTTACCTGTTTAGACTGTAAATGTAATGCTTTCATCTTATTAAATTTGTAACACATAAAGGGAAATGTAGCAGGCAATAATGTGGTTTGTTAATGCTGTTCGTGTCAGGTGAAGATTCAGATGTTGTGTTTGAACAAACACACAAATTTTCAAATTTTTTTTTTCTTTGAAAACACACGAATGACAGATTTGAACTGAAACAACAACCTATAAAATTCACAAGGATGTTCTTAATTCCCATGTATTAACACAGGTTCATACCAACTGCTTTAAATACCTGAATTTTTACACAAGAAATACCTTAAAATTCTGACATTTCTTTTACTTGGTCCTTGAAAACATACTTAAATAAAGTTGAAAGGAGACCAGAATAATAAATAATTTTAATAAACATATTCGAAAAAGATGAGAATGGCCATGCTTGGAACTTTTAAAAACTTTATGTATACCATATTGTGATCACAATTTAATTAACTAATTATCAAGAGATAAAACAAAATGTTATTTCCATGTATATTCTATGTAATCACCAAATGGCAGATTCATTCACTCTATATAAAGGGAACAAATCCTTTCAATCATTCTTATAAATTTAGTGTGTAATCGGTAATGAGAGAAATGTGGAGAAAAGAGAAACACATGGCTCATTTTTACATGACATTATCTGCTCATATAAATTATTATATCAAAGAAGCAGCTGCCGTAGTGTTTTAATTTATATGACCTAACAGTGATGATGTAAAATATCAGATCAATTCAGCTAAAATATATTACCTTAATCTTCTTAATCATTTTAGTACCGGTTTGGTTATCAAGATGATTTTCATGATTTAAAACCTTTGTGCGATTCTTCTCTGAACTAAACTCTGATGCTGTTTCATGTACAGGTTCAGTCATGTGCTTTCAACAAAACCTATTTAAATAGTGAGACTTATACCTTTTCAACAGTCAGTATTTGTGTATTGGACGTAATAGAGTTTCGGTGATGTCACAGCTTCAATACAAGGTATAATAAATCAATTTGATTGTTTGCTAAGATTATGCCTCTCGCTCTCTCTCCCCCACCCTTTCCTGCAAACACACAAACAGCGAAGGTTTAAAATCAGTGATTTGAAAAAATGATCATTACAAACTGTAATTATATGAAACATTTATTAAAACAAGAAGTTGGTTGTTAGATTGGTCTTGCAAGAATTGTTTTTAACTATACGAGAATCATTGATCTATTGCTCTAATCTTTATGTTACCTAGTTTAACTCTTGGTTCTAAACTGAAATACAACAATATACGTCAACATAAGGAAAGGCCAGGAATACATGGTGAACATATACTGTATATATATATATATATATATATATATATATATATTAGCCCTGGGTATGTTTTAATATTAGGAATTATTTTAAAACCTTTTAAAGTTGAAATTAGAGTTAATCACTTAAGTGTAGAATTAGGAACCATTTAGAAGCTACAGGAATATTGTCTTAAAGTCATTGAATTCAAAGATCTTTGTAAAGCCATTTGCCCATTTGTAAAGAGCATAGATTACCACGGTATTCGAGAAGTGCTTCAGTTTCCCGCTCAAATTTAGAATGGACGTTCCTACATTTTCATGTAAGATACAACCAGGAGTGACGAATTCCTTACTGGTGAAATGGAATAAATTATTACAACTTTTCCACCTTTATCTTTATGTGTTGACAACCTCATACAAACATGCACAGAAAATAAATATATACCAACACACATATTTGTGCTTTGCATCGCAAGACTTTATTGATTGCTTTCAACTTCATCAACATCTACAATGTCTAGAAAGTTTTCCTTAATAATAACAGCTATGTTTTATATAAATTAATACAATAAATACATAAATAATTTTAATAAATAAATACAGAATAATAAATACATACATTTATGTCAAAATATCAATCTTTGGTCCATTATAATAATATAAACATGGTTTGCTATACAAAATAATTTTTATTTTATTTTTATGTGATTTCTAAAAGACAACATTTCTTAGTTTACAGCAGCCATTGTAAGTGCAACCATATTTACATATTCTGTTATATATGTCATGTGACATATGCTACAGTATTAAAAAATTATATTATACTCCATTATATATATCATACTGACACTTCAGCAGTATTACTGCATAACCGTTACAGTATAGGTACATAATATTTTGTATTTTTATAGTTTAACATAAAAGTATCAGTACAACGATACCAGATGATCTCTCTATATAAAGCAAAGAATCCCTTTATGTTTTTCTGTGTCCATTACATCCCACACTGAGGTCAGAGAGGAGATTACATCTGTTGTGAACAGTCTATACTTCTAGCTCTGCAAAGTGATTTCAGTTTAGTATTTCCAAATCCAGTCAGAAATATGTCTTTTCCTCACAGAAGCATAATACATCTCACTTGCAGATTGGGCCGATTACGCTGTAATTTCTGGAAATCACTGTGGGAAGCTGGAAGTCCACATTGAGCCGATGATGCAAGTTCACATGATCATAATGGTTTTACCAGGTGATAATACCACAGAGAATGAACTGATATGACGTTCAGCTCTACTTTTCATGTTCAAGACATTGACTCAAGGAGCTCAAAGATGTAGGCTCTCTTTGAGTCTGTGGTGTTCACTGAATGTTGATTGCTTCTAACTTCTACTGATAATTTGACTTGTGGTCATATCTTGGAATTACAACATTGGGCCCAAAAACATTTGTCCTACACACAATCTTGGGTAAAGTAACGGATGTTAAAGGGCGAATCAATATTTCTGAACATCACAATCACAACAAAATATCTTTTTTCATTCTAAAAAAATGATTCATTCAGTCCACTAACATTTAGAAAGTCTCAAGATTCAACTATCTTAACTCCCTTCAGAGTCAAGTGAGAAATAAATCTCAGACTAAATATGTCTCTGTATCCTATTCTCTTATATATACATTATATATAATTTTATATACACAATTCAGATTTATTTGTATAGCACTATCTCATACAGGAGAGTTTCAAAGTGCTAAACATGTACGTACACAGAAGTAAGTATATACACACATCCTGTACATATACTCTGAGTCACTTTAAGAGAAAACATAGCTCTTTAGTTTGTTTTAAGCAAGTCTAAGCAACAAGAGTATTTTGTAATCTGAAAATAACTGATATTTAGGTGGATTTATGCCATTATAATTTACTGCCACCATATAATTGATCTCAACAGATAATTTGTTTAAACTTCTACCTTCCACCATCTTTCTGCTTGGTTTATACCAGTCTCACCAACTTACAGGATAATGCATCCGCCACCTTTGGCCTCCACAAAGTTCGGGTCGAGGTCACTGGGCAGTTTTCCATTCTGTCCCCAGATATTCAGCTCCCCAAACACGCCTGTCTCGATCATCTCCTCCTGCCACGGAATTGGAATGTTGCCGGAAGAAAACTCATTGAAGAACTCAGTGTCCGTGTTATCAAAGACGATGCCTTTAATTTCGCTGAAGGCGCCGACGTCATCGATATCTTTGGCATAGACCATTCTTGGATCAGGGACAAACGGAGGAGCTAGCATGCCTTTGGAAGGAAGACAGATGATATAACATAATTAAACCATGGAAAATACCTGTTTTTGTTGCATTTCAACCTCTTTTGCACATTTCTGTAATTATTACCTCTACAAAGTTATGTTTTTCTGTTTGTTAACAATATACATAAAAATAAACTCTCATTACCAAAATGTGGGCTGCTTTTTGGTCAAATTATCAGTAAAGGTTGGGAATGGTACCATAAACAAATTAATCATTTTTTGTAAGGATCTGAAAGAAATCCTGGTTTCTGAATTGCTTTGAATTTTTTTTTGTTTGGTAACATTGTGGTAAATGGACCTTCAGACAGGTGCCATGATTTGGGGTCCCCTGGTGGTGATATCTGGTGTCTGCATCTGTTTGGTGGAGTGCTGCGCTTTCAGGGTGATTTATTTTTTACCTTATTATCTGCTATTCATTAACTAATTTAGAAATATAAATACTAGGTAAAGTATGTGATTGGTGAAATCAGTAAAAGCTCATAACTTTCAGTTAAGTTAAGTTCAGTTAAGATTCACAGTCAAAACAGGAGATTTGTACAAGAGAAAACTCCTACTGCTTTAACTTTTTATTAACCTTTGGTTTCGCAGCATTCTAATTATGTATTTTTCTGTATTGATGACTTTAAACTTAGCTTACCTGCTTCCAGACGGCCAAAGTTAATATCTTTGAAGAAAGGCTGATTCTTGAGCTCGGCGCACTCGTTGTTCTTGAAGCCGAGGCGTTTCTCCGGGTCCTTCATCATCAGACCTTCACAAATATCCTTGGTGTCTTTGCTAAATTTCGCCGAATATACAACTGCATCGTTCAGGATTCTGCGAGTAACCTCTTCATTTGAAACCTAAAAAAAATACAACATTGAATGCATGGGGGGTGTTAAAAATGCATACTAAAGTGTCATCTAGAGGCCAAAACATGTGTTAAAGTGCCCTCATGGGGGCACAAAAGGGTACTAAAGTGCCTGCTAGGAACCAAAACACATGTTAAAGTGTCCTCTAGGAACCAAAACATGCACCAAAAGTCCCCCCTTAGGAGGAAATGCATGATAAAGTGCCCTTTAGGAGCCAAAACGTATGTTAAAGTGCCCTCGTCAGTGGCTATATGTGTTTTTGCTTTTCGCCCTACTTTTCAAAAAGTCTGTGCATGCCACTGATTGTTGAAAAGGAGGATCCCTATGAAAGAGGCCTAATGTGTCTGTTCTACATGATCTGTACCTTCTCTCCTCGTACTCTAAACGGCCCTTTGGCTTCAATCATCTCGTACAATGTGATTCCCAGAGTGAAATAGTCCACGGTGTAGTCATACTTTTTCTTCTCGAGGAGTTCCGGAGCCATGAATCCTTTAATCATAGACAAATCGCTCGTTAGCAAAACATGATCTACGTGATTATTTGAGTTGACTTGGTCCGTTTGTTCGTGGTTCTATTCACTCACCTGGAGTTCCTGCATATCCACTAGTTTTGTCTATTCCTGGTTTAAGTTCCACAGCCAGACCCATATCTGACAGACGGACGTGTCCTGAGTGAGAAAGCTTTGATTACTAAAGTGGCATAATGGGATTTAATAGACAAACAACTATTATATACAGCAGGAATTCAGTCTGATTGAACACAAACCCAATGTTTGTTATCTCAGATCAATGTGAAAACAGTATTCTTGTGCATGTTTAGAGCCTTTGTCCAATCCTCCAAGGCAAACCTGCAGCATAGTTTACCATGATCATTTACACCAGCTTAAAGTGAACAAGCCTAATGAGCTAAAATGGGGTTAAAACCAAGTTATAACCGAGTTATCTGATTTACCCACTAATCCTGCTTCATGATAAAGAACACAGAGAAACAGAGCTGTCCGAAGTCTTCACAGTCATTCATTTAGAAGTATAAATACTTAGATTCAAAAACACATCTGTAGATGTTGAAGAATCAACGAAAGTAAAAGTGTAAAAGTACTGGTTTCAAAACTATTTAAAGATTAAATTAGATTAGGTAAGATTACATTAGATTACATTAGATTAAGTAAGACTGTATTGATCCTTTGGGAGGTTCCGTCAGGGAAATCTCCATCACATATGGCAATGTTACAAACTTAAGACGCACCAAACAGAGATGAGCATTTTAAGTACCAACATTAACAAAGAAAAATTAAATTAAATAAATGACTGTACACACCATTGATATTGCTCCATGGTTAATGTAAAAGTGCACATTAGTATAAAGAATAGAATAGTAGATATGTAGATTAGTGCATGTGGTTATATAAAAAAAATTGCACATGGTTACATGGTTATATACTGTATTATATATACAATATTGCATAAATATAAACTATATATTAAGATATTGGAGTATATATATATATATATATATATATATATATATATATATATAGCGGGCGACACGGTGGTGCGGTGGGTAGCACTGTTGCCTCACAGCAAGAAGGTCGCAGGTTCAAGACCGCCTTGGGCCTGGGTCTGGGGCCTTTCTGTGTGGAGTTTGCATGTTCTCCCCGTGTCTGCGTGGGTTTTCCCCGGGTACTCCGGTTTCCTCCCACAATACAAAAAACATGCTCAGGTTAATTGGTAAACTCTAAATTGCCCATAGGTGTGAGTGTGAGAGTGAATGGTGTGTGAATGGTGTGTGTGCCCCACGATTGGCTGGCGACCATCTGGGGTGTATCCCTGCCTCTCGCCTTAACGCGCTGGGATAGGCTCCAGCAGACCCCTGCGACCCCGAAAGGGAATAAGCGGGATAGACAATGGATGGATGGATGGATATATATATAGGCATTTTTGCAAAAAAAAAAAAAAGAAACTTCCATTTGAGCTGTTTATGTGTTTTTTCAGTTGGGTCCTTTATAATCTTCTTTTAAAACATTTTACAGAATATATTCTTTATGTTCTGTAATGATTCTCAGTGTGATTTCTGGGATTTTATGGACAAATAATTGATCTTTGAACTCTTATCTTATTAATCATTGAACTTTGTGCAGCAGATAATTTAGCTTATTTCAAGTTTTTTATGCCTCATACCAGAAGGTCACATGTTCAATTCCTTGGTCTGGGATCTTTCTGTGTGGAGTTTCATGTTCTCCAGCTTCCTTTTACAGGCCCAAAACGTGCTGGGGTTGTGCGTTTCACGCGTGTGTGTGCGTGAATGGTGTGTGTGTGCCCCACACACCATTCACACCACCATAAAATAAACTGGTGACCTGTCTGGGGTGTATCCTGCGAGTATAGAGAATGACTAACTAAAAAATACAATATTAGATTTCTTTTTCTAACTATATTTGCTCTGTCAGAGCAACATAAATTGATTCTGACACTTCTTGTAGTCACCTCACAGGTTGTAGATTTATTTTAATACCAGGTGTACCAGGAAAAACTAAAGAAAAGGCCTGAAGCTTAAGTAACAAACCTGTATTGTCTTTTTCGGATAGAAAACATGGATTTGTTAGTATCAGTGTGTCCATGCAGGTACATGAGGAAACGTCTCACCTGCATCATCCAGCAACACATTTTCTGGTTTCAGGTCTCTGTAAATGATCCGGTGCTGGTGAAGGTGCTCCAGCCCACAGATGACCTGAGCTGTGTAGAAACATGCTCTTTGCTCACTGAACCCAGGGTTCTTTTCATTCACGTTATAGATATGAAACCTGTGTGAGGGAGGAGGCTGTTACACAGGGTTTTACTGAACTTTTGTGAACTCCAGAACTGGCATTTTTGCAAAAAAAAAAAAAAGAAACTTCCATAAAATGTAAAAAATAAAGTATTTTAGATTTTATGTGTGACATTTAATGGTAATGATGCATAGAAAATGCACGTATATGATGTTTTTTGACATAATTCAATAATATAACATTTTGACAAATCTCCATAAAAATCATAAAGGTCTGTGTGTTTGTTGTGAAAAAAAAAACACAGAGAAACTGTTATAATATATTTTGTGGAAAATGATTCAATCGTATATAGACATTGGTGCATATTAATGATGTTTTACCTCACTAACTTGTAATAAAAACATTTTTCTATAAAAAAAAAAGCCCAATTAATGACAGTACAAAATGTGACAGAAAATTCAGTGAGTAAATGATTTGAATTGAAATGCATGCAAGTGGAGCTGCAACGATTCAAAACTATTACATTAATCACCAGCTATTTCGTCATTTGATTTGATTCATTTTTAAAAGGAAGAAAATGGTTCCGGTTTCTCAAATCTGATTATTTCCTGGTTTCTTTAGTCTTGAATTTAGGCATTTTACACCATTTCATGAGGCAAACAACTTAAAAATCAATAGATTAATCAACTATCAAAATAGTTGCTAGTTGCAGCTCCGCATGCAACATAATCACTAAATATGGAATAACAGAGAAATCAGTTATCAGTTCTTCTTACATTAACGCTCCTATTTTTTTTTTATTTATTAAAGGTTAATTAATAGTGTAAATACTTACATTTCTTTGTAGGTGTTATTTTTATGTTTATTTTTACTGATCTGGCCTGTTTGAGATCAAACTGAACGTGGCCCATGAACTAAATTGAGTTTGACATCCCTGCCTTAAGTTATTCTCTGACTTAAAGCAGGTGACGCACCTGAGTCAGTATATTAGCTGTGAGGTTTCAGTCCACTAATCAGCCTGTGCTTAGGCTGATTAGTGGAGATAAGCGGAGTGCAACAAGCTCTCATATCGGTAAACTCCACAAACCACTAGGCAGCGTATGGATCTCGGCTTGCGTCATAAATAGCTGCGTTTGTGTGTCTGCGTCGCGTACCTGAGGTCTCCGCCGTTCATGATGGTCATGACCAAGCAGAGGTCGGTCTTGGTCTGGAAGGCGTAGGCCAGCGACACGATGAAGCGACTGTGGACTTTTGCGAGGATCCGTTTTTCCACAATTGCCCCCTAAACACAAATCAGTTCACGATCAGTCCAAGGAAACTGGATAATATCATGTATTTGAAAGCGTTAATGCTGGGAAACATTAGTGTTGACCTGTCAGCATTTGTCATTTGGGTCTAACTGACTCTAAGATACTGGTCTAAACCTGTTTAACCAAACCTCAGTGATGCTTAGATGGAATGATTATTAATATGCCTGAAAAATCTGCTGCAGACAAGCTCTGTTGTGTATAAATGGAACCAAGTCATCATTCTTTAAATTCGGTTTTCATGATCGTCTTTACTGTACTGGAGAGTGGAGTAACTCAGAGAACCTGCTTCATTATCCACTGATGCTTTTAGAGGCAGTGGGCTCCAGTCCGATGCTTTTGTCTCTGTCTGAGCTGCTTTGTGAGGTCTTTAAGAGGGTTACAAGCCTCTTTGCATTGAGCCGTTGTGGTGAAAACTAAACCTGGACCCCTCACTGGGGAATAATGTCTCCCATTCTGTTCTATTTTGGGTTGCCGGTAGACAAACTTGACTCTACGTCGGGGCTTTACCTCGTAGCCTTTGCGCTTCTTCAGCCGCTTCTTTTCCAGCTTTTTGTTGGCGTACATTTTGCCTGTGGCCTTCGCCTGGCAGGCAAACACCTCCCCGAAACCTCCTTTGCCCAGCACCCTGAAGTCCATGAACCACTCCTCATCGAAAGGCTGGCTCTCCATCCATTTGAACTGGACGTAACGCAGGAAGTACATGCTCTTCAGGAACCCATCCAGGGCCTTGGTCTCCAGGTGTTTGAGCAGCTGCTGCTCAGTCTCTTTGAACAGGTTGCTTTTAACATTTTTGTAGTCTTCCTTCACCCGGGCAATGGCCTTCTCTTCCATGAAGCTGCAGAAATTCTTTGAGGACGACTCGTAGTACTTGTTGACGATTTTCTGGGCCTTCTGTACTCGGTCCTTCTCCTGGCTGACGGTGTAGTCTTCCATGTCCTTCCACAGGTCCCCGGCGTTCTTGTGGGTGGCGTCGCTCTCCAGGAACGCCTGGAACATGCGTTTGCCGATGGGCTGTTTGACGCACATGCTGTCGAAGCTTTTGTCGACGGTCGCCTTGAATTGTTCACAATCTCTGATGTGCGGGAGTTTCAGCCTGGCTCGCATCTTCTTGTCGCGCATGGTGGCGGCGGCAGCTCCATCCACGCTGTTTCGGGCTGAGACGTAGGCAGAGTTCGCCACCACCGTCTCCAAACCACCGATGTCCATGGCTGCAACTTTTCCTGGAAAATGCAAGACCGGGCGAGACATCAGTTACAGTCATGAAACTCTTACCATTAGTTTGCAGAGCTGCAACGATTAGTTGCTTAATCAATTAGTTGCCAACTAGTCAATTAATCACCATCTATTTTGATAACTAATAAATTGATGTAATTTTCTAAAAAGAAAATGTCAAATTCTCTGGTTCTAGCTTTTCAAATCTGACTATCTTCTGCTTTATTTAGTCTTCTATAATGGTAAACTGAATTTTAGGTTAAATCTTTACCTTTGGGAACCAAACTAATTGATCATTGATCTTTCACTCTAGAGCTGCAGCAATTAATCAATTATTCAACAATTTTTACATTACCTTAAGCTATTTCATCTAATAATAATCAATAATCAATTGTAAAAGTCACACTTAAGACACTGAAATGATTATTGATTATAAAAATAGATGCTGGACTTTTTTTCAGAACTGTTAGTGCCCAATTGCTATCGCCTAGTTTTGTGTTTTGTTTTTTATTTTTTTTAGTTGATTGATTTTCTTGCATTTCTCTGCTTTTGCTATTGCAATTTCCCCACTGTGGGACAAATAAAGGATTATCAAATCAAATCAAATTGGTGTTGGGTGAGCGGAATTCTTTTAGAGTTTGATTTCTATGTGCTTTGTCAATGTATTTTGTATTTTCTAAAGTGTTAAATTTCAATAAATGCATGTTTATAAAGTGATCCACATTTAACACCATTTGATAAAGCAACAAACTAATTGATTAATTTATACAATTATGTTAGATTCATCACCAGTAAAATAGTTGTTTGCTGCAGCTCTACAGATTTGCATTCTGCAGTTTATTTTTCATTTTAACTAACCACCTCTTCTGTTCTAATAACATATTTGCTTTTCCATTTTAGAAGCCTTACGTAGCGCGTTCCTTCTGATTAACAGATACAATTGGAGCCTGTCCAATCCAATCATTATGACATCTGGGACTCCTTTTTTTACCTAAAGATCGGTGTCTCTAGGATTCTTTTCTACTCCACCATTAGTGTTTGCTTTATCTTTCTTTCACAATCAAATACATTGACACCCCGTTTCCGTAATGTGTGTGCATGAATGTTTCGATTAGTGACTTTTTGACTTACTAAATTCTTTGTGTGAATATGCTGCAAACCAACTTCCATGCAGGAAAAAAATACATTTCGATTCTATTCTATTCTATTCTATTCTATTCTATTCTAATGGTTGCACCAGTACATTAAAATCAGATTAAGTCTTCTATCCGATTATTAAAGCACATTTGATTAATAAAGTGTGGTGGATTAACTTCCAGATGAGAACATTTTAGGGGGCGACACGGTGGTGCGGTGGGTAGCACTGTTGCCTCACAGCAAGAAGGTCGCAGGTTCAAGACCTGCCTTGGGCCTGGGTCTGGGGCCTTTCTGTGTGGAGTTTGCATGTTCTCCCCGTGTCTGCGTGGGTTTTCCCCGGGTACTCCGGTTTCCTCCCACAATACAAAAAACATGCTCAGGTTAATTGGTAAACTCTAAATTGCCCATAGGTGTGAGTGTGAGAGTGAATGGTGTGTGAATGGTGTGTGTGCCCCACGATTGGCTGGCGACCATCTGGGGTGTATCCCTGCCTCTCGCCTTAACGCGCTGGGATAGGCTCCAGCAGACCCCTGCGACCCCGAAAGGGAATAAGCGGGATAGACAATGGATGGATGGATGGATGAGAACATTTTAAGGGTGAAAAGTGAATAAAGTTGAGATATGCTGCACCCTGCTGTCCAAAAGACAAAAGTTACCCAAGAGGGAATTCATCACCAGATGCTTCATATGAGACATGAAATTCAATGCAATGCTAAGGATTGATTATTGAAATAATTTGTTGTTCGAATAAATATTTAATTACTTTTGTTAAAAGAATCAACAGTTTTTATGATTAAGTAATTACATTATTTTAACCTACAATTTGATTGTTCACATTTTATTTCATCCTGCACTATTAGATGAAAAAAGGTCTCAAGAGAATCAAATCAAAAAATGCATCAAGGTGAATTAAATAGTTTATAAGTATCTCTTGCATTTAAACTTTCATTTTAATCTAAATATCCTCATGTGTTATGTTACTGCATGCAGTGCAACTTGTAGAAAACTATATCTCCCAGCAGATAAATGGGACAAGAAACTGCAAAGTGGATCAGTGTTGTGCTGTGTTAAGTCTTCCTGGGTGTATATTTAATGTCATAAGCTGATAAACTGCACCTGTCATGACCTGGTTCAGTGGTAAGTGATACTACTGGCTGCGCAGGTGCTTTCCTGATTTGACATTAATCCAATTAACAATGATTATTGACACCACTGTTTTATGTTTAGATGTTTGACAAGTTTGAAAAAAAAAGCTATTTTGAACTGAAATGTGTTTTAAACAGGTGGAACACTTAAACTTAGCTGTAAAATATAACTCTCACACTACAAAAAATAGAAAGCAATACACCTAATAAATCATAGTAATACAATATAGGAAGTGAGCAAATGAAGTTGCTAACAGGTTGCTGTTAGTTTTAAACTTTTAAATCTAAACTCTAAAAACTCATATAAATGTCATGCAAGATCAAATACAAAACATCTGGAGATGTTTCCTGACAGAAAATGTATCCAATAAATAGGTTAATCAGCATTCTGTCAATAAATATCTATATCTATGTCTATATCTATATCTATATCTATATCTATATCTATATCTATATCTACATATATCTATATCTATATCTACACACACACATATATATATATATGTATATATAAATATATACATATATATATAGACAGTATTTTACTCCAGATAAATAATAATGACTGTAAGCACCCACCAAATTTTCTTGCTGTAACAGCAGATCAAATTAGGACTTGAAGACAATAAAGTGAATAATCCAACATGTGCTTTCTTCTCTTCCTCACTCCTTGTTTTTTCTATCAAACGGAATAAATAAGAATCATCTATATTCCGCAGGGTCTTAAACACAGTTTCTTGGTGCTGACGCTCCCCTCTTTCCCGTCCTTGGTATGAGTGCGTTGAAAGGGTCGTCAGGTCGAGTTTTACCGCGCTGAAATCCTACTTGGTAGTTCATTAGCTGGTGAGGATTACACCCTGACATTTTCAGACGGAGCAACTTGGCAGAAGCTGTGACAGAACTCTAACTAGCAGCAGGAAGGAAACTGATGAGGAATCATGCACAAACTTACAGGCATCATTCACCACGCTATTCACTGCTGCACATTCCTCAACTATTACAAAAGCAAAAGCTATGAACTTTCACTTTTGATTGATGCAATTTTTTATTAACAAGAGTTTGAAACTGCAGCACGAGTATTTGCATCATTTTCTATGCATGAGTCTAACGAGTAAAATACTGTTCATATTCATTGAATTCTGCATGTGAATTCAGATCTTTGGGAAATATGCAAACATGTTGGAGCAGAGCGGACAGATATTATTCAGGTACATTTCAGGTGAGAGGATTTAATGGGTGTTTAAGGAAACGGAGACGAGGGATTTAGATTATGTAGCTTGAAACTCTGCCAAACATTGCAGAAAATATGTCCGAGCGGTTTAACTGAATCATTATGAGATGGGAAATTCATAAATGTCAATGAAGGTTACATTTTGGGATCTAGGAATGTTTTTCACCTCTTCCAGTGTAAAATATGTGGTGTAAAGGAATCACTGTATTTACATATCCATTCCATTCCATATCCATATCGTGTCTAAAGAAATTACTCCAAGTTAAAGATCAAAGTAAAACTGTAGGTATATTAACTGTTCAAGTGTAAAGAGATAAAGTCCTATATGAATAAAAAAAAATTATTCCACATTTGGCTCACCTTGCTTGGAAGCTGATAAGAAAATGTGCAGTTCACGATCCGATCAGCATCTGTAGCACTTTACATTGAATTTCAGTAAAATTTCGTTTTTTTAGTTTGTGTTATACCAGAAATAGTGGAGAGCAAAAAGAGAGAGGCAAAAACCACAGTTTGATACTTTATGCAAAAGGAAATTGAATAATTAAGACATTAAAAATAGGCGACTCACGAGAGGAAACAGGAGTCCTATTTAGGACTGTTTAAGTCCATTACCTGTACTGTGCACCAGGCTGGGGCTGTCCGAAAGACCCTGAACCCAAATCCTATTTAAGGGGGGTAGAGGTGAAACAGATTTCACATTCACGTCTAATCCAGCTCAGTGACGAAGAGAAATCCCACCGCCCAGATGAGGAGTTTAGTCTGTTGCTCAAACACAGTGAAATCCAAATTTATCTGCTGCCCTGTCAGAAAAAGATAGTGTCAATGTACCTTTAGTCATCAGGAAAAATCTGAATTACTTTGAAAAATGTATTTTAAAAAATCCTTTACACTAGTTTTTCATCCTTTAGGGTGATTTCAATAATTTAGTGATGGCGATTTAAATTTTCATTTTGTAATAGCTTGAATGAATAATTTGCCTCAATGAGTGTTATAAAACAGCAGGTGGCATTAATTATTATTATTATTATTAATTCATTGCAAAGTGAAAATCCTGTTCATTTGTGCACATTGTGGTTGAGGTAATGTCTGTGGTCCTCGCAGACTGACATGATCCTGTGAGCTGTGCTTCAGCTGATTAAACAGAGATGTGGTTAAAAACAGCCTGGAAGTCACTCTGACAATTATCTCTGATTAACACTGACATCGCTGCTCTGGTGACCTGCTATTTACCCGATTTCATTTTACTTACCTTGTTTATACAGAAATACTGACAGATGTGTGTCAGTCGAAGCTCACTTATTATTGTTAAATGTCTCGGAATTCATGTTTGAATCCCATGTTGACTTTATGAGAACAATTCTTTGCTGTCTGTTCTGATGAGTGCTCAAAGGTTTGTATTTGTTTTGTCAGATTCTGAACGCTTCTTTCAGCAGCTCATTAAGACATTAGCTTTTCGCTCCTCTGAGATGACATTTGACCTACATCTTTGTAATTAAAAACCTGTGAACTGGCAGCGCCTCTGCTTCTATTACTGTGTTGGTAAAAGAAGCTGTCGCCTCCTGGCAACACTAACCAGCTCAGTAACGTGTATGTTGCAACATTTTATTTTTATTGATTTCTTTATTTAGATGTGAGTGCAGTTATAGTAAACAGGTCTACCTAATCATCAGAAACACACCCATGTAACGTTGTCTGCATATCATGTAACCATCATGAAGAAGAGTTACAGTCATGTGGATATTGTTGAAAGTTATTTTCATATTTTTCTATTCAATTCAATTTATTTGTATAGCCCAGAATCACAAATCACAGAGTGGGCTTTACAGTTTGTACAAAAGCAACACAACATCCCTGTCCTTAGACCCTCACATCATACAAGGTAAACTCCCTAAAAAACCCCTTTAACGGGGAAAAAAATGGAAGAACCCTGAGGAAGAGAAATAGAGGAGGAATCCCTCTTCCAGGACGGACAGGCTGCAGTAGATGATGTGTGCAGGTGGAAACAATACAGGGAAAATTGGACACTACAAACAGAAAAACAGAAATGTAATGAATTGGGTGTAAGTGGAGGATGAGGCGCAGATAAAAAAAAAATTAAGATAAAATAATTTTAAAATAAAGAGTAAGAAAGAGGAGGTTAATCATTTGTGGTCATGAAGAGGTTTATTTTATTAGTATTAATATGGCTTTACAGGGTTTGAAGCAGATGCTTGATCTCTATCAGAGATGGAGGGAGATCTAAAGAAAAGGATTCAGCTCTGCTTGTAGTTGACCCACATGTGTTAATGCCAGTTTTTTTTTTATTTATTTTTTTTAATCTTGTTTCTAATAAGAGTTTTCAGTGAGATTATTTCTGTTTATACACATACAAACAAACAGTGTAAGTGTGTTTTCACTTTTGTTCACTCAGTTGCATAAATGATTTCAGAAAAAGGATTGGTCAAGGAGTCTTTCTTTTGTGCAATGTCATGGCTAAAGCTAACCCATTAATATTGGTATTTTTAGGCCTTTTTAAGTTAATACATAAATTTTACAAGTGGGCATATATGTGAGTTTGTAAATATTTGAAATATATTCGTGTTTATTTGAAAAGCAACTCTTATTACTATATATTCCTTGTAATGAGTCTACTCAAAGAACAGTTGTGAATAATGTGGTTTCATACAGAAAACCTTATTTGTTTCCTTGTTGTTCCAACTTCCTTTATCCAAGATGGCGCCACAGATGGCAGCCTTGGGCTTGGTTGTTTATCCAACTATGACACCATGTGCCTACTTGTACATCAATGCCTATATTAGGTGCCTGTATGGATATTGTTGCCCCTACTGTGCAATACATGTACACATACTTGTTTATTCTTTTGTATTTATTTTATTGTATTATGTTCTGTGTTATGTGTATAGAGAGCTAACATCTGCCAGGGTCAAATTCCTTGTATATGTAAGTGTATTTGACCAATAAAGCTGATTCTGATTCTTCAAAAATGGTATAAAAATAAGAATAAACTAATTCCCCTTTTGTGTGTGACCAACTGCAGACCTCCTAAGGTCCCCTTTCAAATTTATAAAATGATAACTGATAGTTTTAAAACTTAAAAAAATGTACAGCCTATTTAATTCGATTTAATGTTTTCTTTTGTATCCTTCTTATAGACTTCCTGTTCTAACGGTTTTATTTTGTTATATTGACAATCACTTCCTGTCCATCGAAGCTGACGTCACAGTGAAGCCACACCCCTTCTCATACAACCGAAGAGCCGTTTTCATTGGCTGAGAGCTGAGAGGACGAGCTGACGTAGGTGTGATCAAGATGAGACGTTTAGGAACGTTTGAGACTGTCATAAAAATGACATCTACATTATAGAGCATAACAATGTAGACAAGAGGGACATTATTCTATTAATTGTTTTTAAGAGGTAAATCTTCTAAGACTTTGCTACAGTGCTTCTAATGTGCTTTATTTTTTTAATGTATTCTGAGACTTTGTAGGAATGGTGCTATAGTCTTCAATATAAAGTGAATTATACAAGTATTATTTATAGCTAATATATTATGATGCATTTTTTTTACGATCAATCTGCCCAATATACAATTGGCTACAGATTGATAAACCATAACTCTGCTGTTTGATAAAACAAATTATTTACAATACTCATAACATAACAGTCTGTATAATAGGTACTACTTTTGATAATTTATAAGTAGTATTTTGCTGACAAGACTTCTATACCTTTACTAAAGTATCATTCAGAGTTTTACTTGTAATTGAGTGTTTTTAGATGATAGCTATAGCTGCAACAAGTAGTCGAATCATCTGAATCTGAGTTCATCTGAACTCAACTTTATTTACAAAGCACTTTTTAAAAAATCACGGCTAAAACAAAGTGTTGTGCATACAAGTGATTTAACCAACAGCAAAAAAGAACATATAAAATACAAAAAAAGGTCTCATGTTAGGTTAAACGTCAGTGAGTAAATATGGGTTTTGAGATTGGTTTAAAAACCAGCAAGTGAGGACCGCTGCCTTATATGTAAAGGTAAAATGATCCACAGTTGAGGGGCAGCCACAGAGAAATCACCCCAATAACCCAAAAGATTCATCAAAATATGTTAGTTTCAGCCCTAATAAAAGTATCTCAACTTTTGCATGAGCATGAGTACTGAGAAAAAAGCAGCCAGATTTCAGTTGTTTGAAATACCAGGGTTCCCGAAGTGGTCTTGTGTCCAGTCACTGATACACACAGACGCAGATAAAGACAGAAAAACACTCCACACCGTAAATACTGTGGAAGGTTGGAAAAAGAGGAACTGTTTGAACTGATTCTGGAATGTCTTGTAGACCGCAGAGAGGAGCCAAGTGTAACACAGGAATCCTCCCATCAATCCTCCACTCAGAGAGGAGTGGGTGGAGGATTGATTGGAGGATTCTTCAGCATCAGAATAATATTTGGTTCATTTCATATATCGTATAACAGATTTATGGGTACCAAAGAATACTTGGGGAGCCGAACACAACAAGAAACTTTGTTTTGTCTGGTGAAGTTTTCTTCATAGGTCATAGATCAGTACTATATCATCGATTTTGAATGGGTTAGTCAAACTTGTGGAACTAGAAGGATTAGCAGATCTTATTAACAACAAATACCGATTTCTCCAGCACTTCCACTGTTTGTAAAACACTTTGTCACAGCCACCATAGATTAATCAATTTGCATGTATGCCAATAAACTCAGCATTTTTCATTTTCCATGTGGATAAAAAAAAAACATATTCCTCTTCTAGTGATAAATTGCCGAAAGGCATGCAAATAGGATTCAGTTGACATCTCCTGGAGAGCTACTATCCTACATGTTTTAGGATTCTCCCTACTCCAACACACCCGATTCTAATCATCACTCAATATCAAGTAGCTGACGCTTGCCAAGGGTTTGTGAATAATTGGAATCGGATGTGTTGGAGTAGGGAGATTCCTAAAACATTTAGGATAGTATGTCTCCAGGAGGACTGGACTACATACACACCCACGCTCCGTAAATACACCAGCTCCCCTTTCTTCCTCTGTGGCGTTTCTCCAAAACACCACTGTGTGCATCAACTACCCCAACAGGCTCTTGCTGTCATTATTGCAGGTTTTCCCATGGAAATCACTGTGACTGTCAGACCTGTCTGCCCTCACTCCTTTTCCAAAGTTGCAAACAAAATAACCTTTGGGTGTGTGAAAGCATATAAGGCCTCCTTGTTTCTGTTCATCATCCCGGAGCTGCACATTCTTATTTCAAATCACCCAGTCCGAAAAAACAATACCAACGCTTTATTGCACGATTTGAGATAAGAAAATACAGCCCAGGGATGACAAACAGAGATTAGATAAAGGTTTAACATTGAAATATAGCCAAGTAAAAAACATCTTCTAATGTGATTGAAGAAAACAGTCATACTATGAATAAAGACATAATGAACATAATGATATAAATATGAATAGTTTATTCATTACAAAGTTCTTTTTGGCCTTCCCATTTTTGTATTCTGTATATCCATATAATCTTGATCCTAAGATTTTCTTTGTCAATTTCAATTTCCTCAGACTCTCATCAATCGTTTTTAACAGTTTTGTGATTTATGTAATTTAAGTATGGATTATTGCTCTTTTCTTCTCCAACTGTGCCAATTTCTCCTTTATTTCCCCATTCACACATCTTTTTTCCTTTTTGTTCTTGGATCCTGGCTTTCGTCATCACACTTTATAGTGTGGATTCTTCAGAATTGACATAGCATTTTGTTTGGTCCTTTTGATGCATTATTTACAATATTTACACTTTAAGGTCTTTAATTCATCTTGAATCTTGGTCCTGCATGAGAGTGATTCTCCTTCCACCATCCACATCCAGTAACTGTTTAAGGAGGCATAAAAATGCTTCCCTGTCCACAATGTCAAGACTGTTTTGAACTTCACTGGATATAGTCACTACATCTTCCAAATCTGTGTATTCATCCAACCGCCACCCTGAAATTTCAGGCTCCACACCTGTAGCCTTTTTCTGGTCTTCTGGTGAGTTAAGTTTCCAGATCCTGAATTGATCAGTTTATCCGAACACTCAGCAGGTTGTCTCCTGGTTTTCCGAGCAGTTGGCAAAGAACTTTAATAAATTGGTAGCTCCACACAAGTCCATTGATGGATCAGATTCCCCACATATCATTGACCTTAGAAATGGGGAGGCCCAAGGTCACCTCTGGTGCCCTGTATCGATAAATTCCAAAAACCTCTCTAGACTGTATTTTGGACACAGTAAGGGGCCAAACCAAAGTCAATCAGCTTCACTTTGAAGGGCTGATTCTTTTGATGGACAAGCAAAATGTTGTCAGGTTTGATGTCTGCATGGACCATACCAATATGTTTCAAGGCTTTAGGTGCCAGAAGTAGCTGATGTGTGACAGAGCGAATTTTGATTGAAAGTCAACGGCATCCAGTATTTCCTCCATCCATCGCCTCGCCTACGAAAAAATTAAAATAAATAAAATAAATAAATTCTGCATTTCTGCAAGCATAGTATTATACCGTCTATCAAAATCCACACGCCAACACGTTAGCAGGTTTAGCTGTTATTCCTTAAGTTAGCACCGGCTACTTTGTAAGAAAATGTACCATGTTAAAAACAAAAAAAAAAGAAAAGAAAAAAGAACCTACCTGTGAATTTGTTTTTTAAATCGTTCTTCCATCGTAGTGATTTTCATTTTATTCTTAATTGCAGTCTTTATTTCAACTTATATTAAATAATTCATGTATATATTTCGTCCAAGTGGTCTGCCCTCGCATTAAGAGCGGTCCTGTGAAGAAGAAATGCCATTCGTTCAGAGAGGTGTAGTTGAGTTGCTATTTGGGGAAATCAGTGCATGTCCCGCCCCCTGGTGTGAGTTAGTTAGACGCGGACCGATACACACAGTCTGCTGCCACGCTGACTAACGGTTGATACCTCCCCGTGAAGGCGCGCGCGCACGTGCGTGGCGCGTGTCTTGTGTTTCTATTTGTGTGTGATGTGCTGAGGGAAATACCGTGAGTGTTCAATGTTTTCTACTTAAAGTAACCCACTGCTGATTAATATTTGTTTGAATGTTGCTCGAGCCTTTGGCTGACTCACTTAATTCTTATTGTTTTGTTTTGGATAATAAAAGTGCCTGAGGTGTTTCAGCCTGCTGATATTTAAGTGATTGTCACTTAAATGTGCAGCCAGTTTGAAATAGTCAGTGAAAGTTGTGTTTGAAACACGTCTGGACTCTTTTCAGTCATTTAAAAAAAACATATGCTGAACAAATGAGTGAAGATATGACTTATGCGGTTACGTGTGTCGATGTAGTTAAGTTAGTTATAACGAGGTACACGTTATAAAATTATACCCGTTTTATATATCTGTATTTTGTATTTTGTCTTTCTAGGTGCAGTGTGGGACATGCCTTCGGTGGGGCCGTTTCCAGTCTGCCAAATACACAGATCCACAGATTGTAATTGGTCGAATTGTGTATAACTCTAAGTAAATATATGTAGGTATTGCAGTGTTATTTTTTTATTATAGATTTTTTTTAATGTAAATATATAAAGTTTTTTTTATATAAATGTTAAATTAAAATACTTTTTTTACTTTGTCTTCACTTCAATTTTGTATGTTCTTATACATTTTTGGGAATCATCTGTAACCATGCGGATAGTTTAGAACTAGATAATTTACGTACCTCTGTATAAAGGCTTGTTGAAATAAGGTTATGGTCATGGTTCCATAAACGCATATTCTTGTTGCGCAACATGAATTTTCAGAATGTCCCACCTGTGTATATATTTTAATATAGAAACATATTCTGATGAGCCAATTCCATTATCAGAACATTATATATAAGAAGTAAGCAATTTCTGGCAGGGTTATTTCAATTATCAGCAGCTTATATTAACAGGGTTAGATAAATTATCATAGGGTCCTACTTGCACTTTCTAATGTGGAAGAATATTCTAAAGTAGTAATTATCTTATAACATCTTGCCTATCTACGTTTAATTCTCAGTGTTTGCATATCTTACACTATTTTTGGTTCACCAGCTTTGACTTGGATATAATTTGAAGTGACATCCATTCCTAGTCTATGGGGGTCAATATGACGTATGTTTTGGTTTGCTGCAGCATTCACACTCCTTTACTGGAACTAAGGGGCCGAGCCCAGCTCCTAAAATACACCCCCACACCATAATCCATACTCCAAGCATTACACTTGGCACAATGGAGTCCAACAAGTATTGTTCACCTGGAAACAGCCAAACCCAGACCCGTCCATCAGATTACCAGATGGAGAAATATGATTCTTTACTCCAGAGAACTCTAGCCTCCACAGCTGTAGAGTCCAGTGGTGGTTGGATGTTTTACAACCCTGCATCTGACACTTTGCATTGATCTTGGTGATGTATGGCTTGAATGCAGCTGCTTGGCCATAGAAACTCATTTCATGAAGTGCTCTCTGAGCTCTGTCCTTGAGCTAATCTAAAGGTCACGTGAAGTTTGGAGGTCTGTAGTGATTGACTTTGCAGAAAGTTGGCTTATGTTGCTCAGTATCAACTGACCCTCCTCCAGTTTACATGGCCTACCATTTCCTTTCATCCTCAAACACTTCCACTTTCTTATCATACAGCTGACAGTTGACTGGAATACTTGGGAAGTGATGGGAAAATGTCATTGTGACATGGGATGGAAGAGCGAATAATTTGCCAATATAGTGTATTTGCATAAAACACAAAACATTAATGATGTGGTTAGTGACTATGTCAAGGTAGCAAGAATCTGCAGACGTAGGCGTAGACGTTTCGCAGATGTAGGACGTAACCACACGGTCGCCATCTTATGTCGGGTCAATCGGTCCCTTAGAGCATTAAATCTATGGTGATAAACTATTAAAATAAAAAATAACATACTCAGTTTTAACCAAAGCACTTGTTTTTCATAAACGCCATTAATGTTGTTACGACAGTAAATACTTATAATTACGAGTAAAGATAATATATAAAATATATAATAAAAAGCTGCATTTTTAAAATATTCAATTACCCTGTATGATAGCTACGTTTATAAAAAGTGTAAAAAAAATGTTGGAAATCGGTCAAAATTTCAACAAATTGACTTGTATTGTCTGTGCAGGTTTCCCACTTTATTGCGGTTAGGGAACCAGATCACAACAGGAGATGGACCGTCACAATATGGCCGCCGGCACGTCGGCACGTAGTCCTGTATTTCGCATTGACGCGGTGCCTTCATGTCCTATAGAAAATATTGTAATTAACAAAAGCTCACATCAAAATTGAACATGAACACACAACCACGTCGTAATTTACATACAATTACATTGACCTTTCAATATGAGAGCAGCCAACGCCGCGAATGGTAAGCATTGCGTTCTATTAAACGTTCTCCGTTATAGTTAGTTAGTGCGTAGCCTTTATAATGCTTTATAATACACAATTTAAATAACATAGACATTTATAACGATTTATTATCGTTTTTTAACAAAAATACTGCTCTGGGTCCGGCATGTTTCACTTCACTAGGACAACAAAAGCACTTTTAAACAGTACCATCGTAATTTCCACTTCACAAGGGAAAACACTCATCTTTCCCGTGATGAGTGAAGGCAGCACGGCTGTACCTCCACTTGGACGTGCGCGTGCTCGTGCCTCTGTTTCTGTGTGTGTGTGTGTACGTGTGTATGTGTGTGGGAGGAGTAACCGCCGCCGGCGTTGATAGACACCATCAGATATGAGTTGCAGGTCACGCTGGCAAACGAGCTGACCTCCACATCTGTCCTCCCGCCGCCGCCGCCGCCGCCGGACGGACGCTCGCGATGGATTTCGTGCTCAGCGGCTCCGCGGCGTGCGGAGCTTGTCTGTTCACCAACCCGCTGGAGGTCGTCAAAACGCGGATGCAGCTGCAGGGCGAGCTCCAGAGCCGCGGCACCTACCAGGTCTACTACCGCAACGTGTTCCACGCGTTCTACACCATCGCCAAAGCGGACGGGCTCGCCGGGCTCCAGAAGGGGCTCGTGCCCGGTCTGTGCTACCAGTTCTTCATGAACGGGGTCCGGCTCGGCTCCTACGCCATCATCGAATCCTCCGGCTACATCCACACTGACGGGAGAGTCAGCGCCTTCAAAACCACGATAGCGGGGGCAGCGGCGGGAGTCGTGGGGGCCGTGATGGGCAGCCCGGTGTGTTTGGTCAGTAACCGGATTTCTTCATTGTCTGCTCTGTCATTTACAGTGATGTAGAAATATCGATAAGAAAAACCATTGACGTTGTACACTGTAATATACTTGAGTTTTTAATATAACTAAAGTATTTTAATAGAGCATTTAGAGCTGCGACTAACTAATGTTGATTAATCTGTCGATTACTTGAAGCGATTGATTAGTTGTTTGGTTCATAGAATGGTGTAAAATGTCAATCACTGTTTGATTGAACCTCAGTAATACAAGCAATTTAAATGTGTAGTGGCTGCCTTTTTCCCTCAGTAGACAGATGCTTATGTGAAAGTAGAAATACTCATCAGTCATTGGAGCTGAAACTATTTTAATTAATCTCTGATAATTGTGGATCATCAAATAAGTGATTTTTTTGTGGCTGCCCCTAAAATGTGGATCATCTTACCTTTACATATCAGGCACTTTCTGTTTTCAAATTTGTTAAAAAAAATTGTTCTCACTAACTTTGAACCCAACATGAGACCTTGCCCTGTTTTATTTTGTATTTTATAGGTTTTATTTTTTTCTCTTTTGCTTTATGTGCCTGCATGTACAGCGCTGTGTTTCAGCTGTGACTGTTTTAGATCGTTTCTAAATAAAGTTGAGATGAATCGATTAGTTTTGCTTCATAAAATTGTGTAATATGAATGAGTATGTCTTTTTTTTTACCCAGACTAACAGATCACAACCCAAAGATCATCAGTTTACTATTGAACCAGAAAATAATCAGAGTTGAGAGTTAAGTTCTTCTATAATAGTAAACCGTTGTGGACTGTTGGTTTGTACAAAAAACACATTTTAGGTTGAATCCTCACTGAGAAACAGTCAACATTTTACACCTTTTTCTACTAATCTAAACTACTAATCACTTCAATAATCAGTATATTAATCACCTATCAATATTTCTTGGTTGCAGCTTTTTTTTTACCCTTAACTACAATAAATATCAGATACTTTTAAGGCTATTTACTTAAATAATATAGTCCTAGTGGAAATTTAACTTTTAACAAAGTCATTTCCTAGTCAGTTATCTGAGTGTTTACTCATGTGGCAATCAGGTACTTCACATACAGCTGGTTATTTCCAAGGTGAATTTGAGTAACCATGGCGATAAGTAAACACTGTCTCCATTGGCAGGTAAAGACTCAGATACAGAGTCAGTCCACCTCCTCCATTGCTGTCGGGCATCAGTATAAGCATCAGGTAATGTACTAATTTAACTTGTTAAATCCAAGCATCAGGCTTCAGCAGTCTCTTCATTTAGTTCTCCCGCTTCCTGTCAGGGGATGACGCACGCTCTGATGACCATCTACAGGGAGCAGGGCCTTCTGGGACTGTGGCGGGGCTCCAGCGCCGCTGTACCGAGGGTCAGCGTGGGGTCGGCTGCTCAGCTCGCCACCTTCTCCTCCTCTAAGGAGCTGGTGCTGGACCTGCAGGTTAGAGATAATAGATAAGATAGATAAGTCCTTTTAAATTCTGTGGTGATCAGGTGTTTATACGATATTATTATACAATATTATTTCAATTAATATTTCTTGGTGCCTGGCTGCAGGCAATAAGCAACAATTAGCACAAAATGATAAAATAACAATTTCAAAGGCTGAAAATAATTATTTGCCTGATAAAGGTTTGAAGACCGAATCATGGATGGAATCTGGTGAGAATGAACTTGACTGACCTGAACAATGTCAATGTGTGACCTCACAAATGTTCTTATGGGTGAATGGTGAAAAATTACTATGAATACTATTAAACCTTGCAGACCGCCTTTCAAGACCAGTTGTCGTCACCTAAATCTATATGAGTCAAGGGATGTAAGTCAATACTTGTAGCAATATAGTGTGTGTGGGACAGTGTATATGTACATAAAATAATAAACTGCTTTTGAAGTCTGGTAATTGGACTAAACAAGCAGTGTGATAACGACTCGTTGGACTTTTCAAAGCCAGTGATAGACATTTTCACTATTTTCTAAAAGTATCTAATTATTCTATGTAATTAACCCCTCACATTGAGGACTAATCATTAGCTGCAGCCCTGAACTCAGACACACGGGCTTGAGTAGAGATTTACTGTCAGCAGCAGCAGTTACAATGAAAAGAAAAGTGAAAGCAGTCATTGTGAATCTGACAAAGCATCAGTCGGTACATTCTTCTGGAAGAGAAATATGACACACACCCCTGAAAAACATGCAGCTTACATAACCATTAGCCAAGTTAAAATGGGTTTTCATACCTACCAAATGGGCACCGACACTTGTACAGTTTCACTTCACTACTTCCCAGACGTTGTTTGATGTAATCTATTCCCCGGTGGGTGGAAGTGTGTGTAACCTGCTCTGTTATTCTGATTAATTACTGTTAACAGATTAAATAAAATAGAGCTGACAAACAGTGTTACACAATACAATTTAAAGGAAATTTTCCCTTGTGTGGGAAATAAACTTGTCTTTTCTGTGCTTTTGTTCATGTTCCCATAGAAAGTAGCTTTGCCCGTAGCTGCTAGAATGTGTGAGTGTGTGTAGTATAGACTCTAATAATAGATCCATTCTTCTGTCTCACCAAAAGTGCAATATTGTGACTAGTTAAAGTTCAAAATGGCTGCATGTGTTCTGATAAAGACGAAATCTCTTTCTGGATGAAGTAGTAAGAGGTTTTTCCATCCTGTTGTTTTTTCACTTCTATCACTCACATTCTAAAGGAGTAGTTTGGTGGCTACTAACATACCAGGTTAGGCAGGAAGGGAATCACATATTCAGTTGCATGTTTTATTGAGAGTTAGACATGGGTGATATTGACAATCTAGAAAAAAAAACTAAAAAAAAAAACTTTTCCATCAGGACTGATCAGATATTTATGTTTTTGATCTTTAGCCTTCAACTTTCACTATCTCTTCCTTATTTTATTGACATTGAGACAATATTGTTGCTTTACACTGAGACTTTTGATAATAAATAAGGAGGTGAAGGCTAGAAGACTAAAATAATGAACATGAATATCAAGTTTTTTATGTATAAATTTGTCGTGTATTATACACAACAAACTTACTTTTCAGTCTTGTATGAGGATCTTGCTGCTTTGCTACACGAGTCTAGTAAAAGCTTTTAAAACAAAGAAAAAAAAATCACTTATTATCTAAAAGATTATCGATCTGTCCCCCAGCTCCAACAAACACAGAGCACAGCGACGCCACATGTCGTTCCTAAATAAACCAGTCTGAGTTTAGCCCTGTGTATTTTAACGTAAAGCCAGTTTTAGACCAAGGCGCTACCAGTATCAGCGGCTGCAGCTCCGGTTACGTCTGCTGCTGTGGACACTTCAGTGATTTAATATTTTTAAACGTTTACCAGCTGATGACCTGCAGAAGCACACAGTCAGAGAGTTAAAGGCATAGTTTGGAATTCTGGTCATTTAGCCCCATTTTCCATGTTTCTGTCACGTATTGGACAGATAGGTAACCAGAGTCCAGCTCCAGTAAACCTCCACCACTCATTTCCAAACCTTTCAAAGGAAGAGCAAATGGGTAAAATTGAAAATATTCACATAAAAAATATTCATTATGTTAAACAGGTTTCTCTACCCTCATTTAAAGCTCAATACTGGAGGGAAATTATGTCTCTGCTTCATATATGATACCCTGGCTATCACCAGATCTCATTTTAGTGTAGACTGATATTCAGTCTGAAAAAAGTAAATTTATTAGTTTGTATTGGAGGCATAGTTTGAAAAGGTCCAAATCCATTTATCCGGTCCTATGAATGTCTATCAAATGTGTCTGAAGGTATCTTATAGCCAAACATACCTGATGACCAGTGATGGTGAACAAATTTAGTGTTCAAAGTTACTGACTTTCAAAATAAACTAGCAGTCTTATGTTACTCAGAACACTTTCTCAGGCTGCAATGAAAGGAGAATTACTCTCTGCCATCATGTTGGATCCACAGTTCTCAACAAAGTCACTTCTGTTTCGCCATGGTCTTGCTGCCCCCTGGCCCTGAACTGTGATTGGCTCCCTACATGAGGGGAAGACTGGGTTCTGGTGTCCAGACTGAATTGTAGAGCAAACTGAATGAAGGATGGGTATATCCAGGCTGGATATAAGCCAGGAATGTGGGGAAAAATACAAAACTATCCGTTTAAAGACCTGCAGGACAAACTGCAAGGAGATTTCTGTTGTTTTCCTGCCATTAAACAGACAAATCAGAGGTTTCCCCTCAGCGAGTCAGTCAGGGAAAAACATTTACTACAGACTATTCTTCTAAGTTCCTTATGTTGTCCTGTTTGAGCTGGCTAGTTCACTTTGTTGTGTTCTCCCTGTCAAGTTGTTCTCGAAGGACAGCTGGTTGGTGGCTCTGAGCGCCGCCATGATCAGCAGCGTGGTGGTGGTGCTGTCCATGACGCCGTTTGACGTGGTGAGCACGCGGCTCTACAACCAGCCCGTGGATCACCGGGGCAAGGTGAGGAGATGGAAACATGACACTCAGTCAGACCTGTAAACACTCCCACAGGATCCTGTAGTTAACCTGTTCATCCTGCAGCAAGCTGATAGGCTCAGCCAAGTAAAAGGAAAACATTAAAAAATAACACTCAGCCTGTTAAGGACTTGTTGAGTTCAATGGCTTAATATCTTCAGATCATTTTCCTTTAAGTTTCTGAACTTCACTGCTACCCTGTCATTTATGATTTGATCAAAATTGATAAATTAACCCTTCACAGGCCTGTTTTATAATGTATCACTAGTCTTCATGCAAAAAATACAAAACAGAAATATTTTCTATAAAAAAGTGTCTAGAGGGTCTGAAGTCAGGAAATGTTTTTAGACACAATGAGTTTCCAGGCATTTTTTACTGTCTAAACAATTCCACTTTACCTGCTGGAATTCTTTAAATTCCTGATTTGTTCCCACCATACATTTACAGATGGAGCTTATATCACATCATTCAGAGGCTTTAGTAATCTCACTCATTAAGATGTTGGGTTTTAGATAATTTTTAATATACTTCTAGAGACTTGGATCTGTCAATCGAGGTTACCCTGTTCAGTTTAATTACTATATGAGAGTTATTGTTATTTCATTATTTTGCCTTTATGCAGTTTCCAATGTAACTTGTCGTGTCTGGCTTTCCTGCACTGGATATCACACAAGATTCTCAATAAAAATGACATTGTTGAAATTGTGAATTAGGCCAGGGCCGATATCCAAGAAAATTATCAGAATATTATCCACAAAATTTGAGAAAAAAAATCCTATTGTGGCGAACTGTACATTTTCTGTGAGTTTTTTCAGATACGTGAAACATAAAAACTGAGGTGGGACATTAACCTTTAAAAAAAACAATGAATTTTATCGCAGTTTGCATGCCAAACAATGTGGGAGTTTTTCAGTTCCAGAATACAACAATCAAAGCTTGACTTGTTAAAAAAACAAACCCAATGGAAGTAGCATTGGCAACGGTGTTGTTGATTTCAAACTGTGCAGGAAAGAGTTTGCATAATGCTTCAACATGGGAAACAATGCAGAATTTCCCAGGTCTGTAGACCCCCATTAGTGGTAGAAGATAAGGGTCTAAAAATGTCCCACAGATAGATTGCAATTCATTTACATAAAAATAAATGTTGCTTATGCCTTTTTTGGGGCAAATATTGTTATGTGATTTAAATAATTATGAAAAAAGAATTTCAAGTCCCCCCTTAATGGAAACCTGTTGTTGATTGCTGTTTCTTTAATAACATTTTGACATCACAGTGTAAGCAGAGCAGTTAAATGAATAAAATATATTTCTGAGTAAAATATGTTTCTGACCAGGTTAAAAATGTTTTATATTGAGTAAAAAGGCGTGAAGATTTTGGGTCTGATGAATTCCCGTGATCAACATACAGAGAGCAAAAAAAGAGAGAAAACAGGGGTTAAGTCAAAGTTGTTTGTGTTTGCTGCCTTCAATTGAAGTCAATCATCACTCTTATATTCTACTACTCTACTACTTCTCACACAAAATTTAAATCTCACTAAGATGACCCCCCCCCCCACCCACAGTTAGAGATTGTTTGTTCAGATTTTGGCTAAATATTCATTCTCTTGTCCTGCAGGGCCAGCTGTACCGAGGACTCATGGACTGCTTTGCTAAGACGCTGAGGAAGGAAGGTCTGATAGGACTCTACAAAGGATTAGGAGCTTCTTACTTCCGGCTCGGCCCTCACACCATTCTGTGTTTGCTGTTCTGGGATGAACTGCGCAAACTGTACCAGCGCTTCAGATAACACCAGGGATGAGGAAAGTGGGGAGATGGGTAACTCATTAAGCTCTGAGTGCGTAGGTCAAATGAGTTCTCATCTAGTGAATTTACTATTATGAGATCTTCTCTCTTTAAAGGGAAAGAACAAAGGTCATGTTTTATACTCCAATAAGAAAACAGCTGAATCGAAATGCACCAGAACCACTGCTGGGAGCTCTGAATAATTCAGTTAAGAGAAGGTTGGCATCACAAATGCACATGGCTGTGTGTTTATGATGATCTGTATGTGCTAAGATAGGATGAAAGAATACCACAATAGACCTCATTTTAACATCAACTTTTACACAACTCTTTGGTTATATACCATTCCAAATCATATAGAATAATTATCACTGGGGACAAATAACTTTTAGGGAACGCGTCAGATTTTTCTAAAAGTTGGAGGGGATTCCAATATTTCTAAGAATCCCTAAATTTCAGAATTTAGGGTTAAATAATGCAGAAAACATTAAGAATGTTTTATGCTTGATGGAAAAGTGGAGCCATGAGGAACACAAACCCTGTGTTTCTCTCACCAAGAGCTGAAGAAAAAAAAAAAGAAAAACATACAGTATATTTATATACATGTATAATTATATAAGATGCTTTTTCCACCAATAAAATAGGTGAAATGGATAAAATATATGTTAAAGCTGAAGGTCAACTCCAAAATATCTTCAATAGGAACCTCAAATACTAGAAATATAACACAGCTTTGTCCGTCCAGTAAAACTTCTGTAACAGGAAGTGAAAATAAAATATGGGCAAGAAATATTTGCTGTGTTACACTATTGTCAAAATGAACCATTACCAATCATTACACACTGTAGTGTTAAAAAAATAGAAATAGCTATAGAACATGTTTTTACATATTAATTATTCTAACTAGTTATGTGTCATAGGTCTGTATTATACAATACACAGTGCTACTACATATGAAGCTAAACTGACATAAGTATGGACGTCATATCATCTGTGAACTCAGCCAAACAGCAAATTTGAAAATAGGAGCTGCTGATGTCTCAATAAAGACTTAAAAGTCAACGGCATGGTGAGACAAGAGTAAGTTACACATTATCCAGAGTCTGGAGGACTTGAATTTTATAGTAGCTTTCGAGAGAGAGATATTTGAGTCTAGACCAAAGTGGTTGAGAAGAGGACTGATCATCAATCAACCATTAGGCTAAATAATTAAGTCGAAAATGAGAACAATGGTCTCATATCAGCAGGAAAATTCTCTCGCTGCCTCGCTATGTTCAGATTCCACCAAATCTGCGTGTTTGGTTATTATTACATTTATAGCTCACATATAATAGATTCTTCCAATGCATCTTCTTTATTCTTAACTACTTCCTTTTTTGCCTGTGATTATGCAGTTGTTGTATGCAGCATTAAGCTTTTTGCAAACCTTCAGAAACTTGACTTGTGCTGGAGTCTGGACCAGTGGTTCTCAACCTTTTCAGGCTCGTGACCCCCACATTTAAGTCTCAAAGACTGTGATGAGTCAACATTCAAAAGACGGACACTGTCAATCATGAAATAATTTATTTAGATCAACTTTAAGATATGTCATGCATATTAATGGACATATGCAGTATAACCATGATGAGATTAGTCAAATGTATATAGGATGAGATTAGACAAATATATAAATATACTGAAAGGTCACCTGAAAATTATTTTTCTAGTTTTCAGGTGACCCCAAGGTTGAGACCGTCCTGCTCTGGTCCTTTATTAAACAGGATCATAATAGTAGCAACTTGTTCCTAGCATTAACTTGTGTGTTTTAATTATTCGTAACTTGATTTTAATGCTAAGATGCTGTAGCTGCAGTATAATGATGTAGCTTTGAAAACAAATCCTTTTTATTTGACTGTTTCTTCTTTTTCTTTTTTTTCCTCCTGTACACATTGATTGTGCCATCTAATATTTCTTCTGAGTTTGAAAACATTGTTGTATTGATTCTAACAGCTCTGTGTCTTTTCTTGCAAGAAATGCCAAATCCTCATCATGTATTCTGCACCGATGACTTACGGTCCTGTGGAGTTCAGGCCAAAAGTCTGATTTTTGTACGATTTTTTTTTTTTAAACTGTGGTTTATAATTTAAATAACTATTTATCCTCTTCATTATCATCAGATAGGAGGAAGCAAGTGTTGCTTGAGTTTACATTGTTTTATGACGGTCCTATTTTTAATATAAGAAATATTAATCAATTGCTACTTTATCTTGATGTCATGGCACTCCTTTGTTCTGTAAACACTGTATGTGTGTGTTAATTGTTAATTCATCAAATTATCACATAAAATTAAATTTGATAGGTCAACGTATTTCAAGTAAGCTATGCATCATACACATCATAATTTGTGTAGTTTAAAATTCTCAAAGACCACAGTGTTGGACTATAGAAATATAAATCAAGAAATTTTTAAATAATAATTTATTCACAAGAAACAAACATGTGTAAAAAAAAAAAAAATGGAAGCTGAAAAACAGATTAAGAAATGACTGTCTAGAAAATCAGCCCATTATTAAGTTTGATCCACATACAACAAATCCGTAAATTTCACATGTTCTACACGTTCTATCCACTACTTTTACCCACAGCCGTGTTGGTTAAAGTGACATGTGCTGTAGTTTGAATGTGAAGCTGTTACCAGTGTTTTACACTGACAGCGAAGTGAATAGTTACTGGTTCAGGGAAGCACTGGGGATTATCCCAAATGCAAAAATAATGAACATAGTTTTGTTGCTTTTCTTTGGGAAACAGCTTAACTCTGTTTCACACGGTTTCAATTAAGTCTGTGACTACTTGTGTATAATTAAAACCTTTTATTGAGGCTGTAAGAGAGTTTAAGCAAATGTTACCTGTAGCTTGTCTCTGAGCTTCCGAGGCGGCCGGATCCATTTCGCCAGAGGTTTTTTGTTTTTTTTTCTGTTTTTGACGTCTCGCGTTTTACAGGACGAGGCCTCGTACAGCTTGTGATGGATGGATGACAGATTCATCCAATCACCTGCTGAGTATTTTTGGAAAAAGTTCTGCCGTTATCAAAACAGTTTTCAAGGGCGACTTCTCAGCTGGTTCTGTGTAACAAACCATCAGGTTTATCCGTTTCATGAATGTGATGCAAAATGCACTTCCTGTTGCTGGCTGGTATTTATGTGTGGTGGACATGAAGAGCAAATAAATTCTCAGACTTTTTATTTACAGAAACAGTGTTTTTGTTCATTTTGTTTTATAATGTTTGGAGTCAAGTGAATATTAAAAACAAAACCCTTTTATCATATTAATTTCACCTTGTGCTCACTTTAAATGAGCTAAAGGTCAGTTTAGACTTATACATTTATTCTATAGACTACTTATGTACTTATTTTTAGTACTATTACCTTTAATTTTCAAAGAGATTTCTACTTAAATACATAGAGGATGGAATTACTTTTACTTCCTATTTTTGGTACTAAGATTAGAATTATCTAGATTCAGACAATCAACTCTACATATTTAAGTTAAATGCAATCTAATTAAAATAGCTGTTTTTCCTGCTTCTTAACCTTCGATACATTTTACTTTCAGTTTATGAACCATTTTGTGTGCACATCCAAAGAAGAAGGAAATTAAATTGATCATACAGTATTTTTTTCTAATTGCAAACCATAGCTAACAGAATTACTTCTAAATCTTATTTTGGGTACTAAAATGAATTATTAGTTTTAGTCAATTTAATAATTTACCTCCTACATATTTAAGTTGAATTCTATCAAATTAAAAATGTTAGCTATTAAAATAAATTTGCTGTTTATAATATGACAATGAACCAAACCAAATATTTTTCTTATCTGAACATATGCAGGAAATGGAAAATAAATTGTACATATTTTTTAATGGGTAAACTAGCTTGTTTTATGAAAGAAAAGTACATTTCAGAATGTAAGTATGATTCAATAACACCCTAAAATCGATTAAATAAAACAGACGAAACGTGTAACATTTACAAGGAATCTGTAGAGGAGGTGTTCATAAGATTCACTTCCTCAGGTCTAAAATTATTCTCATCTGTTCAGCATTTCTTTTGATACTGATGTATTTCCCGAGGGCAGAAAATGTGCATCACTTCAGTGCATTACTAATGAATTCATCAAGTGAAGTGATGCAAAATGGGATCATGACCCAAGATGTATCATAAGTTGTTATTGTAGTTGTGGGTAAAACATTCTCCTCTTAGAGGAGCCTGTGTCATAGAAAATGTTTTTGTAACAAGTGCATCATTTCAACTGACTAATTATAATTAAAAAATTCTAATTAATAGAGCTAATGAGGATGAGGATGAGATGAATTTAAAAATAGCTATTAAATATGAAGTGTGATTAAATATACTTCAACTACACTAAGACTGTAACCGTGGCAACAGCACCTGTGCGTTGAGCTAAATCCCAA
The DNA here is from genome assembly GCA_036785175.1 of Eupleurogrammus muticus. NCBI lineage: Eukaryota > Metazoa > Chordata > Actinopteri > Scombriformes > Trichiuridae > Eupleurogrammus > Eupleurogrammus muticus. The sequence continues at coordinate 19,896,994 of JAYKQN010000007.1, read as the reverse complement.
CGTGCTGATTGTGTTAGTATATCTGCAATTTAGCTTGAACCATGTATATCTGTATCTAACTGTATGATATTTCACTATAAAACCAAAAAGGACCAATCAGTCAGACTTTGGACTAAAGTACTTTGCTTTAAAAATGCTGCAAATTAAACTACAAACTGCTAAGTTTAACATAAATTCAAATGTGTATTTTAAGGGAGTGATTCTTTCATAACTCAACCTTTTTGCACCAAATACATTTTAAAAGTCATCCACAGAATCTTTTATTTCAGCTATCTGCTAACAGGTTTGTCATTGTGTGACAGCTGGGTGATTGGGGTCTGGTTGACAACCTAAGATAAGAAAAGATAATCCTTTTTTGTCCTACAGTGGGTAAATTGCATCAGCAACAGCAGCAGGGACAGAAAAGAAAATTTTGCATAGAGAATATAAAAATGAATAAAATATATAAATAAATAAAACATATACAATGTACAAAAAAAAAGAAAATCCCTCAAATATTCTGGTAAAAGAACAAATTGCGGAGGAAAAGCTCATGAAGAGGTTCCTATTACAGCTGATGAGTCACAGGCATTTTTGTAACCTTTTGGCTTGAAATAAATAGTAACTACACACACAGAAAAAGAATGTGTTACCTTTTGCCCTCATTGGGCAACAACAGACACTTTCAAGGTGTTGGAAATACTAGAAGCTCAGAGGCCTTTTTCATGAAAAGGTTCTAACATCCAACATTAGTTAGAAGAAATCAAGTACCTTCTGATTACTATATTTAGGTAGAAGAAGTATTTTTTTCAGTCATGATTTCCAGGAACCACAACAGGATTTTTTGTAGCTTTTTTTGAGCTCTTCACTCTTAATTACCCCAAATGAATGTTGATAGCGGCATTCAACCCCTCACACTGGCACTAAAAGTTCTGGGGAATTATTGACTGACAGGTCAATAAGTATTTAAGGATGAGTCATTCAGAAATACCTCGGGCCAAACTGCCGTCACACACCCAGCTGCTGCCACGCCGTGCCAGCTCCCAGCAGCTCCTGGGTGGAATCGTGCGTTATAAATGTCTGGGCCTGCAAGAAAGAAACAGGGAGTGTCTGGGAAACAACCTCAACAGTGCACTTCTGTAAATGTTGGTTCAAATAGTCAAGAGTGGATGCTTTCAAAATAAAGTGAATAAATATGGAGGCAGATTTGTGTCATTATCATTATTTATTTAATCAAAAAAGTTGTGTCAACTCAAAATCAATAAAATCACCTAAAAAATCACTGAAAATAAAAAAAAATTACAATAAGAAACAAAAACATACAAATTGATTTTTTGAATACAGCACCAATAGCCCCTGTCCTCCAGCTTTACTCTTTCTTCTTTTTGCTGCTGCTGCCGTAGCAGAGGACCTGAGACAGGAGGACACAGCTGAGACAGGCTGACAGGACGTGGGACACAGCAGACACGACGCCTTCTTCCTTCTACAAGAAAATGTTTGCACAGGCAAGAATGACAGATTAGAAACCCAGCCGAAAGAACCTGAACCTGCCACCTCACATTGCTTATGTTTGTGTGGGTTTCACAGACCTGCAGAGAAGAGAAGACGAGCCCCAGAGACCCAGCACAGGACAGGAACACAGACACACCGGACAGTTGACCCGTGTGGCTGTTGTAATAGTTAGTTCTAGCCTGGAAAACCTGGGAAACACAAATCCAGCAATGAAAGCAGTACAATTCATAGTAATATTTCGCAATTAAAAGTTCATGTCTTACTAACCACTTATGTCCCTGGCCTATTTTTTCAGTTTTCCTACAATAAATGATGATAAATATTGAATATCTACAACCCATCTCTATCTACAACCACAAATATTAATACTGAGAAGTGCCATTATCAATTTATGATATGATATTGATGTTTTACTACAGATAATAAATAGTTTATTTAATTATTTATCAGTAAGAAAAAAGTTCAAAGATCAATTATTTGTCCATAAAATCCTAGAAGTCACAGAGAGGGTAATTACAGAACATAAAGAATATATTCTGTAAGATGTTTTAAAAGGACCCAATTTAATAAACATCTTTAAATTAAACATCAAAATGTTGGTTAGTTGCAGCCCTACTACAGATATAACATTAAAACATTTTAATATTGTATTGATGATGTGGATATTAATGGTTTTATTGATGCTGTCACAGTAACATTTCGTTTTACTAAAGATTAAAATGCTTTAGTGTTGTAGCTGAGGTTTTCTCATGTGATATATGAATTACACTCAATACTGCTAATACTGTTTTGGGGTTTTTAACATGTTTTTAACCCGAGAACAATATATATATATATTTAATGAATTTTCTCCAATATTTTCAAAGTTGTAGAAATATTCTAGGGGAGACCATTGGTTTTCCTTAAATTATTAAATCACCATTAAATAAAATATACAGTTGAGGTAGAGTCTAAACATGTACTGTATTTGTATATGTTTATATGTATAAATGCATGTATGTATGTTTGATTTTGTAGGGTTTTTTTCCTAAGGGTCTATAGAGATAGTAGGGATCTGGATATGTAAAAGATTATGCACAATTTAAAGTCACTGATATTGTATCAGAGCAGATATTTTGGGGGGGGAAGTGAAAAGAAATTGATCTTATGTGTCAAAATAAGCTGCTAGATGTTACCTTGCTTGCAATTAAAGCTGCTAAAGTGGAAGATTGCATCATTGAGATGAGGGAAGAAGCTGCATAGGACCCGAGGAGGAACATTAAACTACTGTAAGACAAGAGGAACACAAATCCTGCAACATAGACAAAAAACATGATGATACAGGATGCATGAGACGTTATGTTCTGAAACACAAAACACAAACACACACATACCGAGTTCCTTTAACTAAAATCTTTGTCACCAATATTTTTTTTCTTTCTTTCTTAACTTTTTTTCAAGTGTCTATTCAGGAGCAATTTGACAGCATGATTAATTCATAGTGATAGGGAAATGCACCTAAACCCTCAATAAAACAAGACAAAGAGCATAAAAAAGGGAAAATTGCATTCAATGAGTACTATTATTGAAATACTTTATTTTCTTCCATACTCTACTTTAGATATTTTCAAAAAATTCTTATGAATGTGAAGCCCATTTAAACATAGAACAGTTTCCTAATTTGCATTCAATGTCCTGAAAAAGAACTGGACATTTAATGAGGATGTTGGGTAATGTTCATGAGTCAGTGGTTTTGACGTCAGTACTTTACTGGTAACACACAGCACAAACAGCATCAGAGATGAATGCAATATCAGATAAAAACAACCCAGTTTGGAGGGAAAGAAAACTAAGTTCTATAGTAATACAAAAAAAGTAAAATCAATGAGTCAAAACCTGGGAGGCTGTGTTTTCGAATGAGAAAAGACACCTTAAGTTTAACCTCTAAATTAAAACAGTTCTCTATCAATGTGCTTGGAGAAGAAATGCTGCTATTGTAATTGCTCTTTCAACAAAAGAAGCCATGAAAACCATATAAGAAAACCTCACTACTTAACTAAATTATCTGTAGTAAACAGTGTTACTGTTACAGTATCAATAAGGAAATAGTTTAATATAATATCAGTATTAGGTATTACCTAACCACTATGTTGATATTTAATTTAGATTTGAGCTGTTTGTGTGATTATTTGAGTCCTTTATAATCTTCTTTTTAAACATCTTACAGAACATATTCCTCATGTTCTGGAATGATTATCAGTGTGATTTCTAGGATTTTATAGACAAATAATTGATCTTTGAACTCCCATCTTATTACTCATTGAACATTTCAGTGCAGATAATTAATTTTATTTAATTTTGTTTTCCTGATTTGGCTTAGTTTGTTCTTATTTAGTTTTACATGAAGTATTTTTATCTGTAGAAAAACACATTTTAGTTTCTATAATTCTTTTCAATATTACCTGTTTTATCAGGTTTTCCAGGCTAGTACTAACTACTATACATACACACTATACTATACAGTGGTTACTGTAATGAAGAGAACAGTAACACCACCAGGGGGCGCTCCAGGAAAACTCTGAGCAGGCACTGACACAGAAAAAACATGTGACAGTGACCTAAAACTCTGTTCTGTTTAATGTGAAACCTCTTCATGTTCAGCATGACACTGACACAGTTTCAGCGACTCAAATATGTTGTGTATAGTTTAGTCTCATTACTGGCATATAAGAGGTGATTTATTCTCACATTGGAAGCTGTGTCATTTGATCATTATATAATGATATTATAATAATTTTTATGAGAGAGAGAAAAGGACTATTTTAGAAATATCAATGTAGGGAGAAGTCTGCTGATTACAGTATTCACCCTTCACTATTTAAAATTAAAATAAGCTTAATTTTTTTCAATAAAATGTGGAAATTGATAGAAAGTGTTTAACTATTCACAATTAGTCACTGTCTAGCACCTCCAAACATGTTAATCCTCAGTAACAAGAAATGTAAGCAGTGTGGACAGGGAGTGGCTTTTTATAGGATTTGTGTATAAAGCCCAGTAGCTTTATCTTTAAAATATACATTATTTGTACATGTGCTGACCTGTGAGGGCTTTGCCACGATGATACAGGAGAAGGAAGACAATCGCTGCCGTCTGGGCCACCATGAGGAGCCTCTCACCCCAGGCACTGTGAAGCAGATCATACACATTCTGTCAACTGCAAAGCATCACAACTGCGTCTAAATGTTTACAATGTATGGACACTAAAGGAGCCACATTCTTTCCAACATGACAGAACCTGTGAGGAGGTGTATGCTTCATCTTCTATACATTAACTGCGTGGATACACACAGACACCTTGTGCAAACAGTTCACTTCCACTCTCGGTGAATCGCAAACAATGATTTCACGTTGCTATAGTTTCTCCTGTGGTTTTAGACCAATGCTAAGTTCACTTACAACATTTCAAACCGATAAACTAGGAGGAAAAATGATGACATTTAAAGGTTTAAGCAGCATTGGGACTACATGTTGTACAACAACCTGCAGGCTCCTTCTCTCCTTTTAGTTTTTTAGTTTTTGATGATTTTTGTGCTATGTACAAAATACAAAAACATCTCCACTTAATTTTCTTTCATTTTTATGTGGAAAATGTCTTTACATCTACATTTAAAACAGACACTAGGAGAGTATTCTAACATGAACAGTATAATTAAAATCTCCTTATATTTATGTTTTTTTGTTTTGTTTTTTTTTTACAAATTTTTGATTTGTGTATGGATAAACACACCTAAAGGTCCTTTTCTTTCACTTAAATGTGAAAACTCTATAAAATTTAATTAAAACAAACTAGGTGAAAACAACATATATGAAAGAATATGAACTTTTAGTTTTGTTTTATATATTTTTTATGCTTCTGTGTGTGTGTATGTGTGTGTGTGTGGGCAAAAATCAGTACTTTTGTAACATGTAGGTACAAATGGATCTAATTTCTATGTGAAAAAGGTAAAACTGAGAGAGAACAACATATATGAAATTCCATTTTTTTAATTTAAGATTTTTCTATGCCTGTGTGTGTGTAGGGTGTAGGCGTAGGCACATCAATAAGTACTTAGGTGTGTGTATAAAACAAAAGGAGAGGATAACATATATGAAAAAAAAAACGACACACTAATGTAAATAATTAATAAAGAGGCCTTCAAAATCCAATTGAAGTTGTTCTTATGAAAGATTTTTTGTTAAAGATACATAAATACATGTGTCTCAGACTATAAAGTTGATCGGAATAAACAACTTCATTCAGGTAATAATTCTCATTTCCTCTTTATAGTGAAAGCTTTTGTTTGTAGTGTGTATAAATTTGTAATTTCTGAATGTAGCTAAGTAAATATTTCACTTCTATTGCCTCTATGTCAGGGTTTTGACAAGGTTACGAGCAGCTGTTCATCACGTACAACAGTGGGAAGCGCTTGGCCACGGCTACCACGACAGGACATGAGAAGGCATAAAGCTGCAGCAGGACGGAGGTCAGACTCAGGCCTTCTGACCCCCCTCTCCATAGTATCTTCAACAGCTGCAGCAGCTGTGCTGGAACGACACCACAGACAAGGACATTTGATGACATTTTCATTTCGATTTGATGTAGAACTCAAACAATTCCTCAAATAATCAGTTTAAAGAAAATTACATCAAAGTTTGGTTGGAGTAGTAAGGACAATAGACATTTCACGTAGGACATTTTATTTATTTGCCCAAGTCAAAATAAAATCTCTACCTAATTTAACTCCAGGTAATATCAATATTGAGTTTTCACTATGGAATGAAAGGACAGTTTAATCCAGGTTTAAAGTTGCCTAAAGGCACAGGAGAATGTTCAAAAAATCTCCCCGAGTCGCTTTATTCTTTAAAGTTCAGAAATGTATGTCCACAGTCATCCACCATCATGATTCTTTGCTAGAATATACTCTGACTTTAATAAAGTTTTTTGTGTTTTCCCTAAAACTTGAAAGTATGACTTAGGATATTACTTTAAATGGGGTGATGATATATGAATAATCATATGAAAAGCTACTAGCAAAAAAATATCCTAATATCCATGTTAAAATATATTTTCTACTTCACTGTGTTATAGTATGATTCAGTTTGCTTTTGACTTGTGGGAAAATGTTTGTGCTCCTGCTTGGATGACTTGCTACTGTGGTTTTGTGATATCATTCAGACGTTATCACGCTCACTGAAGCCGCGGCAGTTACTGCATCACTCCGCTAGTTTATCACACCACTTTATCTTCCCATAGGAATTTAGCTTCTAATTTCATCACTGTGATATGAGCAGATCCAATCACTCATGATCTGATCAATCGTTGTGGTGTCAAAACTAAAGACACTTAAAATAACAGGAGTGATCTGAGGCTTCAGGGAACTTGTTTGATGTTTTTTTCTCAAATAATTTCATCTCTGAGTATACATGTATCAGCATATGAAAAAATGTATACTTCATTCCATCCTTCATATCAGATTTCAGTTTCCCACACTAATTAACTAGTTAAAACTAGTTAAAATGGTCGCTAGTTAACTAGTTAAAGTACCAGTAAAGGTATTTTTACCTGACTAATTACTACACAAATTAACTTTCTTGTCCAAAAAGTGACAAAGTGTCCACTAATCACACATGTAAAGGTCTATATCCACCGTACTAGTTACTCATTTTGTACTTTACTAACAAGTAAGAGAATATGTGTAGTAACTAGTTAAATAGCAAAAAGACCTTTACTAGTATGATAAACGGACAATGTGACACTTACTAGTTAGTTACTAGTGACTGTTTTTCACTCACTAATTTAGTAAAATAATTAAAATAATTTGTGTAGTAAATAGTAAGGTCAAATAGAACTATATGTGGGCATTTGGACAAAGAGGCAATAGTTAACTAGTGAGGTTGAAGGGCCTTTACTAGTATTACTAGTGGACGTTTGTGATGTTTACTAGTTATCTGTTGACTCTTTTTCAGCCAGTAACTAGTAAACAGGTACTAGTTAACTTTTGTCTCTTACTGAACCTCACTAGTTAACTAGCAAGCTCCTGCATGCCCACTACTGGTACTAGTAAGGGTACTAGTAAGGGTCTTTTCTAGGCTCACTAGTTAGCTAGTTAGCTCAACTAGTAAGACCAAAAGAGGATTTTCCACAGGAGAAATGGTTCGTGAACTAGTTCTGGAGTTCTCGGAGACTTCCTTACCCAGAAACACGTCCAGCAGGATCCAGAAGCCAGCAGCTTTTCCCAGGACGATGTTTAAACACGGGACTGCGACGGGAAGCGAGAGGGTTAACGATCCGTTAATACAGATGTTGTGAAGCGTAAACGCCCACAGCTGGAAACCGCTGGACCTAGCCTCATATCCACTCTCCTTCCATTCTTCCCTGTTTATTCCCTAATGCACTAACGTACAAAACAGTGTTGCAGTCGTTTTCCTCAATATTGCGTATTTGTCAATACAAACAGTGTAAATCTCTGCTTCTGCCTGGAATCTCATAGCATGCTTTTCATGGACGAAACGTACAGAATATTGATAAAAGTCTCGTGTAACGTCACAGTTGTTGGTTAATAACAAGTCGACGATGTTAATAATTTGGTTGTACAGTGTGAAACATGGAGCTCTCGCCACTCCCGTGTTCTACACATCTGGAATGTTCTTTTCGCAGCTTTTTCCCTCCAGTTTCAGCGCCGAACGGGACTCACCGTGAAAGTGGAAGTGGACCAGAAGCTCATCGTAACATTTCCTGGGCATTAAATAAGTGACCAGGAAATCTCTGACGGGAGACGACGTGGCCATTGTAGGCCAGCTGTAGCCAGCAGTGTGTGTGTGTGTGTGTGTGTGTGTGTGTGTGTGTTTTGAAGGGAGGATGTGGGGGTGGGGGTATTCGGGGTAACATTTCGCAATGTGAATTTCACATACTTCTCTGAATAGTGATTTTCTTCATCTAAATTATCACGTTTTCATTTCTATGATTGATCAAATATATTTCCCCAAAAATCAAAAATTACAGATTATCTCTTGACTCCTTCGATTGATTCGATGACCCTTAGTGGGGCCCGACCCCCTAGGTTGGGAACCACTGATCTAATTCAGTCTTCATTCATTTATCCATAGATGCATGTACCTTAATTTGCTTCCTTTTTAAGTATTTTTATTTAAACAACCTTTATTTTCTTTTGTTACAATTTGAGATGATATAAGATATGTTTTACCTCCCTGCATTAGTTATTTATTTTTAATGCTTTTGTACAAAATGCTGTATTTTGTATGTACTTAAATACATTTTGTTATGATGGGCTTCCCTTGAGAATGTAGGTCAGAGATCAATAAGCTTACCAAACAAATGTTGTGTTCAATAATTATTTCTAAAGGTATTATATATCTAACGACGGTGTGCAAATTTATGCACCTGCCTAATTTCATTTAAGTAATTACTGCACACTTTATGTAAATCCTATAAACCCGATTTCACCTCGCAAATATCACTGTGTTGGGCTGTTATGACAAAGAAACAATGATGTATAAAATATTTAAAAAATAGAGGTGCCTAAACTTGTTCATATGACTGAATAGTGTTTGTATATTCACAGAAAGCATAGGGATATTTTTCAACAAAAATATGCCAAAAAGTCCTTTAAATCAATAGTTTTGATTGCTTTTTAAACACCCCTGGTCTCCCAGTGATGTCACACCTTCACCTTCACAGCTGAGAAGAGGGCAAAACAGACCTCTGGATTAAAAACATCACGTAAGAAACATTTGTGCATGGGACAGTTTTTGTTAACTAACTAATATATGGGTTATTAAGTTTTTTTTTGTAAAATATGTTTTGTGGCATAGACAAAAAAAAACAATACTTTAGCTAGGAGTCAAACAAGGGTTCTGCTGCTTATGGGGTTAGCACACTACCCCCTACACCACCACAGTACACCTAGGTGACACGAGGCGGGGGCCGGAGGCTGAACCCAAATGCACGACTCTTCACGGGTTGATCAAAAGAAAAAGTCTTTATTATGATTCTGTACAAAAAGACTCACTCAACATGGGGTAAACAAAAATCACTCTTGCGAGGAGAACAAAAAATCACTCTTGCGAGGAACAAACAAAAAATCACTCTAACGAGGAAAACGAAAAATCACTCTCACGAGGAACAAACAAAAAATCACTCTTAACGAGGAACACGGGACTAGGAGAAATAACGAGGCAAAGACCGACAAAACAAGACTGGGAACTTGAGCATGCGAGAACAAAACCTGGTAGTACTTGGAGCTGGGCGCTGGCTCTGACACATGGGACGTGACGAACTGGCACAGGACAAGGGGAGACACAGACAATATATAGGCAGGGTAACAGGGCACAGGTGAAAACAATCAGGGCAGGGGAAGGCAATCGCCTTGGCGGGAAACACACAAGGGCAGGAAGCAAAGGTGCCTGAAACAAGAGGGAAGAGTCATTTCACAATAAAACAGGAAGTGCAGGAAGACAACACGAGTGACAACTTAACATTTACGACGAGACATGACAGTACCCCCCCTTCTAGGGACGGCACCAGATGGCCCAGGCTCCTGAGGATGGCGGCGGTAAAAGTCATCTATGAGGCCCGGGTCCTCAATAAATCTGGAGGGTATCCATGAGCGCTCCTCCGGACCGTAGCCCTCCCAGTCAACCAGGAACTGGTGTCCTCTGCCTCTGTTCCGGACTGCCAGTAGCTGCTTAACTGTGTATACTGGACCGCCGTCAATCATTCGGGGGGGTGGTGGGGGCTTGGCAGGAGGGACCATGGGGCTATCCTTAACTGGTTTAAGTCTCCCCACGTGGAAAGTGGGATGGACCCTGAGGGATCTGGGGAGACGAAGACGAACAGCAGCAGGGTTAATCATTTTTTCAACAGGGAAAGGACCAACAAACCTGGGAGCCAGCTTCCTGGACTCTACGTGGAGGGGCAGATCCCTGGTGGATAGCCAGACTTTCTGGCCAGGCTTGTAGACGGGCGCTGGGCAGCGCCTCCGATCAGCAGCCCTCTTCATCCGGGCCGAGGTTCGCAGGAGGGCCCTGCGGGCTGCTGCCCAGACCCGCCGGCAACGACGAACTAGGGCATGCGCCGACGGCACCGCTACCTCCTTCTCTGTGTCAGGAAACAGAGGAGGTTGGTAGCCGTAGGCGCCTTGGAATGGTGTCAGACCGGTGGCTGCGGTGGGGAGGGAGTTGTGGGCATACTCGACCCAAGCCAGGTGCTTACTCCAGGTTGATGGGTTCTGGGAGATGAGGCAGCGGAGGCAAGTCTCCAGCTCCTGGTTGAGGCGTTCGGTCTGTCCATTGGACTCGGGGTGGTACCCCGACGTGAGGCTAACTGTGGCCCCAATCAGCGCACAGAACTCAGACCAGAAACGTGATACAAACTGTGGGCCCCGGTCGGACACTATGTCTCTAGGGAGGCCATGTAAGCGAAAAACATGGGTTAACATTATCTCAGCCGTCTCCTTGGCTGACGGCAACTTAGGCAAGGCAATGAAATGCACCATCTTGGAAAAACGGTCCACCACTGTCAATACAGTGGTGTTACCTTCAGATAAGGGAAGTCCCGTAACAAAGTCCAGTGAAATGTCCGACCAGGGCCGACTGGGAACTGGGAGGGGATGGAGCAATCCCATCTGAGGTCTCGAGGATGACTTGTTCTGGGCGCAGACTCGACAGGCCTCCACATACTCCCGGACATCCTGTTCCATGGCAGGCCACCAGAAGCGTTGCCTGACGACAAACATAGTACGGCTCACCCCTGGGTGGCAGGTAAGCAGGGAGGTGTGAGCCCAATGAATCACCTGAGGTCGCAGGGGCGCTGGGACAAACAGCCGATTGGCTGGGCAACCACTAGGTGGCGGGCTCTCACCATTGGCCTGCTTCACCTCAGCTTCTATCTGCCAATTCACCGCTCCTACCACACGTTTCAGTGGCAGGATGGGCTCGGGGACCTTGGCAACAGACTCGGGGTCATAAAGGCGAGAGAGGGCGTCTGGCTTGGTGTTCTTGGACCCCGGCCTGTAGGACAAGACAAAATCAAAACGGTTAAAAAACAATGTCCATCTAGCTTGACGTGCGTTTAGGCGTTTAGCCTTCCTAATATACTCTAAGTTCTTGTGGTCCGTCCAGACGAGGAATGGTTGTTGAGCTCCCTCCAGCCAATGTCGCCACTCCTCCAGGGCCACCTTCACCGCCAGCAGCTCCCGATTCCCGACGTCGTAGTTGCGCTCAGCTGATGAGAGCCGCCTGGAAAGATAGGCGCAGGGGTGCATCTTCTGGTCCTTCTCTGACCGCTGCGATAAAACAGCCCCCACTCCTTCACTGGAGGCATCCACCTCCACCACAAACTGACGATTTGGGTCAGGCATTGTGAGAATGGGTGCTGTCGTGAACATGGCAATCAACCTCCTGAATGCCTGGTCGGCCTCAGGGGACCACTGGAAGGGTGTCAGAGGAGATGTTAATGCATGGAGTGGTGCCGCTATTGCGCTGAAGTTTCTGATGAACCGCCTATAGAAGTTAGCAAACCCCAGAAATTGCTGAACCTTCTTGCGGCTATCAGGAGTTGGCCATTGAGCCACAGCGCTAACTTTAGCCGGGTCCATCCGTATCTGTCCCGAGGCTACAATAAAGCCAAGGAACGATACTGTATCGGCATGAAAATCACATTTCTCTGCTTTAACATATAGCTGGTTCTCCAGCGCCTGACATGATGGACATGAGTATGCTGATCAGGGGAAAAGATCAAAATGTCGTCCAGGTACACAAACACAAACAAGTTCAGAAATTCACGGAGGACATCATTAATAAAAGCCTGAAATACTGCAGGGGCGTTGGCAAGTCCAAATGGCATGACTAAATATTCATAGTGCCCTGATGGTGTGTTAAAACCAGTCTTCCACTCATCCCCCTCTCTGATCCGAACCAGGTGGTAAGCGTTCCTTAAGTCTAGCTTCGTAAAAACCTTAGCTGACTGGAGCTGTTCAAAAGCGGAAGCCATAAGGGGCAGAGGGTAGCGGTTCTTAACCGTAATGGCATTAAGGGGGCTATAGTCTATGCAGGGACGGAGGGAGCCGTCTTTCTTTCCCACGAAAAAGAAACCGGCTCCCGCAGGAGATGACGAGGGACGAATAAGGCCAGCCTTCAGTGAGCTGTCAATATATTCTTTCATGGCCTTTTTCTCAGGGCCCGAAATGGCATAAAGTCTCCCTTTAGGAATTGGGGCACCTGGAATCAAGTCAATGGCGCAGTCATACGGTCTGTGGGGAGGCAAGGACGCAGCCTTGCTCTTGCTGAATACCTCCCCCAAGTCATGGTAATCCACGGGTACCGTTGCTAGGTCTGGTTCTTCCCCTGGAGATGGGTCTGCCCCTCTAGTATCGACTTGACCTATTGCCAGTCTCTGACCCACGGCTAAACAGCTTTCTAAACAATTCTCTCCCCAGGCTGTGATGATTCCGGTCTCCCACTTAACATGGGGGTTATGCCTAGACAGCCATGGGTATCCGAGAACCATCGGATGCCGAGCAGCGTTAAAAAGGTGGAACGACATCTGTTCATGGTGGTCACCAACCTGAACATGGAGCGGTTCAGTCTTATGGGTTATCCTAAAAATAAAATGGCCATCAAGAGCAGTGGCTTCCAGAGGCTGGGATAACAGTTCAGTCTTAACTTGCCACTTGCGGGCCAAACCCCAGTCTAATAAGCTTTCGTCGGCTCCTGAATCAATTAAGGCCCCTACTGAAAATGAGCAACCCGTCAGGATTACCTGGACAGCAGTCAGTGCGCGAGGGGGGTTCTCTGGCGTAGACCGCTGACGCCCCCGAGTATCTCCCCTCCCTGCTGGACGCCCACCTTTCACTGGACATGCAGCCAGCAGATGTCCAGTCTCTCCACAGTAGAAACATCTGCCCTCCAGTAACCGGCGCTGTCGCTCCTCTCTGGACAGCCTTGCCCGCCCCAACTGCATCGGCTCCTCCCTGGGCTCTGGGGGTGCTGCAGCCTGTGGAGAAAAATGAGACAGCGTGGCGGGTTGAGCAGCTAACCGGTGGTGAGAAGGCGTCACGGTCTCCCTCTCCCAGTCCCTCAGCCGATTGCCCGTCCGGATGGCTAGGGCGATGAGGGAGTCCAGGTCTGCGGGTAAGTCCAGGGGGATTAGTAAACTCCGGACGGAGGCAGCAAGCCCCGTCAAAAACGTGTCCCGTAGGGCCGCTTCGTTCCACTCGCTGTCAGCAGCGATGGTGCGAAAGCGGATGGCGTAGTCGGCCACCGTGCGACTGCCCTGCTTTATCGTGCTGAGCTCTCTTGCCGCCTCCCTCCCTGGTACTGCGCGATCGAAGATCTTCCGCAACGAGTCTTTAAAAGAGTCTATGGAGGAGCAAATGGACGCTCCTCGAGCCCACTCTGCGGTCGCCCATGCCGCCGCTCGTCCCGTAAGGTGGGAAATCATAAAAGCCACTTTGGCTGAGTCTGTCGGGAAAGCCGAGCGCTGGAGTTCGTAGTGTAGCTCACATTGCACAATGAAAGATTTACAGTCATCACCTTCTCCGGAGAACTTCTCTGGCGGGGCTAACCGGAGCGAGGCTGAAGGTGATCCAGGTGAAGCCGGAGTAGCAGAAGCGGTCGGGGGTGGAGAAGGTTCAGGCTGTGATCGAGGAAGGGCCTGCTTAATCTGCAGGGCTAACTCCCTCATCTCCGTGGTCATAGCCGCCTTAAGGCTGTCCTGGCTGTTGGCCAACCCTTGCAACCCTCGGGCAAGGGATGTCAGGTGTTCCTCCTGCCTTGTCAGTCGGGCTTCCTGGGAGTGGACCGCTGCGGTCAGCTGGCTGGAGTCGGCTGGGTTCATGGCTGGCCAGTTCGTACTGACACGAGGCGGGGGCCGGAGGCTGAACCCAAATGCACGACTCTTCACGGGTTGATCAAAAGAAAAAGTCTTTATTATGATTCTGTACAAAAAGACTCACTCAACATGGGGTAAACAAAAATCACTCTTGCGAGGAGAACAAAAAATCACTCTTGCGAGGAACAAACAAAAAATCACTCTAACGAGGAAAACGAAAAATCACTCTTACGAGGAACAACAAAAAATCACTCTAACGAGGATAACGAAAAATCACTCTCACGAGGAACAAACAAAAAATCACTCTTAACGAGGAACACGGGACTAGGAGAAATAACGAGGCAAAGACCGACAAAACAAGACTGGGAACTTGAGCATGCGAGAACAAAACCTGGTAGTACTTGGAGCTGGGCGCTGGCTCTGACACATGGGACGTGACGAACTGGCACAGGACAAGGGGAGACACAGACAATATATAGGCAGGGTAACAGGGCACAGGTGAAAACAATCAGGGCAGGGGAAGGCAATCGCCTTGGCGGGAAACACACAAGGGCAGGAAGCAAAGGTGCCTGAAACAAGAGGGAAGAGTCATTTCACAATAAAACAGGAAGTGCAGGACAAGACAACACGAGTGACAACTTAACATTTACGACGAGACATGACACTAGGTTTATTAATAATAATAAACATAATAATGATGATGGTTTGAATATACATTCTAACAATTTCAAGGAAAAAGGAACCAAATGAATCTATAAAAAATTCACAGAAAAGGATACACATTTATGTTGAATAATAAATAATAAAAATAAAAAAATCCTAGCACAAACACAAGTTATTAAATACAACTGCTCAGATCTGCAGCTACGAGTCACAAATGCTGTTATTTTGCTCCCAAATTACAATAATAAATATTAGAATAGTAAAGAGATCAACAACTCTGCACACTTAATTTTTTCCTTTAAAAGTTCCTTTTTTCTTGTCTATAATAATCCTTGACAGGTTCAACGGGATCAGAGGGCAAAGGGATAATTTTCAACAAAAATATTTCAAAAAATTCCCATAAATAGTTATATATGGGACATAGATATGGGACTTCTTAGTAATAACTTGACGTCAGTCTGTCCTACATTCTTCTTGGCCTTGGTTTTAAATGGAAATTATATTCCCTGAAACAGGAAGGATCTGAGCTAAACTTGCATCAGAAAATTGCTTTTACTTCTAACAGCATGTGCCTTATTATAAAATGTGACCTTTGGTGGTCACATTGATGGTGCAGGTGGTCACAGTGATGGTGCAGGTAGTGATATTGGGGTTCAGCACACACAAATTGAGTGTAGATACAGTGTTTGGAGTATGACATGTTCCTGATATTAGTCTAACTGTGACAAAATTGTTCATTTAACTTCTGCAAATGTTCTTATCACTTATTTCCTCCTGTGGCTGTAGCTGTCCTGCTTTATTTGCATATTGGCCTCTCTCACAGCAGTATTTTTCTGCTAACATAATAATAATTAACTACTATCTGAGATAGCCTTTATTTTAGGGCACTTTAATACATGCTATCAGGAGGCTGCTGGTTAGTGATATTGACAGGCACATAAACATGTATAAACACATATTCTGAACCTAATTACAATTGACATAAACATTATCAATGCATTTATTAAGTGTTGCATTAAATCACTTTAATAAGTTATACAAGTAGGTCTACGTGTACCAAAATCTCATAATAATCACATAATTACACACCTGCAATCATTAAGAATGTTGAGAATCTGGTGCAAATACTGTTAATTGTTCATCTTACTTTTGAGGGACACTCCTCTTCTCTGAAATCAGGAAGGACATGAGCAAAAACGTACTGAAGAAGAGGTTTTTCAACCATTTGCCCTCACCCTGACAACATGTGCACTGGAAAATGTTCTCTCTTCATCGCTGTCACTCTGTACCCGTTGGTGGTCGTTTCCATCATCTGCAACATAGTGCTGCTCTTTCCCGGTGGGAAGATCGAGTACGCCAGAAACAGACATCTCACCAATGAGGTGAAATACATGGGAGGGCTCGTTGGAGGAGGAATATTGGTGAGTTGTCCTCTAACCGTTTGAGTCTACAATTTGCTGCACATTTATGCTTTGAAATATTATTATATTCATACACTTATATTATTTAATTTTGCTGCAGTTTGAAGAGTAGTTCCTCAAAACTTTACTTACTCATGCATTTTTTATGCTTAATTTAAAATTTAATCTAGATTTATGAACTGCCGACTATAATAAAGTGATGATACATCTTTCTCTTATAACAGGTGTTGTTGCCAGCACTTTACATCCACATGACTGGAACTCAGGGAATCTGTGCAAATCGTTGCGGGGTGAGTCAGTCACAACTATGACTTAAGACATTGTAAGTTTTAATAAAATGATGAAGGAAACAGGTACGCAAATAATTAATATATGCTCAAGTCATGAAAAAGCTGACAAATTCAACGATATAAGTGCAGTCAAGCTGAGAAGATAAAAAAAAAAAAAATATTGCAATATGTTGCATGATGCTGCATCATTGTTGTGCAACATTCATGTCCTCTTGAGTCAGAAATGATAACCATCACAACCATAGTACATCCGCATTTATTTCAGTTTATGCAAATGCTTATTGGAGCATATTTAGAAACTCTCAGACATAAATTAGCATTTAAAATACAGCAATATTTTAAATTAATATTTATTATTGAGCTTTTTTAATTTTAGATGTTATTTTTAAAATATGTAGTTACAGTATGCTAACAACAGTAGAACAATAAATACAGTGGTGCGCTTGCTTTTAAAGTAGAAAACTCAAACTACCACTTGTAATAGAAAAAAAAGACTGAGGAAGATGAGAGTGCAGTGGTGTAAAAAGATGTTTGCCTCCATCCTGAATTTTTTTTTGCATGTTTGTTAAACTTAAATTTTTCAGATCATCATATTTAAACATAACATATTATAACATATTTAAAGATTTTAGTCAAATACAAGTGATGCAGAAGCTTTTACAGATCTTTAGAGAACATGTATTTTGTGTCCAGTTATCTTTGAGTAATATTTAAGTGTTACAAATTGTAAAAACAAAAAAAAACGAAATAAAAATTTAAAAATTTAAAAATTTAAAAATTTAAAAATTTAAAAATTTAAAAATTTAAAAATTTAAAAATTTAAAAATTTAAAAATTTAAAAATTTAAGAAAGAAAGAAAGAAAGAAAGAAAGAAAGAAAGAAAGAAAGAAAAAGGAAGTAATCAGGAAGGGTCAAATACTTTCACCCCACTGTAAATGTTAGGAGGAGAGTGTGAAGAAAAAATAAGCGTGGGGAAAGAACTCTGTGTGAATATAGACTTGATGAATGTGTCTGACACTGCAAAAAAAAAGGTTAAGACCTTTTGTTGTCATTCAACTTCTGCAGATGCTGCTCTCGATTTTCTTTGCTAATGTGGGTGTAGCTGGTGCCCTTTACAGTTTCATTTTGGCAGCGTTGGCTTTGCATGTCGGACCTCTCTGCAACACCGAGGAGAAGGGCTGGACGACTCCTTTTAAAGACAGGTGGGGGAACACAGAGGTACATATCTCAAGAGATTCCTTGAGATTATGAAGTCCTGTTTTAATGATAAACCTGGTTTTTGCCCAGTACTACAAACTACCTGAAAGATCACAGCACGTGGGAGAAATGCTTGGAGCCTAAGAACATTGTGCAGTTTAACACCGCCTTGTTCATCACTCTGATGGTCACCAGCTTCCTGCAGGGGTTGCTCTGCGCCATCCAGGCCATCAACGGCCTCATCGGCTGCCTGTGTGGAGCCTGCCTCGACAAGGAGGTCACATCACCAGCTGTTAGATCATCTCAATCCACCATATTTCTCATATGAAATGTGTAACTTTAGCAAATTTTAACCTCTGTTTTCCTTTTTCCCTACAGTCAGCATGAGGCTTGTGTACACCGTGGATAAGAAATACTGCATCTGCACCCTGCTGGTTGAATCTGCATTAAACATTTACTTTAAAACTGTACTTATAGGACTATAATCTTTAGTGTTCTTTACCATGTTCCATGATGTATTTGATTATATTGTGAATATAGCATATTATTAGAACGTATTCATGCTTGTTACTTGGAAATCTAAAAAGAAAAATGGTGTAGTAGTATAGGTAGTATAAGCTGCTGATCCTTTGGCTTAACGTGCATTACAAAATAATAAATGTGTTTACTAGTAAAATGTCAATTTCATGATTAATGTAGATTGTGCAATTACTGAATATTGTGTAGCATCTTTTTTAGCAGAGGGCTTTTACAACATAATTACGGTATAATATAAACAGGAGTGAATAGAAAAAGCAAGTACATTATGAACAATAGAATGGGCAACAAATAGATATAACAGTCATATCTATTAGAATATATACAGAATATATAACAATAAAAACAAATGACTAGGAAAAAGTTAAAATGAGACAGGATCGAGGTGAGAGAAAAGAATGAGGGAAACAATCCCAAAGAAAAATGCACATGGAATTTGTATTTCACGTGGAACAAAAAAACACACAAAAAATGGCCTGACCTTCACGTTCCTCTGGTTAAATCTTGTTAAATAATACAAATAAAACAATCCCCTTTGTGTGGAAATTTCATTTGACCAACATACTTCCCATATTTACAAGATTTATCATCGCTAATGAGTAATTCTGCTTCACCTAGAGTGTTGCTCACAAATAAAAATGTATTTTCATGGAAAAAGTCTTTGTTTTTTGTTTTTGTTTTTATCTTAAAACAACATTAGTGTGAATTAGATAAAAACAGCAGATAAAGAAACTAAAACCTGCAGCCTGTCCAGCTATTGTTTCACTGCCAACACACATTTATCAGTGTTTCCTCTATAGATGTCAATGACACATTGTTCCTGTTCCACTTAATGAGCAGCCACAGGTCTAAAGTCCAACCCTGGTGAGTTTCTGGAGGCACAATGTCAATACACAAGTATGCTGTAGTTAACGGGAGGCAAAACATGTCTCTCAGTGTAAAAATATGTCCCTGAGACACTTAATATTAGTATATTACTGTAATAAATATGAAAAAAAAGAATATTGTTTAGTTGAGGCCTGAACCTAAACTAAACGATATTCTGATGTGAACATTAACACATATGACTCAGACGATGTGAATGCATAGGACGAATGCAAAAAATGTGCATCTCGCTCCACAAAAGGAGCATTGTCTGAGTGGCATATGCTCATATGCTGCAGCCTATCCCAGACTGTGTTTGTCTATGTTATCATCTTGTATATACACCTCCCCAACCCACATGTTACTCATAGAGTTTAGTGCCAGTCGCAAAGTACAAATACACCTCCCTCTCTGGGTCACTTTCAAGCGGAACTTCCCTCTGACAGCAGGAAGGACTCAAGCTAAGAAAAAAAGTTGCTATAAGAGAGAGTGTGTGTTGGTTTTCAATCTGACAACATGTGCACTGGAAAATGTTCCCGTTGCATCGCTGCCACTCTGTACCCGTTAGTGGTTGTTTCCATCATCTGCAACATAGTGCTGTTCTTTCCTGGCGGGGACATCAAATACGCCAAAGATGGACATATTACTGAGGAGGTGAAATACATGGGAGGGCTCGTTGGAGGAGGAATAATGGTGAGTTGTCGGATTCTAGAACTAGAGGTTCCTTCCTGAAATGTCTCTTCTCTAAAACGTCTCTCAACATATCATGCATGCTTTGAGTATAGGAGTTATCCAGATGAGTTTGCATTGAATGGAAACTAAAGTCAAGTCATCTATGTGGCTACAGGTGCTGATCCCGGCGCTTTATATCCACTTGACGGGAAAAAAAGGCTGCTGTGGGAATCGCTTTGGGGTGAGTCAGTCTGCCCAGAGACGTTTCACATACTAAAGATTTAAAGAAAATGACAAAACATAAACAGCAATTCAATTTATTTAGCAAATATTTGATATTAGGACTTCAAACTTGTTTAATTGTGGCTAAATTATTTAATGTTTTACTTATAGTTATTCTTCATTCTGATAATTGAATCAAAGTGAACATTTCAGTCTTAATAAAATAACACTATAACAAATTATTAAAATGAGGTCAAAAGTACATATCTCTTTTTGGAATCTCAAAAGATTATAAATTCAAGAGTTGTCCAAAAGAATTATTGGAATGTGTTTACACAGCATTGCTTCGTTTTTATTAACATCATCATTGGGAATGTGTTGGAACTTTTCCTTCAGGTTGTTGTGTATGGGGCCATGACAACCTGACCGATGTTACGTTGCCATAGAAACATAGTAAAGAAAATAACACTTATGAACATGCTTATTTCATGGATCATGTTTCTGCATGCCTGTTTCAACCTGTTCTGTTTATGATTTAATAGATATGTGAGTGTGAGATGGAAAAAAAATGTTAGCGAGCGGCCTGTTTCTTCTTAAACTCCTGAATATTTCGACTCTAGATAGCTTGGGAAAAAAAAAAACAGATTAGGACCAGGAGGGGGAGGGGGAACTTGGTCAGGAATTTAGCTGAGTTATAACCTGCATTAAAAACATTTCTGACCTTTTCTTATCATTTCACTCCCGCAGATGTTCTTATCAATCGCATTTGCTGCAGTGGGTGTGGCTGGTGCTTTGTACAGCTTCATTGTGGCAATCCTGGGTTTGCAGAACGGCCCCCTGTGTAAAGTGATTTTAGTGTGGACAACACCCTTCAAGGACAGGTGACACATCCCATTTCACTTCATGATGACACATGTTTAGTTTTCTTAAGTGTTGCTCATTCTTAACCCTTAAGGACCTGGTTCTATTTCTCCTGAAATGGAAATTATAAGAAATAGAAAAGAGACCAAATAGACAGATGGAACACATTTTTTAAAAACTTTTTTAACAAAGAACTATGATGTCACATATGTCATATTGGGTGTTAATGGTAAATATGTTCCTCATTTGAAAACTAATTAGCTTGGCAGTTTGTTGTTTCTCGGGAGTAAAAGTATACATTTTGTTTTATTTGAACTTGTTAATCATATATCACAGTTCTAACTTTGCTGGTTAGGTTTAACAATAAATCATTTGAACGACAAGTTATATTAATTCAAAAATAAGTGAATCAGCTAAATTAATGGAGCTCATTACTGTTTTTTTTATTGTGACATATACGTCACATGAGGTTTCCATTTTTTTTCTTGAACTTTTTATCAGAAAATACATGTTGGTCTCTGCACATGTTGTTGGAGTATCTCCTTATAGATAATGAGAAAACAGAAAATGAATTAAAACCAGCTAACCAACTTCTGATCTGATGGGCCACCTACAATAAGTATCATAATCTTATCATAATATAAGAGCTGGGACAAAATTGAAGTTTTAATTATCTGCCCTGAGGCCCAGAGAGCAAAACCGTTATCAAAACTACAAAAGTTTTCTTTAAAACCTTCCAATCAAGAAAAAAATTTGGACACAATTTTTGATGACACATTAAATCAGTTTCAAACCTGGATTTTATCATTTAAAGAATATAGCCAGAGTCTGTCAGCGCTGATGCTTTTATCTCGAGTCGTATTGATTATAGAGATGCCCTGCTTTCTGGTCTTCCTGAAAACGTCCCAAATCTACTTTTACACAACTCAACAGCACATGTGCAGATGAGGACCAGAAGGCCTATTACACCGGTTTAAAATTCACTGCATTGGCTCCCTGTGTGTTTCACAAATAGTTTAAGGTTCTCTTAATGTTTTTTAAATGTCTTAGTGGGTTTTGGGTTTATGATCATGACCTTCAGGTCCTCCAACATCAGCCTTTTATCTATTCCCAGAAAAACAGTTTTATATTCCAGTTTAGGAACATCCTGCCTTTTTTCAACCCATTCAATATATCAATATATATTTTTATCCTTACTTTTTAGTTATTTTATTGGATCTTATTTTTTTTAATGAATTTATTACTCTTATTCTTAATATGTCTTTTTCCCAATTGTTTTAATGTTTTATTACATTCTGTTAACGCATACTTGGATTTTTGGTTTTGTATTGAATGTTCCTATATGTTTATATATGCTTATTTTAGCTTTTAATGTTATATCGTTTATCATGAATGTTTTTATTCTTCTGTTTTTTTAACTTTTATCCCATACATCCAGTGTTTCCTCGGTGGGGTCCTCTGTGCTGGGGGGGGGCATGGGCCGGGGGTGAGATGGCACTTCTTGTGGTGGCACCGGCCGAAGTGGGCGGGGCTCCGTGGCTCTGTGGTGGCCCTGGGTCCTCGGCCTGTCCGTAGCTTGGTGGCACCAGAGCTGTGGCGTTCTGGCCTGGCCCGTGGATCCGCCCCAGTACAGACGGCAGTGTTTCCTGACATGATTCCTGTGTGTGTGTGTGTGTGAGAGAGAGAGTTGGTTGTTTCAATTTTTTTTTTAAAAAAAGATGGAATAGAATAGAAAGAGAACAAAAGTATGTATATCCACCACCACCTTCTAGCCTTCATATTATCCCCTTGGGGTGGTAGTAACTCCGCTGACAGGAGTTACTACCACCCCAAGGGGATATATATATATATATATATATATATATATATATATATATATATATATATATATATATAAATAAAATATAGGACATGTTATTGAACCATTAAACCATGAACATTGTTAAATGGGTTGAAACATCCCTTTAGTACCAAAAATCCATCGGTTTGAAATTGTTCTGCCTTCTCACATCTGTCACACCACCACCCCAGGTTGTTCTGTATATGTCACTAAGAGCCTTCATCAGTTTAAGATGAGGAATCCAGAAAGTTTGAAGAGGTGGTGACACCGGTGTCACAGTAGCTTCTTATGGGTTACAACATCCTCTTTTCTTCCTTCCACAGGGACAGTAGTTACCTGACTGACGACAAGTGGTGGGGAACATGCATTGAGCCTAAGAACATTGTACAGTTCAACATCGGATTGTTCGCAACTCTCCTGGCGACCAGCAGCCTGCAGCTGATTCTTTGCGCCATTCAGATGATCAACGGCCTGTTTGGCTGCCTGTGTGGAACCTGTGCTAACAAAGGGGTGAGTTGGAGCGGAAGTGTCGGACAGCAACAGCAGAAATGAAAGATTTCCTGTGTTGCTATGGTTTCGTAACCCAAACATTTCACAGTTAATCATTTTTTTTTCCCCCTTGCAGCCACTGTGAGCTCCTGATCAGGAGGCTCCTGTTCTCTCAAAGACAAATCCACAATCAGCTGGCGCCCCCTTCTGGACAGCTGAGAGGACTGCTGCATCTGCATTAAAAAAATTCATTTCGAGTTTTGTTTTTGTTGCAAAAGATTTTTATATTTTGTGAGTATATTTTTTGGGTTGCTTCATGCTACATTAACCAACACAGAAAGATAAATCTAAAGAAATGTTTTAAGGCATTTTGAGAAAAGGGCACAGTATTCCGTACTAATCATTATTATACTGCTACAGATCCTTCATCTTTTTGCTCATTGTGTTGCACATTCAATATATAATAAAGTTGTACAATAAAATACAGGACGCGATTGTTGTGACACTGACGCCTTTAATGAGGATTGCATTATAAACTTAGTAAGCCAATGCTGCTGTACCATGATTGATATCTATAAAAACATTTTAGCGTCATGTGAAGTTGTTTGAATGTAAGGGAGAGAGCAGGAGTGTGTACCACTGTTTGGAAGGTGCCGATCACAATGAAAGTGCAAGTGTGAAGGAAGGCAATCGCACACTCACAGCCACACAATGCAAGAATATTCTAGCAAGTTACCAAAGTATCCACATGACATTATCACATTTTTGGAAAAAAAAATAACCACATTTCTCACTTTGAAAAGAATACGGCTGAGCATTCTAAATTGCTATAATGACAAAGCACGGCAACAAACCTGCACATGGAATGCCGGAGTGCAAAATTGGCAGTTGGTTTTCTCATTGTCACGAACATTAGAATAACGGTTAAAACAACAGCAACAAAAAGGCAAAATGTAGTTATTTAAAAAGGCAAAATTCTTCCCAAAGGAGTGAAGGTAAAAAGGTTTAGTAGTATTCAGCAGCACCTAGTGGAACAAAATGGAATATAATAATTTGTTGAGTGTATAATTCTATGAACATAAGAGTTGTAATTTTTATTACTTTAGACTGATTGAATACAGCCATGTTTCTATTGTAGCCCAGAACAGACAAACCAAACACTGGAAGCCTTTCACATTTTTTTCACAGCCACCTTCACACTTTGGGTGGTCAGTTGGTTTCACTAGATGCCGCCAGAAACACGGACTGTACCTTAAATGATGAGGACAAAAAAGGGGTGTAGGAGAACATATCAGAACAAAAACAGTATGACACCCTCCGTTAGAGATGATGATGAACACAAGAGCAAAGGTGCAAATGTAATTGTGCCTGATTCCATAATTGAGAACACAAGTCATTATGACACTTTTTCACAAGTTTCACTTTAAGATAAAATCTTAATGTAGTAAGTTCAAGTAGTAGTAAGTTAAGTTTTTAAGATTTTGTGCGATATGATCAAACGGATTAGTTCCCTACCTTGTGTACCTGCGTACGTTACAAGTAAAGAATGACTGGCAGAGAGAAACGTTCCTGTGCTGATAAGCCTTTGTTGAGGTAGACATAAAACAATAAAATGGGGCTGGGCCCCGGTAGCCAAACCGTAAACGTCCCTGATACGACTCCAGCCAGGTTCCTTTGTTGCACGTCGTACCCATCGCTCTCTCCCTCCTACGTCTTCACAGCCCCTGAACAAGTCCTCATAAAGAGGCTGGGTGAAGTAACGTAATACTGTCGCATTAATGTGAGTGTTAAAAACTAACATTATGTCATTTTAAAAAATAAGTGAGTATCAGGATTTAATGTAAAAAAAAATAGCTCAAGGTGTTTTTCAGTCAGTTAAATACAGGCTTGGGCGGCATCTATTTTTTCACACTTTCCTGATGCTCCACCGTAGTTTATGGTCACCGTATATTTCCAAATAACAGCTGAGTTTCAATTAACCACCAGGTCTCCTTTAAACACTAGATGTAGCTGTACATCTTGATAACAAGCTGCTTTTAATTTATAAAAGAAAAAAAAATCGAGGAAAAAGATGTGACCACCGACGCTGCAGGTTTTCCTTCTTAACCTCATTTTTTTCCTATCTGCACCTTGGTTCTGACGCATCAGTGTCATGCACCAATGACGTTGAAGAACACCCTTTCTGGTAATATTGATTAATGGTGAATTTGGCTCCGATGCAGGGAAAAAATATAAAGTACAACATAAAATTCAAACTTTCTGTGGTAGAATATGCAGAGGAAAACTCTGGAGAAGCAGCCGTTAGCTACAGTACTGTAATCTGACTTTTGAAAAATGTAAGTTATAAGGTAGCCATACTGGTTTAATAAAAGAATTGGAGTGAAATTGACATATTTTGTATAGTTCTCAGCAAGATTTTTGTCAGAAAGGCATTCAATTTCTGTCACCGATTGCTGCCTGATCTCAAACACCTGAACTGTGACTAAGTGATTAAAACAAATAAACACACTGGCTGTTATTTGGTAATTTATGGTATATTGTATAAGATGAAAAAAAAACTTGCTGGTGATAGGTCATCTTAGCATGTATGACATCCTCTATTCTACAATGTTTGATATGCAATTAGCTTACTAGAAAAGTATTGCTGGGTTTAAATACTTATGGCCCATATATATAGATATATAGATAAGATATTAGAATAAGCACCTTTTACATTATTGCTGGAGGACTCAATCACACTAGCAGTGTGCTGTGTGTGCAACATTATAGTTTAGGCCATTTGGCACTGATTAAATAGAATAAATTCTCAAGACTAAAGTTTCTCTCATTAGAGTGACCTCTGGTGGCATAAAAATGTGAACTCCATATTTTAAAGAAAGTCTGTATATTTAATGGCATTAATAATCATACAGTTAGGAGTTCTAAACACCCTGGTTTAACGTAATAGCTGGATGCCGCCCAAGCCTAGTTCAAAAGAGACAGAGTGGGGCAGTTTCTAGTTCTGTTAAGTTAAAAAAAAAAAAAAAGATAAAAAGCAGGAAATGGCAAAAGCCAAATCCCACAGACAATGAGCTTAAGAGTTTCAACTTGATGAGGTTGTGATGGCTATAATACTTTTACTTCCAGCTCCTCCGCCTGTGACGAGGGAATTTTAGCTGTCGAACTGCTTCATCATGAGCTTCCGGCTGGCCTCGTAGCCCAGGAACAGGGCTCCGTTAGCGGGAAAGGTGCGGACCATGGTGGGGGTGAGACCGGAGTAGAGCGCCCTCACACCTGAAGACACGAGAGAGAAAAGACCATGATCTGAATCTACAGATTGAGGGAACAGTGATTTTACACTATTTTATGAACCAAACAACTAATGGATTAATCGTTCAAGTAATCAATATATGAATCTACTGTCAGAATAGTCGTTAGTTGCAGCCCTACATCAAACGTCACTTTTCACTACCTTCAGTGCGTGCGATGGTCATGAAGGTTACTATGAATCCGGCCTGTTTTCCTGACATAGACATGACCTGGATCCGAGACTTGACGCAGTCCATAGGATAGACCACCAGCCACAGGCAGGCCCCCCCAAAACCACCACTGAACATGATCGGACCCACACCTGTAACACAGTTGTTTGGCTTATATACACTGAAGATAAGGTAAACTGCTGAATCATGAAAAAAGCTTGTGCAACTACTGACCAAAGTGGTTCCTGATATACATCCTTGTTAATCAGAAACTCGATTAATGGATTTTTAAGTAAAATCACAATATACTTTATACTATAAGTAGTATGCAAATATTTAATAAATTGGTTCTGTGAAGACATATTCTTTATTATTACAAATGTGAAATACTTTTTTTTGTGCTTTGGGCTAAACATTTTGCTCGTACCTATGTCGTCTTTGGAACATTTCATGCGGTTTGCGAAGCCAGTACGGCAGAGCTCATAGGCGCCAAAGAAGCAGAAGTAGCCGGGCACCTCTCTGGCTATGGTGGGGGTCAGGCCCTGGAAAAATCCCTGTGGCCCCTCATGCCTCATTATCGATTTCACCACCGACCACACTGTACTTCAGACACAGTAGAGAGAACCTAATCGATTATTTGTGTCAACAATCAATAGATAGTGCAATTACCAAAATATTTGTCAGCTGCAGGCCTTACACACACACTAAAAAAAGTACATTTAGACTTATATATTTGCCTAAAAAAAACAGCAAATCATAATAATGTGGTTTATAAATGCTACTGCTAAAAAACACTGTGTCCCTGATGTAAAAATCAAATGTTGAGTGACAATTACTCTGCAACCTGAAAATGTTCCGCCTGTCCGAGCTGGCTGTGGTGGTTGCAGGCAAGTGATGAGTCTGTTAATTAGCTTTTATTAAAATCTTACTGTATTCCAATTGTAAATTGGAAAAGGATGGACTTCTATCTCTTTGAATAGTAATTATTTAAAATTTACACTAATATATATATATATTAAAATTGATTAAATCCTGTTCTAACAATATAGAAAAACAAAAATTCTGCACTGCTTCTAACAATAACAACAACACGAGATATGAGCAATTGGGAAATGTCTATAATGTAAAAGTAAATTATCAACACTAGATCCGAAAGGATTAAACTGATAATATTTGGGTTGTGGACGGTTGGTCTGGACAAACATTGGACATTTTAGCTTTGGTGGATTACGGACTGATCACACTGGTCAAGATTCTAGACCATTTTATGAATTAATAGATTATTGACTATTGAAATAGTCATTAGTTGCAGCCCTCATCAATCAGCCTGTGTAAACAACTTACTTCTGGCTCTTTGGGATCTTGCCTGACGCCTCCATTTCATACATGGTTTGCAGTCGACACTTGACGAGCTCAGTGGGGCAGAGAACCATCGAGGAGAAGATGGACGCCACGGAGCCGGCACAGGCTTTCTGCACGTCACTGACAGGAAGGGAGACAAACAGGAGGCGGTAAAAACATGTGGGGTTTCTGTCAGGTTGAACACAGGCCGACTGAGTGTCCTCCCCCTCCCTACCTCAGCACAGCTTCACTGGGGAGTCCCGCCGCAAAGCGGATGACCTGCTGGCAGAAACCGTAGCTCATGAAGAGCACAGAGTTCTCGGCGATGTTGGCCATCAGTGCCGGTGTGGTGCCTTGGTAGAGACCACGCAGGCCCACCTGTTTGTAGGTGGATGCGACGCAGTGGATGAAGCCCCGGTACAGGGTGGGAAAGGTTTGCATCTTGACCTTCACGGTGTCCAGAGGCTGCCCACTAAACACACATGCAGCTCCCCCTTGAAGTAAGAAAAAACATAAAGGGATTTGTAATAGAAGTAAAAATTACTGTGGTTGAAGTAGATAACTTGATTAATAGATTAGAGCTGTCAGCTATTAGATAAAGAACACAAAATATCAGATACTTTAATACTGTGATTCCAGAAATATTCTAATTAGAGGTGCTAAGAATAATCTATTAGTTTCTAACTATGAGATTAATCACCAAAGATTTTGATTTTTAAGACTGAAATGTCAAACTTCTCTGGTTTCAGATTTCCAATATCTGACTATTTTCTGGTTTCCTTAGTCTATAATAGAGGCTGGAAGAAGAATGTGCTGGTAAAGTGAGCTGCACTTTCAGCAATCCTCCATGAAGGCATGAATTATATAAGAGACAACTGGAAGACAGTATGTTTAGATTTTCCTGTTAAATTATAATTCACCAATAGTTTCAGATTCTAGAGCTGCTTTATTGATTAATCTATTTGAGTCATTTTAAAGAGAAAATGTCCAAATTCTCTAGTCCCATCTCAAATCTGATTGTTTTCTTGTTTCTTAAATCATCTTTAATAGTAACCTGATGATCATTGGGTTGTAGACTGATGGTCAGGAAAAAAAGACATTTTATGTTACACTACTACCTTTACTGTCAAGAGGTACAACAGAGTTGGTAAAGAGCCTTGACAGAAAAGAAGAAAAATAACTTTTATTGATTCACTGTTTTGACCTTTGTAGCCACATCTTTCACATTACATAGTGAACCAAACAACAAGGGCTGTAACTTAGTCTATTATGATAGAAGAAGATAGATCAACACATTTAATTTGTTGATATACTATATATCTATAGTATATCATATATATACACTTCTATCTGATATACTATATAACACCATTATATTATCAATATGAAGCATCAGTGTTTCAGTAGCATGTTTCTGTAGCTTCAGGCTGTTAATTATTCTATCAGTCATTAAAGCAAATAAATGATTAGTTGTTTGGTTCATAAAAGTTCAATCACTGTTCCCAAAGCTGAGGATTCAACCTTAAATATCTTTTTTTTTTCATCAGTTTACTATTATAGAAGACTAAAGAAACCAGAAAATAGTCAGATTTGAGAAGCTAGATCCAGAGAAATAATACATTTTCTGCTTAAAATTTTTCAAACTGTTTAATCAATTATCAAATTAGTTGACTAATTGACTAATTGTTGCAGCTCTACAAAGTTATTGTACAGGCTACACAACATATGTGCAGTGAGATAAGAATCGAGGGCTTTACAGAGGGTTGCACTCCAATGAAAACCAGAGAGACAGAGAGAGAGAGAGAGAGAGAGAGAGAGAGAGAGAGAGAGAGAGAGAGAGAGAGAGAGAGAGAGAGAGAGAGAGAGAGAGAGAGAGAAACGAGGCGGAAAAAGACAGGAGTCATCAAAATGTTTGGCTACAGCAGACAAATATCACTGCGGTTACCAACGGCTCCTGCAGAGAGGTCAATGATGGCCTGGACCACTGGGTGTGGAGCCATGGTGTCCAAGAAGCTGTCAGAAGAGGCTTTTCTGTCTCTCAGATACCTAAGAAAAAACAATAATAATACAAGAAAAAACAATAATAATACAATAAATGGGACAATTGACTTGCCAGTCCACTCACAACACTGGCTACACAGCAGTTCCTTACTATAGAACACATAGAGATTGTAATCAGCAATTTGTTCCTTCTGGTTAGCCCCCCCAGAGATCAGAGTCCAGCCTGAGCCCCAGGACAGGCAGCAACAGCTGGGTCACACAGTTGAAAAAAAAAACAAATATAACCTTCTTTGTGACGGCGGGACTTATCTTGTTTGTCTGGACACAGAAAAAGTTCCTTGTGTAATAAAAGCACATAAGCAAAATAAGTCCTTCACAATCAATCATGTACCATTATTCCTGCTTAGAATGGATGATGTCTGAATGGTGTCTGCCGCTTTCATTACAATGCTATATATATATATATATACACACCATCTTACCAGATATTTTTTATTATTATTATTGTTATTATTTTAACATTCAATTATATTTAACTGACATTGTGTATAAAACACCTTCATTTTTTAAGTTTTTTTTACTTTGCTGTTATTTTTTTTGTATTTCTCTTCCTTGTATATTTAAATGTTGAATTAATTATTATTGTAATGTGTTGTTAATGTCTTTGTTAACGCCGGTCGAAAAAATTCAATAAAGTTTGTTTAAAAAAAACGTTCCGTCAACTTAATTCAGACAACGTTAGCCTTCAACTCTGCTCGTTAACACCCGGTAAATTAGCAGAAAGCACAGATCTAAGGACTGTTTCTAGACAGCGTGTGTTGATGTTATAAGTTCAAAATATTGACACATTAACTGATATTAATGATAAATAATAATAAGATACGAACCTTTTCAGAGAGAGCGGTTCCCTTCAGGGCATCAATGCGTCGCAGCTCTCGCGGCTAGCCTGAGTCAGTGTGTGGAGAGCATTGTTCTCCGCTGACTTCATGCTAACATCACGTTACATCACCCACACACTCACAGGTTAGTCCGCTGTTATCTCATGTGCAACATATGGGGGTGAAAAACGTTGCTGAAGTCATTGAATGAATCGACCATGAATGCCACCGAAAAGGACGAAAAAGCGAGAGCTCCCACTCCGCTGTGAATCCCAGGTACCGGAGACTTTCCACATGTGGACTTAATGGCAAAATGAAAAACATGTAATATAACTGTTAGTGATACTTTGTTAGGCGGTATTTTTGAAGTGAGTATCTGTACTTGATTTGACTTTATTTATTTCTATCAACTTTCACTTTTCCTTCACTACATTTCCTCTAACTATTGGTGTTACATTCTACAAAGTAAAATGAAAATTTGGTGGAACAAAACTGACTATGTGATATGAACATAACAAATAATTTGGAAGCCAATTGTAGTTTAATAATCAGTCAATTGTGATGTGGAAACCTGAAGCCCCCAATGCTGCATATATATATATATATATATATATATATATACTTAAGTACACTTAATCAGAAAATGCTATTGATTTTTTAGTACAATGAATAGATATTAGATAGATTAATAAAGATATTTGATGACATTTTTACTCAAGTATTTTTGTGAAATTAAAAATCAGTGTGTATTCTGGTCACATCTTTGGGTTAACAGCTCTACTAAATAGAGATTTTCCCCTCAAAACTACTTAAATTGTTATATTTTAACAAATATTAAATATTTCACCAAAATATCTAAGATTAATGAAAAAGTCCAAAAAAGTGAAGACATATTTGTGATTAGAACTTGTTCTTTTCTTCTCTATAAGACTTAAATGACATTTTTCTGCTTAATACTTCTGTACTTTCACCTAAGCAGTATTATGAGTAATCTGAATATTTCTTCCACCACCAGCATCTCTACAGTGTAAAAAGTGTTAGTGATAAATAATAATCTTGAGTGACACATTCACTGAATAACTAAAAAACGAGTGCGGTGCAATTTAGTGCAGATTATGTTGCAAAAAATGTAAACTACATGAAAGAAAGTTCAGAAGACGCGATACAAGTGAAGCTCCGAATTGAGGATCTTTGCTATGAAGAGCTTCCGGGTTCATCCTCCGCATCTGAGGGGAAGGTGAATGGCGCATGTGCAGAACAGATCACGTAGTGACCGTAAACTGAGTTAGTGACGCAGCAGTGTGTGTGTGTGTGTGTGTGTGTGTGAGAGAGAGAGAGAGAGAGAGAGAGTGTGTGTGGGTGAGAGAGAGAGAGAGAGCGTGTGTGTGAGAGCGCGCGCGTGTGTGTGTGTGTGTGAAAGCGCGTGTGTGTGTGTGTGTGAGCGCCTCCTCCTGGTTGGTCAACTAAACAGATTTTTCTTGTGAATCGTGTAAATTATAATAAATCTGTGGGTTTCACTTTTTGCAGAGTTTGCACATTTTTCCACACGCCTACTCCTACATTTGAATGAGCCAGTGGTGGAATAAATACATCAGATCATTTACTAAAGTAAAAGTAGTAATACCAAATTCTAGAAATACTCAGTTACTTAAAAGTCCTGCTTTTAAAATCCTGTGTAATTAAAAGTATAGAAGTATTAGCAGCTAAAGTACTATTTATTTTTAAAAATTTATTTTAAAAAAAGGGCTATTCAATACATTAATACACGAGTCAATGCATAATAAGTAAAATTTTATTGTTGTAGCTACTTGATGTGTAAGTAGTAAGAAGAAAAAAAATAAATGTGCTACACAAATTTGGATTTTCTTTTTTAAAATTACTCAAATCAATTGTCAAAATAGATTGGGGTTTAATATAATAGTTGTTTGATACATAACATCTAAATTGTTTTTTTTAGCCCTGTGTGAATACAGTTACATGACCTCTTAAATTTGCTTAATAATATATATATATAAAACAATTTGAAAAACAAGAATTACTCAAGATCTCTGCTCAGTTTTTAAAAGCTGAAGGTGACCATCAAATATCAATATTTTGTTACAATTGTTAGAGTTTCATTGTTATTCACAATGAAAAATGTTTAATCATAAATAAGATAATAAAAGACTCACAGAGGCTAATTACTATAAAAATAGTTGTGAGAAATTGAATCTGAAATCTGAATAAAGAATTGTCTAATCGTTGCAGCTCTACAGAAAAGAATGAGCAGGTTACTCAATGATACTAGCAGTATTAATAGTTATTTTTTCACAGTAGATATTTTCATTTTTTATAATAGGAAAAACACAGATGTTGCTAACAACACTATGAAAATAACAATGACCTAGGACCCTAAAACTGAAGTAACTACATAAAATTGACCCTTAATAGATTTTACTATCTACACAAGTTTCTCTTACTGTGGCAGGTCAAAATGTGCAAGAAAACAACACTAACCTAAAAGTTAAAAGATGTGGCAACAACGTTCGAAACAGCAAATCATTGAAAGTTACTTTTCTCTTAGAATCAGTATAGGTAGTTATAAAAATATATATATGTATGAAATTATTGATTCTATATAAAATAAAATAAAAAATAGTAAAGTAAAGACACCAGGGAAGTGTTTCGAGGTTTAGAACAACATTAGTCAATAAGGCTGCAACTAACAACCATTTTGATAGTTGGTTATTCTATCAAGTAGTTGTTTGGTTCATAAAAATGGCGCAAAATTTCATTCACCCCCTCCCAAAGCTGTAGATTGAAAGTAATTGTAACAGTCCACAACCCAAAGATCATCAGTTTACTATTATAGAAGACAAAAAAAACAGGAAATAATCAGATTTAGGAAGCTGGAACCAGAGAATTCAGAGAATTTTGACGTTTTCTTCTTAACAATGACTTAAGTCGATTAATTGGTTATCAAAATAATTGGCGATTAATGTAAAAATCAGCAACTAATTGACCAAATGCTGCAGCTCTAGTATCTGAAATTATTTGTGAATTATAATTTGAAAAGTAAATATAAAAGATAGTGTACATTGCCACTATCTCCAGCATATTATATCATTCTTCCATTTAAGGAAGATTTTTAAATTAAGATGTAATTTAATGATTCAGTCTGGTATAAATGCAGCTCATT
Organism: Eupleurogrammus muticus; assembly: GCA_036785175.1. NCBI lineage: Eukaryota > Metazoa > Chordata > Actinopteri > Scombriformes > Trichiuridae > Eupleurogrammus > Eupleurogrammus muticus. The sequence continues at coordinate 19,862,723 of JAYKQN010000007.1, read as the reverse complement.
TTAAAAGCACATTCTTCAGTTTCTAACCTCTATTATAGAAAACTCAAGAAACCAGAAAGCTGGAACCAGAGAATTTGGACATTTTCTTCTTAAAAACAACTAATGGATTATCAAAAAAGTTGGTGATAGTTGGCAACCAATAGATTCATCGATTAACCATTGCAGCTCTAATATTCGTTGAGTTGTGTACTCTCCTCTTCACCAACAATAGAGTGCGGATTTAGTGGAAAGGTCTGCTGCGACGCTCAAAAAAAAAAAAACTGTCATAGTTGTTGTTTGCTGTGAAGTTAAATGCTGCCAGGAAACCATCTGTTTAAACAGAGGAGCCTGGGATTAAACCTGCCCTCTGTCCACAGGCTTATCCTTAAAACTCCACCAGCGATGGGCCACAACAGTCCAGGACCCAGTGAAAACACACGCGTTGCAGCAACCCCATCGAGTCAATAAAAAGACACACGATGCTCCTTCGCTTTATCGTTTTTTTGCCTTTTATCAAAAAAAACAACATTGACGTTGTCTACATCACAGACAAGAATCATCAATATTCTGTTTTAAACAAATTCGCCATGAACAGAATGAACCCCATGCCTGCCCCCCCTCCCCCGGAGCAAACTCCTCTATACACAGTATACTTTACAGACCTATAGTTCCTGTTCAGTCTTTTTTTACATTTTACATCATTATCAAAGTAGTATCAATAGATTTAAAATACATACAATGCTCTTTCCGTTTGTAATTATAATCACTATCCTGATTGTACGTAAGGTGTTGTTTCCCACAGTTAGATTCCGATGAGTAATTTCTATGTTTGGAGGCGACAACATGAGGCTCTGCATCTCAGCAAAGCAAAATACTTCACAGCATTCCGATGGTGCGTAGATAAGAAGCTGTAATGTCACTGTTTTAAGCAGATCAACACTCTCACTAGCACAGGTAAGGGACAAAAAAATGGGTTTTTACCACAAGTTCTGACACAAATGTCTGATTTGGTGTGAATGCACCTTAGAGCCGTAGGCATAAATCCGTCCAAAGAGACAAGTCACTAAAATCACTAAAGCTAAACATATAATATAATCATACATATAAAATAATGTTGATCAGAAACACTTGTCTTAGTAATAAAAACAAAATACTTTTAATGTTGCATGTTTATTTCCTTGAAAAATCTGCCTTTAAAATGTTGTTTTTTGAATAAAAATGTGCATAATTTGCTGCTAAAATACTGTTATGGTGAAAGCAATAGGTTTTTATTTTAACTTTATAATATTTTATTGTATTGCAGCCAATTAATATGTAATAAATATGTATTAATAGTAAAAGATAATAGCTTATACAGTATAAGTGTATCGTGTGTTAATACACATTAAGTAGCAGCTTTTAGACAAAGCAAAAAAGAAAATAAAAAAAAAAATTGGAATAATAAAATATATTATTTCATGCCAAATTTTCATGTGAAAAGTATCATATACATGTCATTGTGTCACAAGAAAACTGAATATAGTTCTAAATTTTCTGTCTCATCACTTAATACTTTTGCATTTAAATTGACATTCTCATATTGCACAATTATCCTTTAAAATGTTTTTTTATAAAGGTTTTCGCATATTTTACTGCTAAAATCCTGTGGATAAAGCAATTACATTTTTTAGACTTAGAACCTTTGACCAATTTTGTTATAGTTAAAACAGAAGAAGCAAAGCTTCAGCGTGTTGTCTTTATTTAAAAAAAAATTTCTGAAAAAAAGACTTTGTCTCTTTGGATTCATTCAATGCATTCCTATTGTCATTCCTCAGGTACTCTCAACCATTTATGTCACAACTTGCTGTAAAATGTAAAAATTACCTCCTCTACCATCTGTGATATTCACCTAAATCGTCCCTCAGCCATTCTTCTCTTTACAACCAACTGTTGCGTCTGCTCGGATTTGAGATTATGAGCCACAGTCAGAGAATCTGGCTAATCTCCAATTAGAGTTAAATTTGAAGGAATAACAAAGGGATTACAAAAGATCACATCAGCAAAGGCATAGCACAAGTGATGATAGTTCTATATTCTATAAAGTGTTGAAGATCACAAACTGTTGGCAGTAGATGTCTGTGGTCTATTAAAATACTGCTACTGCAACTGCCCTTTTTGTCTCATAGCATTCAGAAGCTAAAGCTGTTTTTGACAAATATTTGATTTAAACTCAAATTAAGAGATGGTCACGGAGCAAATAGACCAGATCTTCAAATAAAAAAAATCTATTTAAATGACTGTATGGGCCAGATTTTCAAATTAAAAGAGACTAAGAAAGGAAATAGACCAGATTTTCAAATTAAAAGAGAGTAAGAAAGGAAATGGACCAGATTTTCTAAATAGAAAAAAGTTCAATTTAAAGATGGTAAGAGACCAAATCGACCAGATTTTCAAAATAAAATTTGTCAATTAAAAAGATGGTGAGAGCAATAGACCAGATTTTCAAAATAAATTATTGATCAATTCAGTGGTCAGAAATCCTCAACCCTGAATGGTCACATGTCTAAATCCTGACACTCTTAGATCACGATTCTCAGAGAAAATCTTAGGAGGGAAACATCACCCGTGGTGTCTCTGAATACCAAATAAACCTGTGGAAAACTTTGTTGGTTTTGAAAATGTCTCATTAACTTTCTATGAGCTGAAAGTGACAGAACTAACTGATTAATAACCAGACAGCGTTAATCACAGCCAGGCACTTGAGTGTCCTTTCCAGATGTGAGTCGAGGGCTGGATTTGCATTTATAAAACGTGTCGGTAGTGCGCATGTTGACGCAGAAGTGAGGAAATCAACTGAATAAGATCAGCACCTTCTCTCACTCCAGGATTAATCAGTTTTTGAGTCTCGTGACAAACAAGAGGTTCGATCTAAATGTGGGAAACGCGACCAGTGTCAAAAATACATCAAGAAAGCCTTCTTCATTTGTACCCTGTATACACACAGCCAGAGTCCTGGATTGAAAGAGTTTGTTCACCACAGTTAGTAAAATGTTTGGCATCGCAACACAATTTTTTTTCTTTTTTTGAAAATGTTCGCTTCCAACTGATTCAATGTACAGTACATTATCACTAATGTCACAAACCGGCCAAACTCCAAACGCCAGCGGCTCTGGATACAGTCAGAAACTATGAGTCACATTTACCTTGTTAAGAAAAACACTGTTCGCTTAAAAAACATCTCACTTCAGTTTTTCCAAAACATATCTTTTGGCGGAGCATCTATCAAGTAAATAAAAATGTGATTTTTATTCTCTTCTTCTTCTTTTAAATCAGATCTATGACTGATTTCATGTGTCCACTCTATAAAATGATCATTAGAGTAGATCTTGATTGTTGATCTGATGTGTTGTCAAACTTTTTTTTTTTTTTTTTGGCAATTCGTGTGACAGCAGCAGAATGTTATAAATTAATAGAGGAGGGAAAGGACAAAAAAAGTTTTTACTACAAGTTCTGACTCAAATGTCTTTTTTGTTCCTTGGTGTAAAAGTACCTAATGGCCATCGAATTAATTCATCCAAAGAGATAAATCAGATCAGTTTCAAAATGACCAACAATTCACTAAATGCACTAAAGCCCAGACCTTTTAGATAACCATACATATAAAATACTGTTGATCAGAAACATTTCTCTTGGTAAGAAAACTTGTCATTGTGTCCCAAATGAACTGTAAATTTAGTATATTTTCTGTCGCATTATATAATATTTGCATCCAAAATACTTTTCATGTTAAATATTTACCCTTTTAAAGGTTTAAAGGTTTTAAAGGTTGTTTTCTCATGCAAATGTGCATAATTGGCTGCTCAAATATAGTTTTGGATAAAGCAATCAAACTTGTTTATTTGGATTCTTTGACCAGACTAATGTGTTGTTACACACTATCGTTGTTAGTATCGTTATAACAGAAGAAGCAAATTGAATGTGTTGTTGTCAGGTATTGACAAAATATATCTGAATAATAAAAGTGTATCTGAAACGAAAGCTGATCTGACGTCTCTCTTTAGATGAATTTATTCCTATTAATGGTCCTAAGGTATTTTCAGACATTTGTGTCAAAATGTCCATCGACTCCTTTACTAAATGGAAGCAATGAGAAATGGCACCGTCTCATAGTTTTTAGACCGATCACATGTTTGAGTGCAGAGAGAGAAAAAAGAGCATGAGAGATAAAGGAAGTAATATTCACACTTTCTGAGGAAATGAATCCATGTCCAGATAATCCACATTCAAATCATGAAGATGATACACATGCATGTTAATGCAGTTTTAGCCCAGATAGGTGATAATAGCTGCTATGAGGAGTTTCACCTGTTAAAATCTTAAACCCCCTGATACAGCATTTTCTCATATATCACATGAGAAAACTGTAGCTACAGGATTACATACAAGTAGTTTAACTGCAGTAAAACACAATGTGACTGTTACAGCATCAAATTATATCATCAATATCCGCATCATCAATACAATTAGAAAATAGTTTAATATAATATCATTAGTAGGGCTGCAACTCACCACTATTTCGATATTTTTGTTTGTGTGATTATTTAATTGGATCCTTTATAATCTCCTTTTTAAATATTTCAGATAATATAATCTTCTCCTTCTGTAATGATCCTTAGAGTGTCTTTCTACAGACAAATACTTTATCTTTGAACTCTTGTCTTATTGGGTCTGATTTGGGTCAATTTGGTCTTGTTTTAAATAAACAAGAATAATCTTAATTTGCAATATTCTAGTTATATTTGCTCTGTAACAGCAACATTATTGGTTTGGACACTTCTGCAGTCAGAAGAGTCGAAATCACACACATCTTTTTTTGATACCAAGTTTTAAGTCCATAACTTGTGGTTGTAGAGATTTTCCAGATTTATTATCATTTATAGCAGGAAAACTGCAAAAATAAACCTGTTTTTGAGGTTTAAACCTGACTTAGTGCATGAATTTATTCATATTTATTTTCATTTCCTGCACTAACAATCACCACAGATGGATCAAGGAGTGTGGACAAATCCCAGGGTGTGAAACTACAGACAAAGACAGAAAAAGCCAGAGAGAGAGAGAGAGATTTTCTTTTTTGTGTTTTTTTTTTCTTTTTTTGGCCAAACCTCAGCCTGACGAAGCCGAACAAAAAGAGCAACGTTGCTGAAGCGTTAGGCACCGCAAAAAAATAGAATAAATAAAATGCGTTTTTTTTTCGTCATGTATCTAATAAAACACAGTAAGGCAATTAGATTATGATTTTACTGATATACCAATATACCGTCTGTCTTCTTGAAAAGTTAAAACCTTATTCACAATTTAGACTCGGGGAGAGAAACAACACTCTTTTTTTTCCCATTTTCACAACCCATTTTAAGATCACCTGTGTAAAAACAGCTACAATCAAAAATGAGGCACTTTATAAAAGAGTATATAGATATCTAGGCTATATAGTATTAATCATTATATGTATACTGTATATCTTAATATCATTGTAATGTGTCATTTTATATTTGTGTTAACTGTTATGAAAATGAGCAACAGACTACAGTATGAACTATAGTTAATGTTGTTCTACTTGTATACTATAGTTTATACTATAGTATAATATACAGTTATAATAGAAAAGCACAGTTGCCAAAAAAGAATTTACACTTTGACTTTTTCACTTTTCTGTTGTGCTATACATTGGTTTAAAATTAGTGAAACGCTGTTTTGTTTTAAATAACTTAAGATGGGAAAATCATGTGAAGATTTGACATCTAAATGGATAAAAAAAACATGATTAGTGTCCTATTTTCTTGCTGGCAAATTTATTTCATGTGATTTCATATTTGGGCTGTAGTTAGATATTTAAAACAAATCTTTTAAATAACATAATGTTCTACTTCCCTCGCTAATGAATCTACTATCACCCCCTTCAGCATTTTACAGTAAATTTACATGCATAAAATCTAATTATTGTCCTCGCTGCATTATTGAAACAATGTGATTAAGTTGTTTACAGGCAGAACAGAGGAATGGTATATTAATTTGTCCATTTTTGTGTGATTTAGAAGGAAGCCTTGGGCTTGGGTTCTGCAGAATCTACGTCAAATTAATAAATCCCCCAAAAAACTGTCAGGCTGCATAAAAAAGCTGCATCTTTAATGTAACGTTTCCTGCTGCAGCACAAATACAGCATGGGTGACCTCCAAGGAAATATTTTTTTTTTGTTGTTTGTTCCTTCCTCCGTGGTTTGATCTATATGTATATATAGTGATAATATTAGTTTTATGCAGTGCAGAGATGATTTTTTTAAGTGCAGTATAAGGGAAACTGTATAAGGGAATCCAACAAATGTTCTAAAACGCCACTGCTGCTGTGAGTACATACTGAAGCCGTATGGGAATCAGCCACAGGACATGACAGAACATGCTTAGTTTATGCATAATCAAGGCTGGAGCCGTTTAAGCATGTACCTGGTATGAATGCACATCTGGAGCTTTAGGGATATAACTTAATTCCGTGTGAAGAACATACAATTACAGCATGACAGTTCTGAAAGGATAAAAAGGAAAAAAAAAAACCTTGTTTCGTCAGCCACAAAGTAAAGATCCGAGCTGAGGGATGTCAACCCAAGATCTGAAAATGCTGAATTGTACGATCGTAATGTCCTATTATACACTCCTACAGATTTCACAAAGGTTGCAATAACTGCAACTACCATAATCTACTCGTGTGACAGGAATCATAAAAGGTTCTATCTAGATTTCATTTAAATACCATGATTTCACTGTAAAGTAGTTGAGTCTCCTGCAGTGTAAAATTAAGGATTTAACGGTAGCACAAGAAAAGTGGCCAATAAGTATAAAGGCTTTTTTGGGCAACTGTGTGTAATAAATCGAATGTGTGTACAGTGACAAAGTGTATGAGTGTGTGAAACCTCTGCCAAGCTATATTTCCTTTTTATCTCAAATCAAAGTGACACCTGATGATCATTTAACTTAGAAAAATATGGACAAAGGCTGATGATATATAAAAAAAAAGATAAAACCTTATGAATTTAAGGTTTTTCCACTCAAATGTAGCTGAGAGTTGAGTCAATGCACCAGCTGCCGTTTCGAGCCTTGAGCTCAATACATTTGCTCGTGTACCAATCGCAAGAATTTAAATTGATCTTGAGAAGATATGGCACTGTTTAGACGTGAAACCGGATACAAAGTCTTGAGCGTGATTCCCTGAAAGCCTCGTAGGACGATGGCTTTTCCTGCACCGTTGTTCTGAGTGATCGGGACAAACTGTCCATGTTTTTCCATATCAGAGTAAGTTAAACAATCGTCAAATGTCATTTTTTTTTTTTTATTGAAAACAAGGCAAAAAAACAAAACCTTTTCCTTACCCTGTGTCTCTGCATGTGTGTGTGTGTGTGTGTGTGTGTGTGTGTGTGTATGTGTGTGTGTGTGTGTGTTTGGCACACGTTTGGTTGACAGAAAACAGCAGACGGGTTGGGGATGAGTTTTCCAGGTTTCCAGTGTACAGTCCTGTTGTGGCAACAGATCAGGGTCTCTGACCGCCCCCCCCTTTGGAGTTCAGGTCCAAGATGAGGACGGAAATCAAGAATCTGGAAGAAAAGATTGAAAAACAGGCAGGAATTAGAGTTTCTCCACTTTTTTTGTTTAATTTCTGACAGTTTTGTGTCCATTATTATACCCCACGAATGTTACAGAGGGTGTAGATTATAGATTATAACAGATAATCTCCATATCGCTTTTGATCAATCTAAAAACTCCTGCTGGAACGTAAATATAAATATCACATGACACATGATATTTTTCGGAGGATTTTCTGATTGAAATGTCATGTACGGTGTTACAGATGTCAATATTATGTGTTTTTGTGTCAATTCCAGGAATTTTTAAATGAACCACTGAAATAACACAAAGAGCTAGAACAATTATTATCATTTTTTCCCAACTTTTTTTTAACAGAGAAGTTGAGTTGACATTTAAAATAACTATTAAGGAATAACATCCCCAAGCAACCGCAGTCTGTATGTACATCACTTTGAGCCAAATGAATGTCTGTAACCTCAAAGCTCCGATTGTAGAACAGAAATCATCTGTACTGTTTCCTGGTCTTTTAACCAGCTGAAAAAGATAAGTATGTCGGTATATAAACTCATTGCAGTCTGTCTGGTTAATATTTTCTTAGAGTATGAAGTTCAGCTAGTGTTGTTCACTAGGGACTCGTAAAGAAAATAAATTTGGTAAATTACTGTAAATTACCAAATGTATTTGTTTCCACCACTGAACAGATCAGGTGTTGATCAGGTAAATTCCTCCTGACAAAAATCTTGATCAACAAAACTGTAAAAATATGGTAATTTACCAAAATTCTTTCATTAAACCAATATGACTACGGTATAATTTCCATTTTTCAAAAAACATTACAGTACTGTAGTGAAACATTTCACAGCTCTGTATATTTTGCCATAGAAAGTTTCATGACAATTGGCGATTATTTAAAACATACCACAGTGATGTGAGGAAAAAAAGGTGAAGAAGAAAAAAAAACTGCATTGATGCGGTCATTTTTAATAGATTAGACTTGGCATTGGAACCAGCGGTTATTTATCAAAATATACAAATGCATCCAATGTTTAAAGTGGACACGGCAGTTAATTGAAACATATTTCTCTTTTAAATATATCAAACTTTAAATCTATGAAGTTTCTATAGAACAGCTATTTTAACATGAACATTTTGCTCATAATTATGCAAATAAATTGTGGTTGGATTCCAACACTACTATTGTGTTTTATGATAAATCACTAATTTCAGTCTTTCTGTAGCAAGAAAATGTGCATCGTTAGCTGCACTTTGGACAAAACTGTTCTGTAGTAATTGACATATTTGGTTTGGTGTGACATGGTCATAGCGTTGTGTGTGCATGTGTGGTTGTGACAGACCAGAGGAAATAGTGTTTTTCTGCAGATACAGAAATATTAGGTCCATGTAATTCTTTATATTTTAAAGACATGCGCCAGTGTAGATCAGCCTGGTGGCCTCAGATGTTCCAGTTATGCTGGTAAATAAACTCAGTTAGACAGTAGGTGCCAGCACCTTGTGTGATGTTTTTCACTGCCCAATTACCATCTTTGGTCATTTTTATGAGGGGCTGTGACACTATAAGCGCAAATTAACATCTAAATCTAATTAGGATATTTACATTTAATTTAAAGGTGTGAGATGTGATACTAGCAGCACTGTTTGAGCTCATGGACATTAAAAAAAATAAGACCGTCTATTTTAAGATTAATAAACTGCAGTGTATGACAAACACAGTGTGTACAGTTTTTTTCCCATCCTCTATATATTCAAACTTAACATATTGAATTTAATGATTAGACTATGGCTGCAGTAATGAAATGCTATAAAATTTTCAGTTTATGGGAGAAGCTCCACTCCATCACCAGTCGTAGTTTGAAATGACATGAAAGAGCAATTTATAGAACGTTAACACAGCCTTCGTTTCCTTGCTATGAATGTGAAATGCATAAATAAATCTCCAATCGCAATAATTAGGCAATTATTATGATTATACATGCACACGTAGAGACTGAATAACATTAGAAAAATCAATCATGCAAATGTCGTAGCTGCTCTGAATAAATAAGATGCACAAGTTGCTTGTTTCATTTGCATTTAGTCTGATTAATATTAACCTTCACCTGTATGTTTATATTTTAATGTAAATATTCCTCTCAGGATGTTTTTTTCTTGTTAATTAAAAAAGGATTCTACTTCAATTCAGTGTATACACTGAAAACATGTTTTAATGAAATATATGATGAATACTTATTTGTATTCATTTATCAAAATTATTTATTTGACTCTAGATGTACTTGTTTCAAACTGATTGCACTTATATATTGTTCAGTACTTGCAGAATAATTATTTTGAGTATAATTTTACATGAATGAAAAAATTCAACTTAAATATTTTAGGACATAATTACACAATATAATATTATTATGTGTTTTCAGTCAATATCATGGTTGAACTCCTTCATATTTAAGTTAAATCTAATTTAAATACAACTTTTGGCTATTTTACCTGTAAATTTAACATTTAGACAATTAACCAAATCAAATATTTTACTTGTCTGCACATGCGCAGAAGATGGAAATTATAGTGTACATACTTTATGTAATTACTTTTAATTGAGGTAAAATAGTTTGTTTTAAGGAAGAGCAATGCATTTCAGAATAAATTAAAAAATATATATATGACTCAATAACACATTTAAATCTATTAAATAAACCAGATTAAAAACTGACATTTTTTTTCAGTGTATCAATAAAACATCTTCTTAACATTAACCGTGAAATAATTTTCCTGTGTGCCGCGTGAGGTGAAATCCTCCGAGCTGCCGCGTGAAATCCTGCAGCCAATAGAACGCCCACGCATGCACATAAATACCTGGCCCATGTTCTGTCCCCTCTACCTCCATTTATGTGAAATGGCTCATTACCAGCAGACAAATCAATTGGCTTTGCTCTCTGAACACCCACTTGTGATAATAAGAGACTCTACAGACAACCCACAGCCTGGAAGCACAGCGCTGCCTTGCGGCTCCCGGCAAAGTTTCACGTCAGTAAAGGGTGACAGAGGAACGAGTGACTAAGAGCCAGACGGGAGTTTTGTCTGTGGATTATGCACAATCGCAATAATCAAGCCTGACCCTATACCAACAAGAATCATACTTCTACAGATTCAATAGGAGACAATTAAAGTGTGTACTTCCTCGTAATCAGTTTGCAGTTTGCGATGCCACCACCCTACCATTCAGATCAGCCAATCAGAGAGGCTCGTTTACATTAATGAGACAAGCACATGACAACCTGTTAAGAGCCCCAGAGAGAAGCTTCAGAGAGGAAATGGAAAAGTATATTGAGATTATTATTAGTGTTTAAACAATAAAGAAATAGCTATATATTATCATGTTTTTATATGATATGTTATATGATTGATATTGATAATTGATTATATTCCTTTAAAGATTTGGGTGCATTTTATGCTTAATGATTTACTTTTAAGATATAAACATATAGAACATATATTGATATAAAATATTTCATATTAGTCAATAATGACTGATAAGTATTGATCATTTTAATTGTATATTTTAATAAGAACCAGGAGAAATAAGGATGAATGTGACCACTTTATATTAAAGTGTTTTTTTCGCCTGTTATAATATATTATATATGATATTTATGAGCCAAGGAAGAATGGCATTGGTTTGAAATAGTGAAATGATCAATATTATATTGATCTATTTTCTTACTGTATTAATGATGTGGGTATTCATGATAAATTTGATGTTGTTTCATTGTCCAGGCCTACTTAAAACCACAAATATATCTTGTTCGTAACATACAATATAATAAACAGGTAAAGTGTACAATGTAGGATCTTTTTGTAGGTTCTTCCCACACTGATTTGTAGTTGTGAGGTCAGGCTGACAACAAAAAAATTATTTTCTACAAGCAGGGCAAATACAGATGCTTCTACAGACAATGCAACATTATTCCAGGTGTCTCGTACTATAATGTGATAAAGGATGATGCATAAAAATGTAGTGGTTTTGCTGCAGAATATCTCAACATTACCTGAATATAAAATCTGCACCAAATGTTATGACTGATGGGTTATTTTTCTCCAAGCGACCAAATAAATAGCTGTTTAGAATTAGATGGGTTTGCATCTGCAGCAGTGCTTACCTTGGCCATCCTTTCTACTATTCTGGTGTGCTCTCAGTTCTTCTGATTTATAGAAATCAATACTGGCATAAGTGTTGAGGCTGGAGCCGGCGCTGCTACTCATAGCGCTTCCTCCGATGTTGTAAGCGGCGGCGGAGGTTCGCTCCACTCCAGTTTGAGGACTCTCCTTAATGGCCAAGTCAAGGTCAATATAGTTAAGGCCTTGTTCAGCGGATGAGGTGGAGGCTTGTGGTGGAGGTGTGGCAGATGAACCAGCGGCCTGCCCGTTCTCCCACAGTGAGCAGTCCAAACCGTGAAGGTGGCTCGCTGCCTGGCTGCCCTCCTGGAACAGGGAGGTAGAAGAGGGCGGGTGGCGTGGCAGACGGGGGGGCGAGTTAAATGTCTCTGAACAGTGGCTCCGCCGTCCCTGTGGGTCACCTTGGACCAGCCTGCCACTCCTCTCAGGAGACTGGTATGACTTGACCGGAGAATAACCCAAACCCGTCTCCTGCTCCATGGACACAGGTTGATTTGAGTGTATGGCAGGTCTTGCTGAAATGCTGGGATCTGATACTTTGCTGTCCATAAACTGCGCAGGGTCTGCTGTCTTTCCTTTCGACCGGTACCTGGCACTAGATTCTGAGGCCAGAGGAGAGGATGTGCCGCGTTCGTGCCGAGCCTTGGGCGCCACTGCTGGCGTGCCCTGTGGAGAGCCAAACGAAGACCTGACAGGAGTCGGAGGGGTTGGTGACTTTCCCAGATCCATGCTGACGTACTCGGCAGAGGTGGAGAGTGGTGCGGAGAAACTACGGGGAAGGTTTGCTGGGTTATCGTGGCAGAGGAGTGGTTGATTCACAGAACGCAGGGTGCCATGGATCACAGGATGCCGGCGGTCTGACCCCTCACGTCTTCCTCCATGGTACTTGTTGTCTTCCTTGAAGACGATACTGACATACTCACCGACATTCTGTGATACCATTGGTGGAAGATTCTCCTTTACTCTGGGCAGCGTGTTTGCTTTCGTGATGTCTGATGACACACTAAGGGGACGACCCCTCCTTTGCTGCTTTGGGCTCTTACCACTTGATCCACGTTTCTGGTGGTGACGCCCGTCCTTTGTGCATGTTCCTGATGTCTTGTATTCTGCCCCAGTCCTTAATAAACTTAAACCTCTCCCTGCCGATATGGACTTGTCTTCGAGGCTTTCACTGCTGGCTGAGCTGGAGGAGAAAGAAGAGGAAGACATGGAGAGTTGGCAGCCTCCTGCAGAGCCCACTGCGATTTTGTTTCTCTTGCTGTATCCTGCTCCCCCTCCCCTTCCAGCTCCTTCATGCCCGCCACTGTCCTTTTTTCCTTCCGCTTTGTTTAAATCCTCCTCAAAGCGAGTGTAGAGAGTATGTTGATAAGCTCGCGGCAGGGAGAAGTAAGAGTTGAACATTTTCGGCTGCAGCTGGTGCTGTTCTGGATGGGACGGCGGAGTGCTACATGCAGAGCGGCTGCTGACCGGTGAGATGTTCATGTAGTCGCTGGCAGCCCGGCTCTCCATGCTTGCCCTGCTATCCCACATGCCCAATCCGTGCAGGTCAGTGGAGCTGCTGCTGTTGGGGGACATGACCATGTAGCCCTCTGTGCTTGCTTCACGGATATGCTGTGGCGGGGACACGCTGTTGTTAGGGGTCATGGCCATGTACTCATCGTCCGCCCCAGGTTTGGCACCAGTTTCAGATATACCTATCGATAGAGACAGCGAAACAGGCGGTGATGTCACTCCAGGCAGCATTGACATGTAACCGGTATCCACGGTGGCTCCTGAGTCCACGTCCCTTCGGCTTTTGCTGACTCTCTTCCGGTTTTCCCCAACCGCATCAAGCTGTCCGCCTGCAACCACCATGCCGCCTGACCCATGGTGCAAATCTGGTCTCTCCCTGTTGCCACTCTGCGACATGATGGCGTACTCTTCATCGTCCTCATCGTCTTCATCTTTCCTGTGTGGAATCAGTCGCTCCTGGGCTGCCAATGGCAGGGAGGCCCTCTTGCTCAGAAGTCTGCGTTCTGCCTCAGATTCACGGCTGGACGAGCGTCGCACAATCCGTCGGCCTTTGGAGCGATGGTGGGAACCGAGGAGACCTTCTCGCTGCCCCATGACAATGTAGCTGGAGGGGCCTTCGCCATGCACATGATGTCCGGACAGACTGGGCACAAGCAGAGAGTGCTCACCGGGGCTGGAGCCATATTCGTCTGAGGAGCCGTAGTCACTCGGAGAACCCGAAACGGAAACTCTCTGGGAGACACGAGGGTAGGAGCAGATTGTCATCCCTCCGACCGCTGCCCCCACCAGGCCGCACTCCGACCCATGACCAGAGCTGGACGACAGACTTGGTGCCGGAGAGGGAGCAGGGTTCGGTGTGTACCGTGCCAGGCTGAGTGTGATCTTAGCGGGGGTCGGTGCCCTGGTCGGTTTGGGCCTCAGTGTCGGCGTGGTCGAGCAGGAACCGTTGAGGCTTGGGCTGGAGCTGGCCCATGTTCCTTTGGCGCTTGCTCCGCCTTCCTCTGACCTTGCCCCGATGCTGGCGGTCCGTGCTCTTGGGAATCCGTGGCGCGATGTGGGCGATGTGCTGGTGCTGCTGCCACCAGGTGTCTCTGTCCTCGCCCGTCTGGAGAATCCCACCTGGCTGGGCGGGAGGTTTGGATGGTGGCGGCGGCTCGGGACACTGATGGGGTTCGAGGCGGTGCCGCCCCCACACGATGTCCCCACGGACTGCGATTTGCTGCGCTGGCGAAACTCCTCGCTTAGTGCCTTCATGGCCTCCAGGAGCGTCTCGTGCATGTTCTGAGCCACCACCGAGTCGTCCACCTGCATCCAGAACTCGCCGGGGCCAGTGATGGCTGAGCGGCCCACCTCAATGAAGAAGAAATTCTCAGAATGGCCGCATCTGCGGACGTTCATCAGCTGCAACACCACGGCAGCCACGTCAGAGTTGATTTTGACGAAGTTGACCGTCTTGTCCGTCAGGCACAGCCGGTAGATGCCAACCAGGTTCCTGGCGTGTCCAAGACCTTTAGGCCAGACTTTGACTTGCCAAACTTCTTTGAAGGTTGGAACAGGAGATGGAGAACTACACTCCCCACTACTGCCATAATCCTCAGGTGTTTTACCTAAGAAAAAAAGAAAAATATATAAATAAAAACACACAGAATGAATAAAAACATCATACATTAAGAAATAACATCAAGATTTACATGAAACACAATCTGTTGAATTTTTATTCACGGTCTGCATGACAATTAATATAGATGAAACTTAAATTATCATTCAATTACTAAAGAGCTAATTGATCACCTTCATTTTTGCACGTCACTTTAAATAAATCTTAGAAAATATAGGATAGATTAGTAAAAAGGAGCAAGCTTGATGCAATAATTCGGTGTAGATCTATTCAATCTCCATCACATGATAAATTACAGAATTCTAATTTAGTTTTATCTTGCTGGTTTGCTCCCACCCTCAAGAAGCATATTTAATCGATTAAAAATGATGCCCATAAAAATCAGAATGTTTTATTTGTATGTTTATACGCACGCAATGGAAATTAAACACGTGAGACATAATCTGAACAAAATGGGTTCTGTTCTTCGAATAAACGTGCATTTATTAATCACCATCAGAGCTACAGAAAAAGCGCGTCGGTGACTGAACGGCAAAAGGAAAACTGGGAGGGTGGAGGTCGGCGTTCCGTCTCCCGCATCGGGGACAACAACGTAAACACGAGGACAACCAACAGAAACGCATTTTTCCGGTGAGAGCGCACTGACGGCGCCGTCTCCTCCCAACCAGCAGCCGCCGTGCAAACGCGAATGTAGGTTATAGGCGAAGCGGCTGTGCAGAAAAACAAAAACACAGGCAGCAGGCGGAAAGCACCGCGATAGGCTGCTACTATATGATGCATCCGTTGGACGGTTGCTATATGCCCACTGCGCCACGCAAAAAACACACCGACGTATGAGACGGGCTGCATTTTATTTGCGTAAAAAGGCGATAATCTGAATATTCCTGCACGCAGATGCAGATTCATGCATCGTTTTTTGCACGATGCTGATATATAAATAAACGCAACGGGGAGGGATTTCAAGTGTATTTAAACCAATGCTTGTTTGAGATGGTGCTGCACAAACACAGCAGCACATGCCGCCCATAACGTGCTGGTCTGGATCCACCTGCCACCTCTTGGTGGAAAAAACCGCACCGATGCAAAATGCGTTATTGCCCCAAAATATCAAAAATGAAACATGCAAACACGTTGAGACGCCGATATGCAGCGGATAATCGGCAATGGCCAGGATGAGTAGTATTTTGGTGAACAAGCAGCTTAGGGGAAGATCGGGCCTGATGCAGAAACAAGACAGGAACCGCATCACACTTCTCATGTCTCACAGTTGCACTGGAGGTCCAGCATCGCCTGGTACCACTCGTTCTGGACCTCCTCGCTGTCTGCGGCGATGGCAAAGCTCTCGCTGCGGGTGTAGAGGACGATCATGTGCTTGTTCTTGGAATCCGCCCGCTTGTTGATGTTGAAGCACGTCTCCAGGTTCAGGACTTTCTTGGGCACAGGTGATTTACTGCGGAATTTCTTCTCGTTCTCGTAATACTCGAGCCGAGCGGGACCGTGCTCCGAGGCCGCCCGCAGCACGAAGAACCGCCGGTGCATTGATTTATGTTTGCGGAGGTAGCCGCTCTTCTGCACATCTTCATAATTCTGCGGCTCGGCTGCTTGGTTCTCCATGGTGGGAAAATATTAATTTCAGATTGGGGGGAAAAAATGCTGAAGTCCATGCGTAACGTGCTCCTCCTTTAATCCATCGCAACTACATCGCTCGTCCTCCTCCCCGCGTCCACGTTGAAGTGTCCTCCTGCATGTGCGTGAAGACTCAGGATGGGAAAAACAGCCAGACCATGTTGCGGGTCTGGGATCATCATGTTGTGAAAAATCCCCGCAGCCGCAGCAGGATCCGCGCACCGAGCGAGCAACAGCGCGCACCGCCGCTCGTCCCGCAGCCCAACCCAGTCCCGCCCGGTCAGGTCCACGCACGGTGCGGCTCGGCTGCTTAAGGACGTCTCCTCCACCTGTCTGAGGTGGCCCTGGCTGTACCACGGCGGTCAAGATGCGCGTGATCGAACGGAACTTCCGGTAGACGCGTTCCAAAATAAAATTGAATCCGGCCTGGGCGCAGTGGTTTAGGGGAGAGGCGGAATAAGGTTAAGGCAAGTTCACTCCCATGTTTGTAGAGGAAAAGCAACACTTTTTTTTGGTAAATTCTGTGACTAAATCTAAACTAATCAAATCTAATTGAGGTCATTTAAACACCGAGGAATAGATTTGAATAATAAAAGAAATATATCTCAATCCTAATTTCTGGGGGGAAACAATTCACTTTAATGCAGCAGCTCCTCAAGATAAATGATAAACGTTAGGTGTATGTGCTTCTGGAAAGTATTTATTATGAGGGGAACATGTAACTTCCAAGAAATTAATAGTTTTAAGGACAAATAATGGATTTTTTCTTTACAGTTACATATTTTTGTTGTTAAAATATTGTGTTTCAACCAATTACTCTATTATTTTGGCACTTTTCTAGCTTGTTCAGAAGGACATAGCCTACAGTCCAAAAATCTTTTTATTCATCTATTTTTTTAAAAATCGCTCAAATTCAAGATCTCATGATCTTTGGGTTGTGGACTGTTAGTCTGTACAAAAAACACGTTTTAGATTGAATCTTCAGCTTTGTTAAACACCGTTTGACATTTTACTCCATTTTATGAACCAAACAAACTAATTGATTGATCACTTCACTAATCAATAGATTAATCGACTGTCAAGTTAGTTGCAGCCTCATGTTGTTGAGCAGCAAAGACGGCACTTTTTCTCACCTCATGTCCTCTGGTCGACCTTTTGACCTTTGACCTTTTCTTTTATCTGCTGGTTGCTGATAAAAGTGAGAAGTGAAGGACAGAAACAGCCTGAATAGTCTTGTAAACAACCTCTATTCAAACATTAATGAAGTGACTGAACAGACTCTGAGTTTTTTGTATATCACTAAACATTTAAACCTACAGATTCATTCAGGACAATTGTCTATGAAAGTTATCTTTGTTAGTTGTTTTCCCATCTGTGGTGTGTATACAGTATATACTGTATGTGTGTGTGTGTGTGTTTATTATAAGAATGGAGAAGGATATATCTATACATTTACATTTTGATATATTTTTCCAATGTACAGCATTTCTACAATATTTATAGTGGCAAACAGATTAAAAACAAAACAAAAACATATATATCATACATATTAATAATTTACATACTTAAACATGTCCATCTTGGCTTATGTTTACAGATGCAAAAACCACATCATGCAAATCTACATATATAAACACATATAAACACCTGTATTCATTCACATACATTAAAATTAAATAGAAAGTGAATGGAGTCACACCTACACACACAAATTATATGACATGTATGAATGCACTTACAAGTACGTTTTAAATGTTTAATTTAATTTAATTATAATTCATTAATCAGAATAAATCATACTCTTAAAATAGTGTCTACATATCAACTCCAGCTTTATGATGCCATAAGGTATTCTGTTTGTTGCTGTGACAACAACCCAGCATGCTTTTATTGTGAAAGCCGCCCCGCTGTGTTTCCGGTCTGCCCCTGTTTTTTCCCGCTGGCTTTACAGCTGCTGCTAGACTGGCACCTCGGAGCCGGTGCCAGTCAGAGTCCGGGGGGCTTCAGCACCGACGTACACGACGTTCACACGTCGGCTCTGATCGTGTGGACGAACGCGCGGTTTCTGTCACGCATTCAGCTTTTATTGCGGGATTTTTTTTGTTTTTTTAACCACAAAACAAACAAGGCTGTTGGTGTGTGAGGTCAAGGCTGATGCAGCTGCTTCCTGTCAGAGTCTCACACAGGCAGAAAAAAAAGTAGCTCATTTCCCTGAGATATCTACACAGATACATGAGTGATGGTGAAATGACTCCACAGAGACACTGTTGTAGCTGAATAATCAGGTTCCACCCATTCCATCTCAGCTCTTTGATTTAAGTCTAATTTATAATTTCAACAAGTTGAATCTTTTACCGCCCTGTGCATGGATAAATTGCAGCCTGACTTCATGAGAACATGCAGTGCAGCATTGATCCAATTAACTTTTCGTAGTAAAATATGCTGAACAGGAGGCGATATCCTATGACAGCCTGAATAAATTCTCCATTTTAATGGTTCTTACCTGGATGTTTCGGAGGAGCACTGACACCAAAGGGGCTGTCAAGTGTGGATTTTTGATTTTTTTTTTAAATGTCTATTTATGCTGTGACTCATATATAAACATAGGACACACTAATTGCTGCATGAATCTCAGCCCTTTACAGCCTGATGTAATGTATATACGAGCATATATGCAGCAGAAAGCCGCTCAATGTGGACTAATGGTTCTGAAGGAAAGTCTTTGATGCTGTAGATGAATTCTAAGGAGTTATTACATATATTAATATATCATCTAATATACATATTAATAAATATATATTTCATAGGAAAGTGGTTAGTTTTGGGGTTCAGGTTGTCGTCAGGGGTGTAATATAACTTGTAAATTCCTGGTTGTGGCAATTAGACCAATATTTTTGATCTTAAATCTTTATTAGGTTGTATTACAACAGGAAATCCAACCTATAAATATCATGAGATATGTTTTTAGCAGAATTTGCATTAGAAATCAGTTGAAGTCATTTTTACCATGTGCAGCATATTCTACATCAGTTGCATTATGTATGATCCATCCTCTGATTTAGATATTAACATTGGAATGATTTTACAAAGTCAACTTCAAAAATAGTTCTAATGCACTGAAGGGAAGGATAAACTTATAAGTACATTAAAAAGTATTTTAGGACCTAAAGCAACACTTGTATTTTTTAATTTCAAAAAGTTTAACTCATTGGATCAATCATTTTGGCCTTAAATCTTTATTAGGTTGTATTGCAACAGGAAATCCAACCTATTAACATCACAAATTGTGTTTTTAAGATTGTTTTCAATATAAGTCACTGTTGAAATCATTTTTTTACCATGTGCAGCATTTCGCACATTAGTTTCATTATGCAAAACCATACTTAGTTAATTTCTGATTTCTTAATCTATATAAATTTGTATTTGAACAGGAAATCCACAATATAAATTTTCTCATTTTTGTTTGCATTAAAAATTACAGTTCCAGTCCATAACATAAACATTTTTTCACCATGTGCAGCATGTTGCACATCAGTTTCATTTAAAAACCATCCTTATCTTCACTGGATTGTTCCAATCCAGAATGAAGCAGAGTCACAGCAGCCTGAGATTGTAAAATCAGCCCAAAGCTTGTTCCAATAACTATAATTTGCTCCAGGAATCGTGGTGAAATGATGATGTAAGACTTTCATTACTTACCTCATTACTGTCTCTTCTTCATAAGCGAGTGCTGCGGCGCCCGTTTTCAACTCAAAACCTAAACCTGTTTCTATTCAAGTGGATTCAGTCAGATTTGATAGATAAAGAGCATTAATTAGAATAATTGGCCTTGGCTTATTTTCTGTGAGGAAAGAAGAAAAAAAATAATTGAGTGCACATGCTTCAGTTCCTCCCACACATTTACGTCCTTCACAAAACCCTTTACATATATTGTCTTTATCTGAATTCTAACAAATATAGATGAGATACGAGATTATTGTTTGTAGTTAATCTCCTCTACTTAACATCTACCAATGGGAGTCTCATTCATTTTATTAGTTTTAGTCACTGTTGATGAAATACATAATAAGGCTAATTATATGATATTTAGTGTTCTTACACTTTGCACTTGCAAATTATCTTTTGAGAGATGTATTTCACAGCCACTTATAAAACAAATCTCTGGTACTGATGTTCCTATTACTGTTCATCACCAGTATTTGATGTGGTTATAATACGATTAAAAGCAGTAGACTATAAGTATGTATGTATAAGTATGAGTAAGTAATGTCTATTTATAGACATTAATCATGTATATTAGCTTTGTTGTTTAGAACTTAGATAAAGATAAGTATCTTTAATGTATTTTTCCTATGTGTGAACCTGTGTTTTATGATTTTAGACTACATATACCATTATTACTGGAACAAACTACAAAGGTTAAATAGCCTTTTTGTCATTTATTCATCTTCTGGCCTTTATTAAGCTTGTGAATTATTAGTCCTCTCCTTTTGAATCGTAATTAATCACAGATACTACCAATGCACCATATCAACCCAAGAACAGACAATAAGACAAACATATGAAAACACAATCTTAAACCATAATTTATTTACAGAAGCACATGAAGATCACTTTCAAAACGAACTGTACAGACAGGTTTAATTTTTTGACCAGATGTTTCAGATCAGAGAGAAAGAGTCAGACAGTTTCCCCCGTGTTCTTCATCTCGACACAGAATCCTGCGTTTTCATCTTTCTCAGGCGTTGGGGTGGGGTTAATGACGCTTGAAGAGCCGCTTCTAAACACTTAATGGTGCGAAAGACTGCACCACTAAAGCAACCTGATAATCAAGTCGTCAGATGTTCGGGCTTTTATTCGAATCTGGAAGAGTTAGAAGAGGTCAGCAGCGGTGACCGAGGAGAAAGGGAAAAGTCCTCAGCCTGAAACTGTTGTCGCATCTTGACGTCGCCCGCTCATACTTGTGCTTCAATATCAATCCTATGACTCACAATTAGCAAGTGACATAGCGTTTGCTTATTTTGCTGAGAGAACCCAAGTAGGACAAAAAAAGGCTCCACTAAAAGGTCCCTAATCCTGCAGGACATACAGATATAAACTAACTATGTACAAATTTACAAGAAAAAACACATCTCCAGGCCAAAGATAAGTGACTCAGAAGACTCTGTCCTCCATTTTTCATGCATAAAACACAACTAGAATCCCAGCTTCGGGAGAGGGACTTGGTGAACATTTGTTTTCAGATACAGAAAATGTACAGAAGATAATGGCTGGACGAGCTCAGACGGAGACGGGACGTTTTCCTACAAGACGCCGACACGCATGAAAAAAAAGGCCCAATCCACTCAAGTGCTTTATTAGAGGAGAACTTGAGTCGATTGACGCAGACGTTCCTGTACGATGCAGAAAAATGAGGCCTTCCCTTCGCTGTCCTATTAAGATTTGGAGACGCACGGTGGGCACGGCGCATGCCTCATGTTTCAGTAATAGGCTACAAGCACACGGACCCACCGTCAGACCGCATCGTCGTTATTGTGCAGTTCCTTGGATCTTGTTTGCATGCCACTGTGCGTTTTGGTAGAAAATGACAGTATGATGTTAAAAGCAATATACACATCATTAAAAAAATACTATAACGGCATAGCATGAGAGAAACAATATCAAACAATATCAGTTTTTGTGGATAGGATTTTTTTTTTTTTCAATCCATTAGAAGCCACTGTGACACTGGTGTCATCGCCCTTTACAGTGTACAGTACTAAAGGGAAGTTTCATCCCATTTAACAATGTTAATGGTTTATTAACATATCCTTTATTACAGTGGTTCTCAAAGTGGGGTCCGGGGACCCCCCAGCGGTCATTGCGTCCGTAAGTAAAACAATGACTGCATTATTAAAAAAATAAATACATTTCTTTATTTCTTTATTTATAATCCCTTTAACAATATATTTAGTTCCTATTATTTTTGTATTATTTTCTCTTTGCACATTTATTCATTTAATTTCAGTTTTTATTTTTCATTCTATACACTGAGGTGGAAATGCTAATAGAAATGAATGAAATAAATCAATTAAATAATTAATGAATAGAAAAATCAAATAAGTGCATCTATGTGCAAATGGGAAACCTACACAAATAAATTTAATTAATTAATTGGAAAATTCAAAAAATATGTGCATTTACTGTCATATTAATATTTTGAACTGAGTCATTCGTTTATATCTTGCATTTAAAACAAGTAAGTGAAATATTGTGGTGACATATATGTCACATCAGGCTTTTTACCTTACAATAGTAATAGAAAACCCCATTTGATGTATATATGTCACAATAAGAAAAATGATAACAAGCTGCTCAGTTAATTTAGTTGATTTGCTAACTTTTTAATTAGTATAGTTTCTGTTGTTCAAATAGTTTGTTGGTAAACCTAACCAGCAAAGTTATAACTGTGATATATGTTAAAGAAATGTAAGTAAAAAGACTAAATTTGCTGAATTTGTGATTCATTTTTAAATGAGCAATAAATTTACCATAAACGCCCAAAGTGACGTACTGTATGTGACATCACAGATCTCTGATTCTGAGCAGAAATGTGTTCCATGTGGTCTATTTGACTTTATGTCCCCCAGAATTTTCCTTTAAGTAGAAATGGATCCAGGTTTTTATGGGTTAAAAAAATCTGAATTCAGCATCACTTGATGTAAATGTTTTTTGTTTTTTTTTAACAAAATTGTATAGGTTATGTTTTATCATGAGTTAAATATTTACTATAGAGGTCAGATCTCAAATAATTCCAATAAGGGAAAAAATTGATGATTTTATTTTATACAAATAAAATATAATCCAGGGGTCTAAACGATTGTTTTGGACTCGTTTGAATTGGGTAATATGGCTTTCTTCATGAAATGTGTGAATAATCACATTTGATGCTGCTACAAAAATAAACACAGCTATCTGACCTGAGCTCTTAACCTTGATTGGCCTATCTAGCACTTTTCCAGTGTAAATTACTGTAAAAATGTATTACTTCGGTGTAGTTTTAAAAGGCTAATGCCTCTAAAGTGAGTAGAACACAGACTCTATTATATGTGAGAAGACAAGCAGTAATAGCTTCCACCCTTGTGCTGTTCATGAAAAAGTTGCTTCAGAATTACAATAAAATACAGATTTCAGTAGAAATATAGTATGTTAGATATATTACAATGAGATAATGATCCATTTTTGTTGACACTATCCCTTCTTGTTTGGCGATTTCTGACTATCTATCACATTTTACACGCGTAATTCAACCTCTGTATACGTATGTAGGCTCTATTTTCAGTATACAATCCGTTGTTCCACAAATATCCGCCTCTTTTTAGGCTCATATTTCGTGTGGACAGAGCGTTTCCTCCGCGTGGTGATTCACTGAAAGTTGCATGGGAAAATATCACTTATCACATTTTCTTCTGTCGGTCCAAGAACTTTTGTCTTCTGTCTTCTGGAATCTCCTCTATGGTGATACCTTGGTCGTTCCTGTGACACGGAATACAGAAAGAGTAGAGTTGATATGAAATATGAATGAAAAAAATATACCAATAACACAAACAACTCATTTGAACAAAGACATAATCACAAGACATCTACACTGAAAAAAGTCAAAATTACTTATTTTTATTATATCAAGTAGTAATTAATTTATCTGACTCTCTCTCTCTCTCTCTCTCTCTCTCTCTCTCTCTCTATATATATATATATATATATATATATATATATATATATATATATAAATGTGTATATAATTTACTTTAAGAGATTTCTACTTAAATACATTAAGATGGAATTACTTCTACTTCATGTAGAATCAGTTAATGTTGTAGTTCAACTACATACACATTTCAGTCAAATCCTGTATATTTAGACTTCTGGCTATTTTTCTGTGTATTAACTGTCAATGAATTCAACATTTAGACAGAAATAAACCAAACCAAATACGTTTCTTGTGTGCACTTGTGCAGATGGAAATTAAATTGTACATAGTTTTTTTTTCTATAAATACTTTAATTAGTTAATGAAATCAGCTCGTCTTATGGAAGGGCACTACATTTCAGAATTAGAAAGTATGATTCAGTAACAAATTAAGATCTATTAAAGAAAACAGGTAAAAAATATAACATTTACAAAGGTTTTAGAATGTTAGTTTTAATCTAAAATATGATTTTACCCTTTATCTGCTGGTTCAGGCAGCGATTTGGTGAAATCTTCCTTCCCGACCAACCAGTACGTGGTCTCGATACCTTTTCCCTGCAAAAAAAATCTCATTAGTACTCACGTCATTGTCACATCTTCAGTGTATATTACGATATTTTTTTATTTAATTTACCTTCAGCTCTGTCAAACCTCTGACTTGAATTTTGTATCCCAGCTTCAGGCTGTTGAGGATATCAACCGTGCTCTGGTTGACGTGGATTCTGTAAACTGAACAAACGAGGAAAAGCTTGATTATTATCTGAGAAATAAAGTCAGGCAGGATGTTATTTCTGAATTCAGCCTCTTGGTGGCAGTAGATTATTGTCCTCATGCATATTACGCTCTTGCATGAATGTATAAATGGTCATTTAAATATAAGAAATTAGACTCATATGAAACCACAGCTGACTATGTTTAATAGGTGAATGGTTTAATTTATGATAATATGATATTATAGGATATTCTGGCTTCATTAACTGTTTTATCAACACTTTCTAACATGAATAAAGTGTATTTTTAAGTGAGTTAAAGCTTACGTTTGTACTTATTTTCTACATCATCAGAGTGTAGCTGAGGCAAATTTGGTCACTGAGGACATCCACATAGAAACTTCAAATTGACGTCTAATTCTGCTGATAGTCTTAAAGGATTAGCGAGGACTGTTCACTTAAAGCCCCGTTAAACCTCAAGGAACATGCACACATTCACCGGGCCGTACACCTGGACACCTGTCCTCTCTGGGGACGTGTCAGACCCATGAAGTGCTGAGACACTCACACAGGCCCGTGGACTCCATCCGAGACGCCGTGTTCACCGTGTCTCCGAACAGGCAGTAGCGAGGCATGGTGAGGCCCACCACTCCCGCTACGACCGGACCTGCAAACACACAGTTTCACACTCTGTGAGAAAACATAGTTTTTGAGAAAGAAAGGTGTCTTATCACTCAGATTGATAAGAAAAAAAGAAAAAAAAGATATGACTCTTCTCCACGACGTTACAGCTTTACGCCACCTCTGAGCGCGGCTATAAAGCTATAGAATAGCGTTACAAATTCAAAGAATGCAGCGTGTTAATTGGATGACAGCACTAAGTGGATCGTGTTTCACTGTTACAGAAATACGTACCAGACGACGGATAAAGGAGATAAAAATACCTCCTTACCCTAGCACACATGTGGCAAACTCACGGCCCGTGGCCCAAATCTGGCCCAGTGCCTTTTCTGTGGCCCGCCGCAGAGACGGACTCATGCGATTTGTTTAGAGACGCGTAAGCGAATAAATGTTTAAAATAAACAGAAATGAGCTGGTCACGTCTTCTTTGGAGCATTAAAGCACAACTCCTTATCTCTGAAATCTTACATGGCCACAAAGGTTGTTTAAAAGAGGAAAGTTCCCATTTCTTCTCTTATTTTCCTTGGTTGAAATACATCTGTCATTACCTTTTTGTTCTTTCTCTAGATTTGTTTAATATTAGCGACACAAAACTATAGATTCCAGTCTTTGAAAAAATCCATTATATAAATGAACGTGATTGTTAATAGTGGTTATCATCATATTCTTGTATGAGTCTCTACATATATGCAATGGTTTTCCATGTTTTCTGCATCATTTTTAATAGTTAGATGTTAAGATCATAATAATACACTGTGAAAAATAAAGGTACAATTAGTCCAATATTGAATTGAATTATCTTGATTTATCTTATTCCATTGGCAGATCAACATAATTCTACCCATCCATCCATCCATTTTCTATCCCGCTTATTCCTTTTCAGGGTCGCAGGGGTCTGCTGGAGCCTATCCCAGCGCATTTTATGGCGAGACCCTTACGAAAATTAACCATGGCTTTACCATGGGAAATACCGTGGTTTTACCATGGTTTTTTGGGTAACCATGGTTAACCATGGTTTTTTTGTGGTAACCATGGTTATACTATGGTTTTTATGTAGTAACCATGGTTCTACCATGGTTTTTGGATACCATAGTATTACTATGGTTGGTTCATGGTACTTCCAAAAACCATGGTAGAACCATGGTTACTACATAAAAACCATAGTATAACCATGGTTACCACAAAAAAACCATGGTAAACCATGACCCAAAAAACCATGGTAAAACCACGGTATTTCCCATGGTAAAACCATGGTTAATTTTCGTAAGGGGAGGCAGGGATACACCCCAGATGGTCGCCAGCCAATCGTGGGGCACACACACCATTCACACACCATTCACACACACACTCACACCTATGGGCAATTTAGATTTTGCCAATTAACCTGAGCATGTTTTGTATTGTGGGAGGAAGCCGGAGTACCCGGTGAAAACCCACGCAGACACGGGGAGAACATGCAAACTCCACACAGAAAGGTCCCAGACCCAGGCCCCAAGGCGGTCTTGAACCTGCGACCTTCTTGCTGTGAGGCAACAGTGCTACCCACTGCTCCACCGTGTCGCCCATAATTCTACCCAATAATTGTAATTAGTTATAAATATTCAGACACTTGAGAAAAAGGGCTCATATGTCCCAGGAAAAAAAGTTTTTTGTCACTTTATTCTTACTCCTCTGCAGGTTACAGTAATCTAACTTTTACTCACGCACTTTGGATTAATTCCACATGCTCAGATCTTAAATGATCGGAATAGTTTCTCACCGGTGTGCAGGCCGATGCGTATCCTGACTCTCACGTCAGGCATGTGCCTCATCTTGAAGGCGCTTATGCAGTGCAGGATGTCCAGAGACATGTTGGCCATCTCGGCCGCGTGGCGGTTCCCGTTCCTGTTGGGGACCC
Source organism: Eupleurogrammus muticus (assembly GCA_036785175.1). Taxonomy (NCBI): domain Eukaryota; kingdom Metazoa; phylum Chordata; class Actinopteri; order Scombriformes; family Trichiuridae; genus Eupleurogrammus; species Eupleurogrammus muticus. Next base: position 19,835,174 of record JAYKQN010000007.1, on the reverse strand, counting down.
CGGAGGCCACCATGTAGGCGTCTCCGATGGTTTCCACCTGAAAATCATCGAGAAGGAATCAGTCAGCGATGCAAATTTTAAGATTACTGGCCAACCAAAAGGAATTCCCCATTGGTACATACAGGGGCCATTACAGCAGCAAAATCAACATATACAGATTCCTTGATCACATTTTCATTGGTTATGTTGACATGAGATTTAATAAATAATGACTTCCAACGAAAGTGTACACATAGATCGATAGAGGACCTTGTAGACGTCGTGCAGCCCAATGATGGCATCAAACAGGGTGTAGAGGTCATTGAGCAGGTCCACCACCTCGATGGGTTCACTGAGCGCCGAGATGGTCGTGAAGCCCACGATGTCACTGAAGTACAGCGTGACCTCGTTGAAATGCTCTGGTTTCACAGGTTTTCCCATCTTCAGCGCCTGGGCCACAGACCTGAAAGAGGAACCCGATGAGTGCAGGACACGCGAGTGGTTTTTATCACAAGAGCCTGGACCGGCTTAAAGTCAATTTGTACTCTCATGGATTTAATTCTCCAGCAAAAAGACTATAAAAGACTCTTTCTATCCTTTCAAAAACATCACAAATCTGATGATTTCAGGCTCTTATCTGACTGCAAACAGCCAGAGTAGCTTCTCTAAATCATGATAATTTAAATTTTAGCCAATAAACTGAACTAAGCATGATATGAATGAATCTGAGTATCATGCATCTGAAATTCATTTTTATTTGTCAGTCAGTCATTTTCTATACACGCTTATTCTATATTAGGGTCTCAAGGGTCAGCTGGAGCCAATCCCAGCACCTTACAGGTGAGAGGCAGGGATACACCCAGACAGGTAGAAGCCTATCGTGGAGCACACACACACACACACACACACACACACACACACACACACACACACACACACACACACACACACACACACACACACACACACACTATCTCTAATCAACCTCAGCATGTTTTTAGACTATGGAGGAAGCTTTAGAACCTGGAGAGAACCCACACAGACACAGACACCCACTGCACCCTTATGTCACCCTCATTTCTATTTGATATCTTATAAAAGCAATATATTTATAATATTATTAGTGCCATGAAAAACACAGTGGATTTTTTTAAATGTCAATTCTGATAGCAGCATCCAGCTCTGAGGGATATTTTTAGTGGTGAGCTGAACTCTGCAAAAAGTACAAAAAAACTAAAGTGGCTGATCTGTTAAGTGTGGTGTTTGTGGAAAAATCTATGGCAGAAACTAACTTCTTATTGATTCCTTGTAAAAATAACAAATGTCAGTGACACAATAAAATATAATGGCAGGAGACTATTGATGTTTCAACTGGAGGTAGACACTGAATGCTGCAGTCCAGGTTGAACATCTTTTTCTCTATTTTCTTTTTTTAATTTTTACTAACATCATATTAAGGGATAGAAAATAAGCTGCCAGGCTGGATAACTTTAAATTCCAGGTTTGTTTTTTCTTTTTTCTTTGCCAAGATGTTCCCTTCTTGTTGGTCACATTTGTCAGAATAGTTAATACATTAAAAAAATATTGTGTAAACTGTTCATCTTCATGTGCACTAACACAACGATGATATTGTAGATGCTATTTCAAGATGAGTACTTTTTAAAAGCTCAACACAGACCGTCATTTAAAAAAAAAATGTAGACAACTTGCGTTTTGAGTAAAAAAAAACAAAAAAAAAACTGAGGAGAGGTATGGTATAGAAACAAAAAAAAACAATTTGAGGGACCAGAAGGTTTAATTGTGATTCATTACAGCTGTAATTCAATAAAAAAATTCTCTATATGAAGCATCAGCTTCATAAAGGTGTTGCTTTGCAGCTTTTGATCATTCTTCCCCTTTGCCGTAACTTAATCATGTAAATATCTTTATTGTGCTTGTTGCTCTACAGGTCTCCAAGTGTCTATGGCTTCTCATCAATTTCTAGAGCAGTGCTGTGTGTGTAGATCCTGTGACTTTACTTGGGCAGCATCTGAGCCACCAGGTTGTCGGTCTTCTGTCTCTCCACCTCCAGCTCCTCGGTCCTTTCCCTGATCAGATCCTCCAGGTTAGACGAGTACTGCTCCAACATGCGCAGCATCGAGTCGATGATGTTCGTCTTCTTCCCCTTCCCCAGGTTCTTGAACTGCCGTGAAAGGCGGAGGAAACGCCAGTGAGATTTCCAGCTTTTGCACGGATCAAAGTGTGTTTTCAATATTTTATTTTTGTCTTTGGCTTTTTTTTTTTTAAACCTGTTTGAAGATTTCCTCAAACGTCAGCCTCTTCTCTGGCTCCTCACTCCAGGCCTGTTTCATAATCTGTATCACCTCCAGCGGAGCCTCTTCCACTGATACGATTGGTCGGCACAAAGGAGGAGGATCTCTGACCTTGTTGATAATCTCTGTCAGGTCACACACACACACACACACACACACACAGTGTGATATAAAGTAGTCATTTTATATTCTATGGCGTTATGATCTCACATCGCTGACCTTTGACCGGCATGTCCAGCATACAGAAAGGTGCAGAACGAATGATAATCTCCTGTGCAATGATTGAGAAGCTGTAGACGTCTCCAGGGAAAGTTCCTCTTCTCCTCAAAGTAGAACTTCGCAGTAGCTCTGGAGCCGTCCAGAGCAGATCTTTTTTTTTATTGAGATAAAGAAAGAAAATGATAAATAAAAAAATTGAAGACATTTCCTTAATTCTCTGATCTGAGGATGGGTTTGAACTCACTTTCTGGCTTGTCCTCATCAACGTTGGTGCCTTGTGCAATGAGAATTTCGTTGAAGCCGTAGTCAGTGACCTTCAACACGAAGCGGCCGTCCACCACGCAGTTTCGGGATTTGAGTCGCCCGTGGATGATGTCCCGATTGTGCAGGTATTTCATCCCCTGATAGGAGACGGAACAGAGCGTGTGAGTGGAAAAAAACGTCATGAAATAAAACACAAACAGGACAGTTTTGTCCCTTCTTACCCGGATCAGATCCATCAGCAGAGAGGACTTGAACATCCAGTCCAGACGAACCTCCTCGTTGTTGAGCAGGTCCTCCAGGCTGCCTCGGATGCAGTGTTCAGTCACGATGCCGAAGATCCCGGAGTCAAAGAAGAGTCCGAGGAACAGGTTCAGGTTCTCATGCCTCATGTCTCTGAGCTGAGAGGAAAGCAATGGAAACGACCGTTTCCTGGATCTAACATTTGGTTGGATCATGATTGTTTATGTGCATTGGAATCACTTCTTAGTTCACACTTAAATTCATATGATTAATTATGTTTTTCATTACAAATTTGAGCTTTACATATAGTCAAAAAACGCCTACAATGAAGTCACTTTTTCTAATAATCCTTGACATGCAGTTGGCCAAAAACACATTTAATTCAAAATTTCCGATCTGATTGCCTTGCATGTTCACTGACCTTCTCAAAGATAAATTCAGTGTTGCCGTAGATACTCGAGACTGCTCCACTGGGGCCTTTCTTCAACCAAACCCAGTCACCCTGGAACATGAGACCAAACAACACTTAATCCAACAAGTGTTAATCCAATATTGAGTGTAATTTAGATTAAACATTTTATTCCATTGGCAAATAATTTAGTTTATTTGCCTTTTTTTTCTTGATTATGGTAAATTCTTTATTTACAAATAAATACAATTATCTGCCAATGGAATAAGATAATTCTTTTGCCAATAACAGCAACATGAGCTCCACATGCTTCAAAAACTGAAATTAAATAGGTGAAGATAGGTGAAGAGCTATTTTTTTTTATCTCCAATATTAAATCCAATATTGAGTAGAATTATTTCGCCCTAAGTTTGGGTCTTTTTTCTTGTTCTAAGAAACAACACTACAATTTTCCTTAAAGATAGAGATTAAATTCACTAAAAACCACCAGGGGAGTAAGATACTCAATATTGGACTAAATGTATCTAAAACCAGATATTATTCTCACCTGTTTCGTCTTTTCAGTGCATTGGTGAACAGGAATCTATTGATTGATTGATTGATTGATGGATTGATTATTTGAAGGCCTCACCTCAAACACAGCAACGTTGGAGCTTTCTGGTGTTGAGGCCATGTAGCTGCGTCCAGAAGTTGAGTAGGTTGGAGTCTTTATATCCAGCTGACTTCTCAAGATGCTCTCGTCGTTCAGCTTCTGCTCAAACGCACAATTCAGAGAGAACAAGATCGGATAATATTACAGATAATCAATACATACATACAATATGTATTGTGCAAAATCCTGCAAAATCCTGGGGTTATGGTCAGTGATTCACTGAACTGACCCGTTTGCTGACTTGAGAGTTGATGAAGACCAGGTCATCCAGGGTCAGGACTAACTTTGTCGATCCACTGCTGCCATCATCTCCACCAAATCTCATCCAAACTCTGCCGTTTTTCCTGAACAGAGAACAAAAAATCTTGTAGAAACCACATACCGGATGAGATGTAGTTAACTGAGCTACTGCTGCACATACTTGTAATGAAGGAGAAACATGTATCCACATGCAGAAAACGCAGCGAATGCAATGAAAAGTAAGAGGAGTGTGGCATTATCCAGCCCTGTGGGAAGAGAAAAGGCATTTCAATGCAGAACTTGGAATCATAAACACATCCTGTGATGATCATACTAGAAAAACTCACCTCCAGTGCAGGCGAAGTAGGGACTGAACCAGCAGCTGGGGTCTCGGTAGGGCGTGCTTCCTGCGAAATGGATGGAACGGCCGAGGTATTTCAAGCTGCCCGTTTTCCCGTCCACGTGTGCAGCGTCCAGGCTGTGAGTGGAGTACAGAGTGTTGCCCAGACCGCTGTAGTCCAGCACCACGTAGCCCGCCTGCATGCCTTCCCCGTTCCGGCCAGCCCTCAACGGCTGGTTGAAACCAGCAAAATTGAAACTGCCTTTGCTGCCTCTGAGGATCCCGCCGGACACCCATTGGCCTCCGTTGGCTCGGGCCTGTTCCACGGCCATGGCGGTGTAGTACATCATGTTGTAGATGGTGCCGAAGAACGGGGAAACCTAGGAGACAATGGTGTTTTAATAGATCTTTTCCTTTTATCATTTAACCCATTAAAGCCTAGTTGCAAAGGTATATGATTGTCATTTCTACTCATAACTAGCAACTATAGTACTTTCCATTCATTTAAACGCATTTTTCTTCAAAGCAGGGAACAAAACGTTTGACTTTCTATTTTACATTCACCTTTTTATTTTCTCTCTTTACATTTTTATTTTTCTCTTTGCCTTTTTGTTTTTGTTTTATTTTGTTTTTGCAATATTCAAAATTAAGCTAAATTGGAAAAAAAAATGTCTTAGTCATTTTACTGATGCAATTATATGCATGATCACTTGGCTTAATTCTTACCAAGAAAAGCTTTTTATTATAGATTAGCATTCTGCTACCTGCACAAGAAATCCAATTTGCCTGGACCGTGCACAAATGGTAAACAAGTAGAATTTAACCTTGAATCTCTAAATGTGTCAATGGCCCACCTGCTCTGGTGGAGTGCCGCTGTCGATCTCGTATCTGTCCTGGGCGTCTTTGAAGGCCTCGCGGAAGTTGCGTTCTCCAGAGTCCATGGTGATGGTGAGGACCCCATCGTAGGCTTTCCGTAGATTGGTGTCGTTGCCAAGCGCATAGTAGTCGGCATTGTTGTAGGGTAGCGAGTAGAGCAGAGTGTCATAGGGGATGAAGACGTAACCGCGGTCGATCAGGCTCATGTCCAGGGCTGTGGTAAGAAGTTTGTACTGGGTGCGGCCACCAATCAGGACAGAGGGCATGCACATGATGACCACTGCAAACAATGGAAAGACGTGTAAAAAAGATGTTAAAATTTGACTGGTCTCAGCTGCAACTGAAGACTACTCTGTCAATTCATCTATGGATTATTGAAGCATTTAATCTGTTAGTTCTTTGGTTCATAAAATGGTGTAAAATGTCAATCACTGTTTCCCAAAAGCTAAAGAGATTCAACCTAAAATGTCTAGACCAACAGTTCACAACCCAAAGATCATCAGTTTACTATTATAGAAGACTAAAGAAACAAGAAAATAATCAGATCTAAGAAACTGGAATCAGAGAAATTAGACATTTTTCACTTAAAAATGACTCAAATCTTTCATCCAAATAGTTGCAGATTAATGTAAAATTTGGCAACTAATCAATCAATGGACTAATCGATGCAGCTCTATTGACCAGCTCTAAAAATGACTCAAACTATCTAACTGTCAAAATAGTTAGATAGACTATCAAAATAGTTTGGGGTTAACGTGATATTAATCAATTATCAAATAATCGATTAATCATCGACTCAGCTGACCTCTGACTCGGTCCGCTTCCCACACTTTTGTCAGGGCTCTGGTGTATCCGTCCTTGTCCTGCTCCACGGTGACCACGGTGCTGACTGGCAGGCCAAGGCTCCTCAGGGACGAGGCCAGCTCCTGCCCGGTGGCCTTCCACAGGTCCGTTCCCTCCGAAACGATCGCCACATGGGCCCAGCGGAAATAGCTCAACACAGTAAAAAGCACCTGCGACGCCAGCGGCAGCGGGCGCAGGAAGGTGGGGTACGTCTGGCGATTCTGCATGTCAGGTTTGAGGCAGCCCCAGGACAAGATCCCGACGTCCCATTCTTTGGCGTACAGGGCCGCTGAGGAGCAGTAGCCTGGATTGGCTGGACCCAGGTACGCGGCGCCGTAGCCTTCCAGCTCGGCGAAGCGGGCGAGGGCCCGGGGCGACTGGCAGTCCTCATTGATCAGAGTGTAGTCATACCAGTAGCCTTTGTTGAGCAGTGGGTTCTTGTTGATGTGGCTAACGGCGAGACTGGCAGCTGTGTCGGGCAGGGCTCTAGAGTACAGGACGTCGCATGTCCAAGGTCCAACCAGTGCGATCTTGAACGTGGTCGCAGAGGCTTGATGGAGGATGAACAAGAGCACGAGTATCGACATAAAGAACCAGTTCCCCAACCAGCTCCTTAATGATGATGGCAGCTGTGGTTTTAGTGATAACGACAACGACGATTTGAACGGACCATTCGTAGCCAGCGTCCAAGTGTGTCCTTTCCTCTTTACTTTTACAGAGTTGTGTTGCCATCGTGGGTGGTAGGACAGATTGTGCAGGAAGCGAGGGTCCCTGTGACTCGCCATTTCCTCACGCGGCTATCCTGATGTTGTGTCTTAACGTCGGTTACTGTGACAGCGGGTATGTCTTTGTGGATGGGAATGTCTCCCTTGGCACTCAGTGGGCCGCTAGTCCAAAGCTGGACAGGCACGACCCCAAGCCATCACTGCTTCCAAAAGAAAATATGAAAAAAACAATTAGAAAGCTGCATATGCTTCCTGTGTTCTGTGATAAAAAACAATGACTGATACCATAAGCAACTATAGCTGATAAAGTTCATGACTGTCATTGTCTACGAAAAAAACAGAAAGACACCATAAGAGTACATCCAGGGGTGTATCACTAAATTCTGAGCCTTGTTCTCTCTTAGTGTCAGCGATCGCCTGTGAGCAAAAACAATAATCTAAAATCAACAGGCAAAATTGGGTTTTAAACTACCATCAAATTAGATTATTTGATGACTAATCGTTTCGTTGACACCGCCTGAATTGATGCATTTGACTTTTAGTCAATCTGAGCTCATTGACACTATATTAGTCGCCACTCACTGTCTGTGGGTTGACTAAACCCAAAATGGGAACCCCCCCCAGTAAGTCCGATATAGTACTGTCACACAAAGTTCCTTCTTTCATGATGTTATCAATATGTTAACACCTCATTAAAATATATTAGGAATTAACTGGAGGGCCCAATTTATTCATGCACCAAAAATGTATTCATTTTAATCACTAAAAACACATGATTTTCATAGGCCCTCTCTGTACAGAGACCCTGGGTATTCAGGTCCATTTCCCCCTCCACTACCATGCTCACGCCTCCACCAAGCAAACTGTACCAGGTGGCCTCAAACCATAGAGCCTGTTTGAAAACAACTTACTGATATTTTACCAACAACAGAAAAATCAAAGCGATCCAGAAATCAGCATTTTATCTGGATCTTTACCAAAATGTAATCGCCAGTTAATGGTACCCTTCCCAACATTTGGTGAAAATTTTATGAAAATCTGTCTAAAACTTTTTGAGTTATGGTGCTAACAATCAGACAGACAAACGCTGGTGAAAACATAAGGTCCTTGGCGAAGATAGTAAAAAATCTGTGTGTGTTCAATAACTTGATATTAGGCAATAATGTTTTAATCGACAAATGACGCTTCTAAATGTTTCCTCTCATATGATGTAATGGACTAAGAGCATTGCAAAGTAAAAAACTCCCCAAGAAAGAGTCATTATATTCTATTTATTACAATTTTCAATGACATGTATATCCAAGTCTCAAGAATAAGAGTTTGTTGTTGTATGCACTCCAAAAAGAGAAATCTTATCCAGTAATAATGTCTTATATTTGGTACAATTAGTCCAATATTGAGTAGAATTATATCATTCTATTGGCCAATAATTTATCTTATGTCAAGTTTGTTCTTGATTTTATTCAATTTAATTTTTTATTTATTATAGAAAATGTTAGTCTTGTACTAAAAAAACCAAAACTGACATTTTCTTTCTTTCTGTCTAAAATGACCTTAATCAGGAAAAAAATGAAACGATAAGACAATTCTAGTCAATATCTGACTTATTTTACTAAAAACAAGACATTTTCACCTGATATAATTTCTTTTTTTGCAGTGTAGTCATATTTGTCAAACCTACAGTTTCTAGCCATTAACATGTGATTTTCTTCAAAGCAAAAAACAAAAAAAGGAAAAAATAGATCATATAATTAGTTTTAGTGACTCAAGTGATATTATTATCAGGATGAAAACTTTGAAAAAGAATCTATGAATTCTTTTAGCTCCCATCTGTCCAGGACAAGGTGCTGTCCCTTATAGAATTAATGGCTGCGTGGAGGAAGCTGATTAGCTCTGCTGGGGCCAGAGTTCAAAATCAAGTTCCAGGTAACTTTGAGCCCATGTCCGAAGGATTGAGAGCGACAAAAAAAAAAGGCCTCAACAACCTGTCAGTGGAAAAGATAATTTGGGGCTAATACTAAAATCAAAGCAAGATGTATGAAGACATTTAGTTTGGCAGAAATGAAAATGTTCCACCATTATAACACAACATAATTATTAACATATTTCCTTTCAAAGTCTACACATTATTCAAGTTAAATGAATAATGTGTAGAAAATTAATTAAATAAATTTAAAACATAACATTTTAAGACAACACAAAGCCTGATTTGTTCCTTGTCTTCAGGCTGAAGTTGCAGTAAGCAAGTGGTGACCACCAAGCTTCTAAAGTGGCTAATGCTGACATTGGCTTATCAGGTGCTAATAGGTTAAGAAGCACGATGACTCGCCTAGTTCTATATGCAACTGAGAATAAGAAACATGCCAAATTATCATGAGCCCCCAAAAATGTACATTTCATGTTTTTAAAAGCCTATAACAACTTTATAAAAGGATTAGTCAATTGTTAACAGCTTGAACTTTACTTATATAGCGTTGCTGCAAACAGTTCTCAACAACAATGTTGGTGATTTGATTGTTCGCATCACAAAACAACCTTTAATATTTGTACAACAAATAAAAATATTTCAATAAAACAGATTTAATTAGAAAAAACTGACCTGAAAGAGTTTTCCTGCATAGGAGCCATGTCTGTGTTGCCCTTCACCGTTGAATAGCACCATCTTAACTCCAGGTGGATTAAGTATACAGAAGTATACAGCAGGAACTGTTATCTTTGGCCTTTTATTGTGAAACAATACCATAGGTAATCCGAATGACATGAAAAGTCCAAAGAAAATCTAATCATCTCCTGTTAAATCCAAATTCCATGAATAGAGGAAAATAAAAATCTTCATGTTAGTATTTCCAGGAGTTCAGTCTTGCTTTAATTGTTCCTGTCTCTGTTCTGGACTGGGTCCCCCCCCAAACCACAGAGAAATTAAAAAAAAATTAGATCGATAGCAAGAGGATGTGTAACCGGTAAAAGAAAGGGAAGAGTGGAAAGGACTGGGAGCTTTGACTTCTCAGCCTTCTTTAGCTTTTAATCCATGCCGCTGTGGGAAGTGTGTGTGTGTGTGTGTGTGTGTGTGTGTGTGTGGTGGAGGGGATTCTAGGAGATGAAAAAGGTGAAAGTAGAAGTGTTCTCAATACTGTATGAACAATAGAACTTTTTGACAGCAGCCATGTTGACATGAAGGTAAACACAGGTTAAATGAATGATATTAATCAAGGTTCCAATCTGCTGCTGTTGAGTCACTGTGTACAATAAATGTTGAAGAACCTTAATTATTTTCATCAATGACACTTGTTTTTACCAAGAAATTCCAAAAACATATCTATTATAAACAATTTACATGTAAAACAAAGAAAAATATGAAGGAATGTTTCACTGAATTTATTTGAAAAACACTTTCTTTGAAATAACTTCACAATAATGAGCACAACCTTTAGAGAATAAATGAGAATCCAACTGCATCATTGTGGGAATGAACTAGGAATTACTAGTTACTTTTAATAGTGTCCCCTTCCTAATGTGTGAATGAGTTACCAAAGTTGATCAGGCACAACTCTCAGTATGATAGATTCACAGATTCAATTTTAGATTAGAAGTTACTTATTATTAGTAAATAAAGCTCCACTAGCAGCTAATTCCTCATTTGTACCCTGGGAACTACTCAAAATGTTTAATTATTGTAAAGTCTACCACAATTATGGTACTGACAACTACTCCCCATGAATCTCTAGATCAAAGAAAACCTTTCCACTGTTAATTATTATTATTATTATTGCAAACTCATCATAGATGGCTGTAAATTATAGAAGTCAGAGGCTGACACGGGTGCATTTATAATTGCGCCTGGTGTCTGTAGCCTCATATAACCCAGGTGCTGCAGCTCAAATCCTTCACTCAGTTCTTTCCTTTCCTTCGTCTTACTGCAGTAGCAAAAGATGCTACCTACAGTTAATATGGGTAAAACTCTTACTTAAACACCAATAAAATAGCTATTTCTTGTATTGTATCACTACATTTATTTCCTCAATAAGCAGGAGGCTTCAAAGCATGCATTAATAAAAGATAAACTGCATAAAATGCTTAAGTATAACCTGCAAAATACCTGAAAAATTGTATTTATCTATTTAAAAATGTATTTCATCATCTAGTGAAATCTGAGCCTTCACATCTCTACTGACTCTTTGTGTTCTGAGGTTGTGAATAGGACTGAAATGCTGCGCACGATAAGGCCGACGTAAGTCTCACCTACAGGGATCAATGTTAATAAAGGCTTAAAAACTATGTGAAATGGAGCCATCGCCTGAAAGTACTTGAGGTAATCTATCAGAAGTCTGCTGTCACCCTTCTGACCTGCAGCATTTTAGCTAAAATTGACACTTTTTGAGGATAAGGAAAACTCCATATTTTTTCAAAAAGGAAGATGCTCCCATTTGATGTTGATCACACATTAAACACATTCTAGTTTCAGTGACCTGTACTGACATTTTTAAATAGGAAGACGGTCTCTTATAGAACTGTGAAAGAATGGGTCTGTTCTTATTTGTCCTGTCTTCACATCGATAGCAGCCTTGTTGAAGTAATCAGATTAGTCAGGCGAGGCTGTGCTAACCTGATCTGCTGGCTGCAAGCCTCTTAGTGACCTGGCTAACAGCAGCGAAGAGATCAATTCACAGCAAGGTCACAATACCAAGAAGCAGCAGCACCGCACAATGCTGCAGGAAACACCGGGAACTGCTCTTTATTAAGCGTCGGGAGTCTCGTTACTGTTGCAGTAATATTTTATATGATCAAAACCAACCACATAGTCAACATGTGCAATCATTTCATATGCTCGATTACAGAGCTGCAACTATTAGTTGACTAATCGATTAGTTGCCAACTATTACATTAATCACCAACTGTTTAAAGGATCGATTCAAGTCGTTTTCAATTTTGTTTTTTTAGTTTTCTATAATAGTAAACAGATGATCTTTGGTTTGTAGACTGTTAATCAATTAATCATTTAAAAAATCAGTCAATCAATCAAAGTAATCAAGTATCAGAATAACCGTTGCAGCGCTAATGTGTTATTGCACTGACTCTGATACTTTAATATGTGAGATATTTAGATCTTTACTATATTTAGCTTTGTCTATTAAGCCTGATCTTTAAGTGATGGTCAAAAGATCTGCAACATTTAATCCATTAATTGCTTTGAGTTGTTTTTAAGAAGTAAATGTTCAAATTCTCTGGTTCCAGCTTCTGAAGTCTGAATATTTTCTGGTATCTTTAGTCTTCTATGATAGGAAACTGATGATCCTAAGAATGAGAACAAACTAACCCTAACCCTAAATTACAAACTAATTCTGTAAATCACAACACCAAAACTGATAAAACTGTAATAGAACCAATAAAAAAAGAGTTCCTAGATCTGAAGAGAAAGCACCATTATTATAACAATATCACAGACACTGGTTGAACAAAGAAGCAAATCAAACATAAATGTGACTAATACTTCCTCAACTCGTTCAACTCTCTCTGTTTACCAGAACTCACATCATAATATAGGACTTTATCCCACAGTAACAGGGTTTTCCTCCAAATTATTTGAGTCCTTATTTCTCTTATCTCCTAAACTACAACCTGTGCTAATGAACTTTACCTTCATGATTCCTTAGAAGTGAAGTTGTGCACTTCTAAGGAAGTCAAACATTTGCACCTTAACCCTCTAGTTGAAATCCAGCTGTGTCCTTTTAGGAGGCTGTAGCTCCCTCTACTGGGGGAAAATGTGAGAAAACAACAACTGACTGCAGAGTTTTAACAGAATAAACACCATCATCATCCCAAGAATCCTTAGAAAATATATTTTTTGTCAGTCACTGTTATAGAAGCACTTATGAATCATCTTCACTACAGACACATTGGGGCGGTGAAGAATTCAGGTGCTTCTCAACTAATTAGAATATCATGAATGTGTTTTCAATAAGTGTAAACTATGATTTTCAAAATTTCATGAAATAAAGGCTTGAGATATTAAACATTGGTGTGAAATGAATCCATATAATAAATAGGTTTCACATTGTGAAATGACCTACGAAGAACTTTTTAATAATATTCTAATAAAGAGGATGCAACCAGCTTTGTAGATTATCTCAAAATACAGGAAAATAAAACATCATCTTGTGACAATCATGCCTTCAAATCTGTGCATTTTTTTTTACCACAACTTGATATGACTGTTCTTATTCATCTGAATGATATTTGCTCCAAATCTACATCTGATTTTAATTTTATTTAGCAAGCATAGGGCTTCATTTTAAAGAAAATAAAAGCCTAAAACACCTTAAAATTAAATAAAATTATTAACTAGTTTCCTTGCCATATTAGTATAATGGCTTAAGTCCAAATTTATCAAAGTCACAGAATATTCGATTTGTGACATACATAGAATATTTTTTGTTAATTATGTAAATAATAAAGGAACTTCTTGTTCCTGTCGCAACAACTCTCCCTGTTTAACCTGTTCTTGTTTCAATATTTTATTTTACATATACGTTGCTTTAAACTGCTAGGTTTCAGTAATTTGTTTTTTATTTCAGTTTTGCTATTTTTTCACATTATTAACACGTATAGACACACATGACACTCTGCGCACGTTTCCGTGCTTTCTTTGTTTTCAGGTCGCGTGTTGTGGAAAAATCTTCATCTTTTCCCCCACATGAGGATCACATGAGGATCACACAGCGCAGCGCTCTCTCTCGCACTCACTCTCTAATAAAGTGACTTAGGAAAATTTGTGAATATTCTAGCAGGACTTTGGGGAACTTTGGACCTGGATTGAATTGTCCTTTACTTCCATAGTGCAAACTCAAATCTAATATTACCTGGAGTTAAATTAAACTGATGTCCTTTTTCCATCACTTTCCCAGATCTTCTCAGGTCAGGAGTATGTGTTACTGTTTATTTTTTATAATAGTTTGATAGTATTTGATTAAATGAAAGTGTTTTCTGTCCTTTTTAATAGCTGTTGCTTAAGTTAATTGTATCTCTGTGTATTACAAACTACATTGTGATGCATTATAAGAGAAAATCAACAAGGTCCATCAGCACATCCCTGACCACAGTCAAGACCTGTTACATATGCAAAGCTTCCATCCGCAGTGACTCAGTGGTTTATCAGAGAAATCCAGTAACATGTTTCTCATGAATATGTTGAGCCAGAGCAATCACATCAAAAAACTGAGTTTAAGCTTATCAATGAGATTCAAGGTATTCTTTTGAGTAGCTTACTCAAAACAGAGACACTGTCACTTAATTGCTAATCAAGCAGGATTCCACACAGGGTCACCAGAAATCTTCGCCTTTCCAGTCCCGCATCCAAAGCGGGAAGATAGGGGGTAGAAACCAGCTTTTCCAGTCTCGCCGCCAAGCGAGACAATAGGAGACACATCACTGCTCTTCTAGACAAGAAGACACCACGTGCATTTCCAGGCCTGAGGAAACCCTCGCAGGACGAGATGTTCCCCCCTCCCCGCCTCCTTGTTCGATGGGCTCCACCCGAAACAAGTTTTTTTCCCCGCGGATGCAGCAAAGCTTGTTCCTGTGGCGACCCTCTCCCTCTGAACCACAGACAGTGAAAGGAACAAGCCGACGCTAAACACCAGACGGTAGCAGAGGACACTACGCTCTGTCACCGAAGCCGGATCAACGAGCTCGAAATCCACGCAACTCCAGAAAATCCCTGTAAGAGGTTATCTTCTGGGCAGTTAATGTTAGCTGTTAACATGCTTCACTAACTTGGTTTCTCTTGCTTGTTTTATTGTTTGTTTCTGTTGTAAGTTTGTTTAACCTGTTCTTATTTCAATATTTTATTTCACATATACATTGGTTTACCTTCCAGGTTTAACCAACGGTTTCCCCAACTTGTTTTGCTTTTTATTTCAGCGAGTTTCAGTGTGTATTTCCACATGTTTTGTACGGATCGCCGTGTCCGTTACATTCATTATAGTGTTGTTAATACGATCAGCTGATTTAAGTGCTTGTTCGCTCTCTCTCTCTTTCTCTCTCTCTCCTTTTATGCCACAAACACTTGCACATACAACTTTATTAACACATATAGACACACACGACATTCTGCACATGTTTCTGTGCTTTCTTTGTTTTCGGATCACGTGTCGTGGGAAAGGCTCCATCTTTTCCCCCACATGAGTATCCGGGATCACACACTCACGCAGCACTCTCTCTCGCACTCACTCTCTCTCTCTCTCTCTCACACACACACACACACACACTCTCACACACATTTGCATACACCCACCCCTTTGTAACTGTTTGTTTGTCTGCGACCTGTAGTTGGTAGATAGTAGTTATAGTATATGATAGCTTTTGTTTAGTCTTAAGTATTATTAATTTGTAAATTAATTTGCAGAAGACAATAAATCTTGTTATATTTTAAGAGAAGTTGTCCTGGTATTTTATGCCTTGTATACTTTGGAAATGAACTCTCCCCTTCATTTTTTACTATAGGAATATAAATATTCTCACAAATATTGGTGTTTCTTAAGTGTAGACTGATACACGAGAAAACTGGTTTTTGGTCCGGATTTTCCAGTGGTGCCCTGCTTATAATTAATGTAAAACAATAAATTAATTAATTTTAATAATAATTAATGCCAATAACCCAATTTACCTTCCCCTAATGCATATCAATTGTAAGTAACTGGAATATCCGGATTAACACAGCTATGCCTCAGATATTTAACCTCAAGCATTTTTCACTTAATCAACGTACCCACGTTGATTTTACATGTTTCTGCTGATATTGCAGCCAGGGGAGATGAGGTCTTATCAGCCCTCAGAAGAACACACGTGACACGTTTCCCAGAGACATTCTTGTTTTTTGTTTTTTTTATCTCCACCGCAGCTGTGAGGAGTCACAGTTTATTTTATTGAGATTTTGGATTTAAACAATAACTTGATTAGATAAAAGCCAGACTTGTGTAATGAGGACAGGTTCTTATGCTGCTGTTGGGCAATGCAACGTGTTAAAGGGTGCATTCACCAATTTTACACATCATCCGATGACATCACGGGGATATCTCAGGAGACAAGACCACATGTTTACGTCAGAAAGTCAACGGTACAATCTGGAAATACAGAGGAGGAAAGATGTGGGGCAACAATCAGGCAGAAAGAGTTTAATAAAAGAGATTGAGGATCAGTTGCATCATGGGAATTTACTGTTTTAGAGTTAGACTTTAAGTACACTAAACTATTTTAGCCTCTGTTCCTTTGATTTTCACTGGTCCTCTAAAGAAATAGTGTGAATTGTGAGTTTAAAGTTGAAAGGATCAATTCACAACATATTGGTGAAACTTCCCTAAATAATAAATCACAGTGACTGAAATACAAGTACAATTTCTGATTTTAGATGATAATTTTGTATAATTTAGGCTCTACTGTATTATCTCTCAGACATTTAGTCAAAAGCATTTTCATCAGAGTTGGACTAAGGACGTAAATCAATAATATTCTAGCTTCTGTTTCTTTGTTAGATATATTCTGTCTGTCTGTCCCTTTAAAGTAAATATAACTTTTAAAGAATAATTTCACAAGGTTCTTGGTGAAACTTGATTTAAATTATGCTTTAAGATGATAAATATCCAATTTATGTCATTATTTTACATCATCATGTGCTATTTACACATGTGCTACAACTTTCTGGACAATCACACATATTATCTCTCAGATATTTAATCATCAAGTCTTTCCAGTTTATCAATGTCCAGACGATGATGACGTTGATTTTACATGAATGAGTCAGAACGTTTCGCTGACAGCATCATACTTGCTCCAGATAAACAGTCAAAACATTTTTCTTTGTGTGTATGTGAGTCTTTGTCTGTAATTTTCTTGTTATTTTTGAAGCTTGTGTCTGATTGCAATGTGGTATTTTTTGGTCAGTTTTTAAAAATCTGTACTTTCTACAATCTCCAATCAGGAAAAAGCTAAGAAAACACTAAACAACAACAACTTTGAGTGCACAGTACCACTAAGAAAATGTTTTATTGGCATTTTGCTATGATATATTTTGTGTAATATGTAGTATGTTATTCAAAGCAAAAATGCATATAAAATATTCTGGAACTGTGAAAGACAAACAACAAAAAAGGGGCAACTGGGCTGGCAAAAAGTATTTTTCAACTCAACTCTAAGTGAATCATGTCAAATAAACCAGATTTCAGGCCATAATAGACATGTTATTGAGTAGTAAAAACTTGTATTTTTCATGGGCTCAAGTTTAATGATTATAACAATCTTATATATGCATGAATTTAAATAATATTCAGGTCATGCTTTATTTTACTAGTCCCTTAATTTATACAATTTACTGTATAGTTATACAATTCACAGGTATATTAATGGTTACAATATTTGGAGAGTGCACAAAATATTAGCAAAAATTTGGAGAAAAAAGGTGTTAATTGGATTAATTGGTAATTGATGATTATATTATATACAATATATATAATAGATAATAATATAATTATTATTGTAGTTTTACATTACTTTTTAACACTTACTTTGCTTGTACTTCTTATGGAGACATAATTTTCTTTTTACGAGATAAATGAAGCAAGTACAAATATATACATTTACATTTAATAAATAGCTACAGTGATATGTAATTTAAAAGGCTATTGTAAATTTTATATGCTTATTACGTTTATACTACTTTGTTGAGCCAACAAGCCATGATTTTCAGAGATTTTTTTTTCGCTTTATCCTAGCTAGATGCACTCCAACACTGTACTTTTTTATTTCATTCTGACACTTCTATAACATATTTATTTTGAACCTAAGATCATTCACTGTACTGTACTGTACTACTAGAGATATGCAGAATTAAGTCTTAATCCATGTCATTTTCGAGAAGTCGCCTGAGAAACAGGGTAGGGGTGAACAGGTTAAGGTTCTTTGATATTTCAACAGGATAAATATAGTATTCAGGTTGCAGCAGCAGCTCAGGTGTCGCTTCCTGTGGAATCTGTGCACAGTAAACACAGAATAGTGATTTAAAAGATGAAATAGTGGCCGGTGTTTAGGGTTTGGCAGTATTGTTTGTGGAGCAGGTGGCTTGTTGTCTGACAAGCTCACCCTCATGAAAACAGCACACAATAAGGGGTGGAGCCACATGGGAGGAGCATATTAATAAAGACATTTCCTCTAATATAAAAATAGGATTGACCACTTTTTTAAAATCCTTGTCTTTGAAGAGAATCGTGGTGCTGCAGAATGCTGTTGGCAGACGGACTCACTGTCATCGGGGGGGTCGCTGTGGTGTTCCACCTGCTGAGGCTGGCCTGGAGCTGCTGCTGTGGCTTCAGACAGTTCTTCCTGTCCCAGGTTTGGCAGGTGGATCTGAGGACCTATGGACAATGGGCAGGTGAAGTCAAAGTAAAAGAACTTCCTGTTGTCTTTCAGCTTGTTGTGGTTTTTTTCCCACAGCAAATCTAGCATGTTACCTGTCAGATTGTTGACACAGGTTAGGTTACAGTTAACACACTGTAACCTAACCTGTTCACTACTAGATAATAGAACTAAATTCTCTTTTTCTAATGTTCTGCAGATATAGTGATTTATTAAACATTTTATATATGATTAAAAATAAAGAATAGAGACTGTCCTTCTTGTTTTTGGTAGAGCTGCAACACTTAGTTGATTATTTGATTGGAAGCCAACTAATACATTAATCACTATTTGTGTTTATTCACAATAGTTGCTTGTTGTTGTTTTTTTCTATCACATGTGTAGGAGATGATGATGATTTTTTTGTGTCACCTTTTTTTGGAAAGTCACAGCTGTGAAACATGTCAGTTGAGACGAGTTGAGTCATTTTTTAAAAGAAAAGGTTTAAATTCTGAATTATTGCTTTCTGGTTTTATTAGTCTTCTATAATAATAAACTGATGATCTTAAATATTCAACCTAAAACAACATTTTATGTTGAATCTTCAGTGATTGTCATTTTACATCATTTTAGGAAACAAGTAATCAATTAAACATTTCAATAATGGATCAAATGTCAGTTGAAATAATTGTTTTTTGGAGGGATTCTGGTTAGACTGATCTGTTTGTTAAAGTGAACAAAAGTTTCTACCAACTTTCTACGGTTTGAAATTTACAATCGTGGACAATTTACCACTGCAAGTGTGAAAAGTTGTAGTGGCGATGTTTTAACATTTAAATAAATAAACTGATTCACATAAGCTACTAACAGTTTGTCACTTTACCTGAAAAAACTAGGTCTGAGAACAGATTTTCTTTTGTCATTTCTTGATAATCTAAATCTAAACAAATTTAAATGAATCTAAAGTGAAAGTAAAATGCATTTCTATATCTTTTCTGTGCCTTTTTCTCTCTGTAGTTGTCACTGGTTCCACATCTGGCATCGGTGAAGCCTACGCCTTCGAGGTGGGTCTCCAACCACTCAAACCTCACTTGCTTTTAGACAGAATCTCCCCTGTTTTGTGGGTGTTTCGGTTGATATTTTAAACTAGTTCAGACTGAGTGATTGTTCGGAGAGCGACAGCCCGCCTATCTGTCTGCATCTGTGTTTGCAGCTGGCGAGGAGAGGCCTGGATGTCGTTCTGGTAAGCAGATCTGATGATAAACTGCGGCGGGTTGCCAAACAGATAGGTGGGTCACATGACGCTGGCGGCCTTCAAATGAACTCAAGTGAAACTCCAAACGTAATCCACAATATTCCTGGTCTCCCTTCAGAGGACCAGTATGGACGCAGGACTCGCACCATCCAGGTGGACTTCACAGAGGGCCCCGCTATCTACCCTGTTATAGCCGAGGGACTCAAGGGCCTGGAGATTGGAATTCTGGGTAATACAACAACTAATTAGAAAATCACTGAGAAGTTTTTAAGAAATTATAATTATCAGAGAAAAAAAGCTGACTGACTCATGTCTGGAGCTAGAGCTACTTTATTATTAGAATCACAGTGAGAATGAGAAGGATTTTAAAGGTAGTTTAATATACTGTAAATAAAATATGAAAATAATTATATATACTTATATCTGTACGCTAAATATTAAGATAAAGAGTGTATGATGAATACTGAAAACAGAATAAAAGCACTAGTCTGGCTCTGTCGTTTTATTAGGGGTTTGAGTGGTAAAGCTGCCCGGCAACAAGTTACCGTATCAGACTAAAAGCAGGAATATAAACCTTGATAAAACAAAAAAAAATCTTGGTTCACACATCAAATTCTGTTTTTGTGCTGATTAATTAAGATGTTCATTAGTGAGCTGAAGTTTTGGTAGTTAGATGTTTTTGTAGAGCAGCAGGTTTCTTTCCTGTTTCCTGTTTTTTGTGCTAAGCTAAGCTATGCTAAGCTATGCTAACTGACTGGTAGCTGGAGCTACTTCACTCTGAATCAGAAAACATTTGATTTATTAGGTAGTTTGATTTATTGTAAATATGCTTATTCATGGAAGACTGATACTGACGCTCATGTCTGTCTGCTGAATATGAAGCTAAAGTAAGCGATTAGCCCAGTTTATCATGAAGTATGAAAACAGAAGGAAACAACAAGTCTCTGGCCTGAGATAAAAAAATAAGTATAAATAAGTTGTTGTTTCCAGAGTTTTGAGTTTCGGACAAAGCAACTTCCTGTATTTGCTTCTTGTTGCCTGGCATCAGGCTGCAAACAGTCAGGAACATAAACCTTGATGAAAATTTAAGATTATTTTCGTACTGGTTAAACTAGATGTTGCTTAGTGTGCTGAGGTTCTCGTTGGTGGATTTCATTACAGAGCTGGATGCTTCTTCCTGTTTTAAGTCTTTGTGCAAAGCCAAGCTAAGCTAAGCTAAGCTAACTAACTGACTGTTGCCTGCAATAAAGAATGTTATTGCCAAGTGTTTTTTTACATGCAAAGATTTTTTTTAACAATAAAAGAAAACATGCAAAGATTAATATATTAAAGAATAAAGTGAAATATAATGATGTCTATTGGGTCTAGTAGAAGTGAGTTTATACATGTAGCTAATTCATTTATTTATGTAGCTGATCTGCAGTTTTAATGGGAGAATTTGTTTTCTTACCTGTTGAAAGTTAATTTCACCTCTTGCAACAGTTACCCTGAACCTTTCTGGACAATAAATGGAATGACAAAAAATAGAATGATCATAATAAGAAAAGCATTGGAAGGTGTTGTTTGTGTCTTTATACCAGTTAATAATGTGGGGATGTCCTACTCTGATAACTTCGCCTACTTTCTGGAAACACCAGATGCTGAAGAGGTAAGTTTAGCAATTTATTATGAATGTGATTTTCTTAAGCATTTACTCTTAATGTTCAGGCCATCAGTCTGAATATAATCCCACTTAAATTTTTCATTTGTGCATTTATTCTGACCAGAAAATCACTCAGGTTATGAACTGCAACATGTTGTCTGTGCCTCAGGTAAAATATAACCTGCTTCTACAGTTTTCAATAGTTAGGCATCTGCATGCACATTTTTCCACTGTGTTGACCACAAATTAGATAATGGTGATTTACGTTATCTCTACTCAGGTTACAAGAATAGTTCTTCCAGGCATGGTTGAAAGGTATTTTCACAAACACCCAGAATTTCAAAGTGGACATGAGATTATAATATGTACCTGAATTTATTTTTTCTTATTTACACATTAGAGAGAAGGGGCTGATCATCAATATCTCGTCAATGATGGGCATTAATCCACAACCTTTGTTAACCGTATATTCTGCCTCCAAGGTACGTTATCATCCAGATATTCTGTTTTGTTCCTGAATATTATTTTCCATTCAGATCACCCACATAAAACCGATGCACAAACCTCAGGCCCCAGTCAGTGTTTTGTCACTTATACTTTCTTTTTCATTTCAGATTTTTGTAACCTATTTCTCTAAGTGTCTGCATGCTGAGTACAAGTCAAAGGGAATTACTGTCCAGGTAAAGTGTGCAACACGTAAACTGCTGCTCAACACTACATTCACACTACTGAGTTACCCACTACTGCATGGTTACACATATAAAGAGGTTACATCAAGAAAAGTCAGGTACACTTAATTGCTGTTAGTTGCAGAAGAAGAAATTATCTTATTGCACTTTATATTTTTCAAGTATAAAGCAAGAGGCGTCACAGAATAAAATGAACACTTGTCCCTTATAAAATATACAGCAATTTACTGTAATAATAGTTTACAGTAACATTCACAGTAGTAACACACACAGTATTTCTTCATCTTCATGAATATGTGCTGCATGTGAAACTTCATTCCTTCGTTTAACCATTCATTTTCCCTCCAGTGTGTGGCTCCTTTATTGGTTTCCACCAACATGACGAAGAACATGAAAGTGAACTACTTTGTGAAAAGCGCTGCAGGGTTCGTCCGTGAGGCGTTGAACACCGTGGGATATTCCAGCTTCACCAGCGGCTGTTTATCCCACACGCTGCAGGTCAGACGGACAAGAGAAATTTTCCATCTACCTTTAACTTCTCTTTAATTTCCCTTTCCCATTGTGAATACAATGGAGGTTTAGCTTTAGTGCCAGATGTATACAGTATTGTACTGTAGCATTCATATTTTATTACATGTTAATTTGACATGTAACCAGCGTTTATTCGTATGCATACACAGCAAAAAATGTTAACAAGCGAAAATGTCTTGTGTTGGGTACGATTAATACTATTTTGTGTAGAATAGACAAATCTTTTGTATTTTTTTAAATCACAATTCAGACTTTTCTACTAATCTACTATTTAAAAAAATATTGAAAGAAAAATTATCTGCCAATGCAATAAGATAATTCAATCTAATATTATAATATTGAGTTTATTTTACCAAGTAAAATTTCCAATTTAATAATAGTATTAATATTTTCTTTTCAAAAAATTTAATTGATTGACAAGTTTTTTTTAGTTGATTTAATAAATACATTTCTAGTTAGTAGCGGGACCAATTTGACCCAAATCCCAAAAATGTATTTAGTACAATTAGTATCTTGAATTATCTTATGTTTTTTTTTTTATATTTGATAAAAAGTCAAAATTATGAGATAAAAAGCCAAGACTAAAACAAAAAGTTAAACAGTTGAATCTCTTTTTTAAATGAAACGAGACTGCAGATCACAGCTAATCCTCAACCCAACAACCTTTACCTTCTCTCCTTCTCTCTCCTGTCATCCCACAGAACTTTGCTGTCACGATGCTCCTGCCAGACTGGATCCGTACGTCCACGTTCTTCCTCACGAAGCTACGAAACTTCGCGGACAACAGTGGAGTGTGCAAGGAAAAAAAGAAGTTTAGTGAAAAGGAAGAGTAGGCACTGGGTTGATGAAATGATGCTACACATGAGCCGTGTTTACTGCAACTGAAACCTTAACCTTAAAACACAAACATCTTGTTTTTGGTACAATTAGTCCAGTATTGAAGAGAATTATCTTATGCCACTGGCAAAATATATTTCAGTTTGTTTTTTTTCTGATCCAGGACAATTTTGTCTTGTTTTAAGAAACCAAGAACAAAATTTAAGAAATAAATTGATTAAAATCAAGAAAAAAACAAAAAAATTAACCTAAATATCTGCCAGTGGAATAAGATAATTCTGCTCAATGTTGGACTAATTGTACCAAAAACATAATGGGTTTTAACCAGTTAAAATTTCAGTTTTTGATCTACTAATCTAAAATCAATGTGAAATTAGATCAAAGAAACCTAGACTTTCCTATCATTACACTATAAAAGTGAATACTGGTATACAATTATGAAATTGGAACCCAATGAAATCTTGAAATATTGCTTTAAATGTCTTTTTGAATGTGTTCCCTAGCTTTACTCACTGGATTTTACTATTTATATTATTACATTTCACACATATGACACAATCTCATCTTTTATTGCATTTAAACAATCTTTAAAATACACATTTTTCTGTTAGGAATTTTAGTTCCAAAGGTGACTATACAGTTCATTTGGCATATATTTCTATGTCAAACAGCAGTTTAATGTTTTTATTTACAGTGATGACCATTAGTACATGGGAGAATTTAAGGCTTTTCCCTTTAACCATTACGAACCAAAACGGCAAAGCCAAGTCATGGAAGCTGTTTCAGCAGATTCCTGGTTGTGTTGTCACTGCACAGACTGAAATCTGAACAGCTTAATATATCTTGTTTTTGGTACAATTAGTTCAACATTGAGTATAACTTTCTTATTCCACTGGCAAAGATTTTTTTTCTTGCTTTTTCAATTTTTATTTTCTTAAAACAAGAACAAATTGACCAAAACCAGGAAAAAAATTAAACAAAATAAATATTCTGTCAATGGAATAAGACAATTTTACTCAAAATTGGACTTATTGTAACATATTACTACAATACCTTCAGCTGTTAAGTTTTCAGTTTACTGCAGTGGTGTTAACAGGTGCATGCAGTGTTACACGCTGTGAAATTTTAAATGAGGTGCATTTTGCAAACATAGTAAATGAGCTGACATCTGTTACAATCTCGACTTGTTCCTAACGGTTATTCCTGGTTCGTTCTCATTGGTCGTTCTTCATTCTCAGGTCAAATGTTCAAAAAACGTTCCCTTTGTGAAGCCTACAGATAACAGCAAAGGAAAACAGATTTGCATAAATGCATGGAAAACAAAAATCAGAACTCACTTCAGCTCAGAAAAAAAAGGGGTTTTGAACCACTTGATTCAATCCAGCAGCAAAAACATAAGAATGAAGGAAACGTAAAAAGGTAATAAACATTAACTCAATACTGCTTGGGAACAACAAAAAATACAGTTAGTTTACATAGTCCTCATTTCATCCCTAAAATTACAGACATTTCTATATTTAATGTCCTAGGCAACACATACACTGCTAAACCTGTTTGATTATAACAAATTGTTTAGTTTTTAAGTCCTTGACACATTTTTTTTTTTTTTATCTAAAGACAGAAGCTGATGCTGACAAGACGTATTATCAACATGAATTACACGCACATACGTTAGTATTCCCCAGTTTCTTGGCCTAATTGCCAAGTCAGTTCAAGTATATGAGGATAGGAAACATCCTATTGTAAAGCATGAAGCCTTAAGTGGTTTATCTTTCAAAATAAGAAGCACTCGGCTCTGGCCCGTTTTGCAGCTGCAGTAAAACAAATCATGTAGTAAAAGCTGAATGAAATGGAGGTTTCGCTTTAGTGCCAGGTGCTATATACTGTGTTGTACTTTTTATTACATTATGTGTAAATTTGACATGTAACCAGAGTTTAGCATACATTGCAAAAAATGAAACTTAAGTGAAAAAGTCTTGTACTTTGTACAATTAAATATTGAGTAGAATTATCTTATTCTACTGGCAGATAATTTTGTTTGGATTTTGTCTATTTAAATTTTAATCTGTATTTTGATCTTTTTTTGTAAAATCTTGAAATCAATAAAATAATTTGCCAATACAATAAGATAATTCAAGATAATTCTACTCATTATTGGACTAATTATACTATACATTTTCCTGATTTGGGCTTAAATAAGATAAATTGTCTGACATTGGATTATGATAATAGTTCAATATTAAGAAATCAATCATTTAATCAGTCAATTTAATCTCTTTTTTTTTAAAATAAAAGGTTAGTCTCAACCCAAATAGGTAAAATATATTTAGTACAATTAGTCTAATATTGAGTAGAATTATCTTGAATAGTCTTATTGCATTGACTCATTAACTTGTTTCAAGAAAAAGGATTTACGTATTATATATATATATATATATATATATATATATATATATATATATATATATATATATATATAAAGTCAGAATGATGTGATAATTTTTTTTTTCCATTTTTAATTGGGTCAATTTGCTTTTGTTTAAAAAAAAAAAAAAAAACAGGACTAACATTCTCTTAAAAAAATAATAAACTAACTAAATTTAGAAAAAAAAAAAAAGGATGAATTATGCCAGTGGAAAAAGGCAATTTTACTCAATATTGGACTAATTGTGTCAAATAAAACATATTTTCCCCCGATCAGACTTTTTTTTGCAGCGTACCTGAGAAAAGCGTCAGTTGAGATGCATGTACGATAGCAAATGACATAACTATCAAAAAACAAAAAAATCACTGCAAAAACTTAAATCTTGAAAATATCTTGCTTTTGGTACAACTGGTCCAATATCGAGTAGAATTATCCACTGGCGAATAATTTAGCTTATTACATTTTTTTTCTTAATTTTAGCCCATTTAATCTTTTTTTTTTTTTAATTGAGCAGATTGACACAAATCAGAGAAAAGAACTTGAAATCCACTAATTTATCTCCCAGCAGAATAATGTAATCCTCCTCAGAACTGGACTAATCCCACCAAATAAAAGACCCTGGTCCTGCAGCGTGCTTGTGGAACCTGTCCGTTAGGATGCGTTCACGCCGTCGACCGCCATCACCGCGATAACCCAGCCCCTCACAGGTCGGTGTAGGTGACGGGCGTGACGCCGTGGATCAGCAGCGTGGGCCCCAGCCCGCTGGTCACAGCGTCCAGCTGGGCCAGGTAGCGCTGGGCCTGCCCGCGCTGGGCCGGCGGCCGCGGCAGGTACAGAAAGCAGACGGCGGCCGGCGAGCTGTGCTCCAGCAGCGTGAGGTTCACCGCTGACAGGAAGTCGTCAGACGGGGCCTTGCCGTCCTCTGTTCGGCCGCGGTGCCGTGCCACGGCGTCCCACGGCACCACCTTGATGGACGCCCGGATCCTCAGCTTCCTCAGCAGCTCCCGGAACGTCTCCTCGTTGGCCACCCAGGCCTGGTCGCCCGACTCTGTCTCCACGTTCAGGAAGATCCTCATCCGGGCGTGGCGCCACTTGCTGGACATGTTGAGCACGCACGCCATCTGCAGCAGGAAGAGGCTGCACACGTCCTGGTAGTCGCGGCTGGCGGGCTGCAGCAGGTCCAGCGGCCAGACGTCGATGGTCCGTTCCGACCCGTCCACCTTGCTGTCCTTGCCCTCCCCCTCCAGCTGGAAGAAGTAGCGGCCCAGGCACACGTTCTTGTTCATCTTGATGCCATCCGAGATGATGCCCACATACTCCTCCGGCGACAGCCAGCGTGGGCTTTCCACATGGCGTACCGGCGGGAAGTGGGCCTGCAGCGACGCCAGGTCCACGCCAAAGTTATAGTCACCCTCGCCAACGCGGCCCGCCGCCGAGTCACAGAACGCCGTGTCCTGGAGGAAGAAGTCCTCGGGGGTGCTGCTGTCGTAAAAGCCCAGGATCAGCATGTTGGGCTTCATGCCGCCTTCATGGAGAAATGACAGAAACGCCACGGATCAGAGGTCGCTGACACAAGAAGGCTGCAGCTCGCTCTCTCAAAGAGAATCATAGGCAACATTTTTACTGCAAGTTCTGACACAAATATCTGCTTTGGTATGAAAGTATTTTAGGTTCATAGGAATAAAATCCTCCAGAGACAAGTCAGAACAGCCGGTTTCAAAATTGCCACCAACAATACACTAAAACCTGTAACTTTTCATGTGTAGATAAACCTATAAATACAATACTGTTCATCAACTGTCATCATACTGTTTATCTTAGTAAAAAAACTTGTCATTGTGTCTCAATACATGTTAATATAGTTATGAATGTTCTGTTTCATCACTCAATAGCTCTGCATCTAAAGTACTTCTCATATGTACATTCAGTTGTTATTTCTTTTAAGAATATGCCCTTGAAATATTGCTTTGTTAATTAAAAAAGCAATTGATGTTTTAGACTTCATGCCTGTTTATTTGGATTCTTTGACCTAAATGTACAGTTACACACCAACTTTATTATAGTTATAGGAGAAGAAGCAAAGGCAGGTACTTTGAAATAATGTATATCTCGGAAACAAAGGCTGATCTGACTTGTCTCTGGATAAATTTATTAGTATCATCCTTTCACACTTTCACACCAAAGCAGACATTAGTGTCAGAAATTGCAGTAAAATGTCTTTAACTCTTCTATGATTAGATTTGTACTTGTTAAAGTACTTTATATAAACATTAGTCAGGTTGTTTGTGATATAACTTGACACAGAGAGGACAGTGAGGACACCGACAGACGGGAAGTGGCGTGTTGCGGGGGTCCTACCCAGGCCTGTGATGCGCAGCAGGTGCTGTGTCCCCTGTCTGACGGACGGAGACAACGTCAGGTCCACGAAGGCCTTGACCCCGAGCTTATCCACCAGGCTCAGCCAGAAGTTGTACTGCTGCTGGACGGGGTCTGACGGCAGAGAGTCTGGAACACAGAGAACAGGCAGGAGGTGAGCCTGGGCTGCAGTGGCACCCGACGCCCACCAGGGGGCACAGAGGCACGGTGGGAGTCCAGCAGTGAATGAATGAATGCAGGCTGCTGCCTGGTTTATAACAAGGGTGTCAAACAAGCGGCCCAGGGCCCAGAATCAACTAAAAGAGTCCAATCAGGCTCCACGTCTGAGGCAAAAAAAATGCTGCAGTTCCTGTTTCTTCACAGACATGGGAAGCCAGTCAAAATGTTTTAGGGCTCAAGAGATAATATAGTTACTGTAGCTCTGTTATGTCGCTTTTAAAGCAGGGGATGACGTCACCTGCTGCTGGAAACATTAAATATGCTTCAGTGAGTGAATGATTTGAGCAGTAAAATGACTGATTATGAAATAACTGAGACATCATTATGTTGAAATTGCACTTTTGTTTTCAAATATTGAGTAGAATTGTCTTATTTCATTGTCAGATAATTTTGCTTATTTCAGCTTCAGCTTACGTTTTTTTTCCCCCAATCTATTCTTTTTTTTCTTTTTTGAAGAAAATGTCTTGTTTTCTGAAAAGAAGACAATTGACCCAAATCGGGTGACGTTATTGTCTTTAGTACAATTAGTCCAGTATTGAGCAGAATTATATTTAAATATCTTATTGCATTGGCAGATCATTTTGCTTATTTCTAGTAAAAAATATATATATAAAGAGTCTGAATTGTAAGATACAGAAACAATTATTAAACTTATTTTAAGAAAACAAAACTAAATTAACCAAAATAAAAAAAAAAAAAAAAGCAATGGAATAAGCTAAATTATTCTACTCAATATTTGACTAATCGTCACAAATACAAGATATTTTCACTTGTAAAATTTTGCTGTGTATACATAATGATGAACTCTGGTTACATGTTAAATCAGCACATATTGTAATAAAAAGCAGTAAAATTAATATGTTGACAGTGATGACAATCATTTTGTTTAAATTTCTCATGTCATCGCTCCTGTTTTGTACATTGAAACATAATTAATTGCCTACATATTTATAATTTCTTTACATAAAAAAAGAGGAGGAATTTGTAGGTGTTGAGTCCAAACTTGTGACTTGAGACTGAATTGCGCTGAATGTGATTCATAAACTAAATAGAGTTTGAGACCCCCCTGCTTTAAATTGTTGTTTAGGTGCATCACAACTCAAAACAGAATTTATTTCTTAAAGTTTTTCCCGGTTAGAAAAACAAACAAAGAGCTGGACATTTAGCTCGATAGAAACTCTCAGGTGTGATGTTACAGTGCTAGAGAGAAAACCTAATTTTGTATTAATAATGCAGGAGAGGAGTGTGACAGAGGAGCAGCAGATGGAAAGTGAAAGTCTAGTGAGGCCGTGCGGACCAATTCTGAAAAGCTGTACTCGCTCATTCACCATACTCCGACCAAATGCTGGAAATAAACCATCACATGCTGCCGGCTTGATTCAATTAATTGTTGAGAGTATTCCAGGAACATGTCAAAAAACCCAAACATGAGTCAAAGTTGAGCAAGAGGAGTCGTAGTCCTCGGCCAAACAGGCAGTCTCAGACCGACCATCAACCGCAACAAAACAGGAAGTGAATGGAGCGGCCGTGCACATGTGATTGTGTTTTGTCTGCAGCAGCTGAAGAGCTGCATGGAAGCCGGGGCTTTTGTAAAGAGAAAACAGAAGTTGTTGGTGTTCGCTGGTGGTAACAGGGAGGGGTGAGTGGAAGATAAGAATAATTTAATAGTGCTAGCTGCAGATGGCCCTGGCACAGAGCTTCCACAGAGAATTACCCAGATCTCCCAGCTGCACGTGGCCCAGCACGTACAGGCCCCCCTTCTTCAGCTGGTTGACAAACAGGATGAGCTGACAGGACGAGCGGGGGTTGGCCACCATCAGCAGCACCTGCGGCCTCCAGAACTTCACGTGGTCCTTCCTCACGTCCAGCATCAGCAGATACTTACGCACCTAAAACCGGAGAAGAGAGAGGACAACAGCTACAATACTGACGGGGAGGGGTGGGGCTCCTGGCCTAATTGTTGCAGAACATATGCTAAAGTGCCTTCAAGGAGCCAAAACACATGCTTAAGTGCCCTCTATGAGCTAAAATGCCCTCTTGGAGCTAAAAAGTGTATTAAGTTGCCCTTTTGGGGCCAAAACCTGTGCCAAAGTACGTTATAGCTAAAAAAGTATATTCAAGTTCCCTCTCGAAGCCAAAACATAAAAGCTAAAGTGCCCTCTTGGGAACTAAAACAGATGCTAATGTGCCCTTTCTGAGCTAAAATTGTATTAAAATGCCTCTAGGAGACCAAACTTGTGCTATAAGTTCCCTCCAGGAGACAAAATGCATTCCTAAATGTCCTCCAGGATGCCAGTGTTCTGTGCACGGCACTGAACACTGATTAACTCTGTGTGTGTGTGTGTGTGTGTGTGTGTGTGTGTGTGTGTGTGCGTGTGCGTGTGTGTGTGAACGCTCTATCCGCACCTGATGGAAGATGAGGGCCTGGCTGATGTAGCCCCAGCTGCTGGTGGGCGACCTGTAGTGCAGGAAGAGCAGCAGCAGCAGCAGCAGCACGATGCTGCCGGACGAGTACACAGGGTTGATGACGAACATCATCACCAGGCAGCTCAGGATGCCCAGCAGGCAGGTGTGCCAGGAGAAGAGCTGGAAGGTCGGCCTGGGGAACACACACACACACACACCACCCCACAAAACACACACGGCCATCAGGAACTCAGGATGAAGGTATCAAACAGGGGAGTGAGGTTTGTTTTACAGGGTAGGGTTGGCTGTGATAAGCGGATTTATAGTTTTATTGCATTGCAGATTCTTTAAATAAAGTTTAGTTCAAACATAACAAGAAATATGATAGTAATGAGTCAGCAGAGATTTTTTTTTATTTAAATTATACTCTGATGCTTAGAATGCTCCATTTGTTTTATTGTGTTTTGCTGCCATGTTGAACAAGGAGTTTTTCAGTGAGTGGAGCAAATTGGACAGAGTTTTATTGTAGCATGCATCTATTAAATATCTGAACTGTGTAGCTTGTTACTTATTCACTAATTTCAGTTTCACTTTTTGAACTTGGACGTAATAATATAAGATATTTTCTAAATCTAAATTAAATCTTTTTTATTTTTTTTTATTTTACACTGAAAATTTTAATGTCAGATTCAATCCTATCCTTTTTAACCCACCCTACTAGGGGGTTGGGGTTAGAATATATTATAATATTGTACATTTAAAAGCAGCAATATTATGAGATTTAAGAGTAACATAAAATAAGCTATAGACTATCAATATTCGCTATTAATGCATAAGCCTTCAAATTGAGCTACCGGTACTCTCTAACTGAAAATGAATCACATTTTTATCTGATCTTATTGTACCTGAAAGGGATGTTTTTTTTTTAAAACATTTTTAACACTCCTAACGCATAAGTGGAGAAATCCGCCTCAGGCAAGTGTCTGGATTGGAACAATGAGCAATAGTCTCAATAACACAGAACCACTGAAATCTTAACAAGTGAAAATATCTTGTATTTGGTGCCATCAGTCCAATATCGAGAAGAATTGTTTTATTCCAATGGCAGATAATTATGCTTATTTGAATTTTTTTTAACTTGATATTAATCAATTTAATCATCACAAAAAGCTCAATTAGGGAAAAAATATTGAAATAAGATAAGTTATCTGCCAGTGGAAAAGAAAGTCATTTTCACTTGTTAACATTTCAGTTTTGCAGCGTAGGACTCCTATTACTCATTAAATGTTCAATTTAACAGGTTAATATGACTGAGGCTGGTTTGGTTTGTGTTCAGCATATTTTGGATCATTTTAAAAGCTGAACTGAGGCTTGATGTTATTGAGACTATTTTTCATTGTTCCAATAATCATAAACAGACACTTGTCTGAAGCACATGTTACGAGTGTTAAACTTTTAATTGAATTTCAGTTTTTGCAGAGCACTCAGACAACATAGAGTACACCCACAGTACCTGAAGTTTGGGGCCGACGCCCACTCCAGAGCCAGACAGGCCAGGTCGACGGCGGCGTAGGCCAGCAGATAGAAAACCGTCACCAGACTGGCGATGGCGTTGAGCTGCCCCGCAAACACCACACACTGCCGCACACACACACACACACACACACACACACACAGTTTAGCAGATGAGCTGCAGAGCTGAATATTTGCACGCTGTAAACAGCAAGAACTGCCCTCACCTGCACCAGGCCCCAGGTGTACAGCACGGCCACCCACGGGTTCCCCGAGCTGGACGTGACAGTGGCTGGAGCTAAAGGCAGACCTGCGGCCCCAAGGAAACATCTCTTAATGCACGCAGGGAACCAGTGGAGTCAGAGGATTTGAGAAGTTTATATGATGGAGCAGATTTTTGTCAAGAGCCTCATAATGAAACTATTAAGACAGCCCAACCCCCCTCAATTTAAGACATTTACTCCCTAAACAATATTTAATTTTGTAAGCGGACTTGGGGAAAAAAAAAAAAGACTTGAAACTTGCCAATGGAATATGATAATTCTACTGGAAAACATCAGAGATGACATTGCTGCTTAAAACATTTACTCACTGATCAATATTCAGTATTTCAGCAGGTGAAGTTATCTCCTGCTTTACAAACTATTTACTCTTCACAATTGTGAATAATTTATCCCTTCAGCCTCACTGACTTCACACTTCTCACTTCTTTTGTGAAGAAACAGGAACTGGAACATTTCTTTTTGTCTCACTTTGTACAGTCATCATCCAGTGGAGCCAGATTGGACCCTTTAGTGGCTGGTTTTGGCCCCCGGGCCACATGTTTGACACCACTGATGTAGACAGTATAAAATCACATAGAAAAATATTTTAAACCTAATAAAAGGCCACAACGCAATCCCAGTGAAGTAGTAAAGTAGGTCCATAAAATCCTTCAAACAGGCGTCTATACATCCATCCATCCATCCATCCATTTTCTATCCCGCTTATTCCCTTTCGGGGTCGCAGGGGTCTGCTGGAGCCTATCCCAGCGCATTTATGGCGAGAGGCAGGGGGATACACCCCAGATGGTCGCCAGCCAATCGTGGGGCACACACACCATTCACACACACACTCACACCTATGGGCAATTTAGATTTGCTAATTAACCTGAGCATGTTTTGTATTGTGGGAGGAAGCCGGAGTACCCGGTGAAAACCCACGCAGACACGGGGAGAACATGCAAACTCCACACAGAAAGGTCCCAGACCCAGGCCCCAAGGCGGTCTTGAACCTGCGACCTTCTTGCTGTGAGGCAACAGTGCTACCCACTGCTCCACCGTGTCGCCCCTATACATCCAAAATGGTTTCAAGATCTTCCAGTTCAACATTATGATGCTTGGCTGACAGACAGTGATACTAATGTAACTCTACACTGTGGAGATGTTGGTTCACTCTACCTAAAAGTTCTGGAACTTAAACTGATGAAGGCTCTAAGTGTCTAAGTTTTATGGCTGGTTGTTTCATTTTATTTGTTAAATAAAAATTTGTTTGTTTGTTATTTCAATAAGTCAAGTATGCAATGCCTTATAAATATGAGTTATTTCTGTTATATATATGCTATGCATTGTGATTTACAGATGGTCTGAAGCTGTAATGTGTTATGTGCACTGAAACCAAAAACAAAAGCTTAGTTGCTGCTATGGTGAGTGTAAACCTCCAGTTTTACCAAAGAGTTTATCCAGAGCGAGCGCGTGCAGGATCCGCGACGCTCCGATCATGGAGCACATGGCGGCCGACAGGGAAGCGCAGTAAATCCCGATGGTCACAAACGGAGGCCAGAGGTTGATTCGCTGGAGGAATCCGTAATCCTGGATCAACAGGGTCCTGAAGGAAAACAAATGACATTGAACGGTGACTTGACAACTGCTTATCACCTCTTTTTAAGCACTAAAGAGTCGTTTCACACCTGTCACAAGTGGCGCCAACCACGATGAACAGGAGGGCGTAGACAACAAACGTGTAAAAGACGGCGACAATGGTTCCTTTAGGGATGGAGATGCTCGGGGTCTTCAGGTCCCCTTCAGGGACATGAGGAGAAAGTGCATTATTTGACCTGGTCTGTGCCCTAAATTATACAGTATAAAACATAAAAATCAATAAGATTATTTTACTTAATATAGGATTAATTGCACCGAAACCAGAATATTTTCACTTCTTCATTTTTAATGTAAATTCACCATTTGAAGTTTGATGATGCTATGGAAACAATTTCTCGTTGCCTGGACTTGCCTGTCCACTCACATGTTAAGAGTGTTGAACATTTAATTGAATTTCAAAAAAGTAAGAATTTAAAGATTAAGGACAGTGGCAATAATCTGAAAACTCAGACCTAGAAAAAACTAAAATTTGTGTATTCTTCTGTATTGTAAAAGAATCCTGATGAAAGATGGAAGTTGTTTTACACAAAAGTTACATAATCGACATCAAGCTTTTACCTGACATGTTGGCTCCTGCCATGATTCCAGTGCAGCTGGTGAACATGACGGCGAACACGGTGGCGAAGGACATGACGGAGTTGGTGCTGTAGTCCAGAGAATAACCAGCTGGAGACCAGAAGGAGGAACAGCAGAGGCAAACAAAAGACATCAGCAGCAGGTGGAGTTACTTTCACTTCCTGTACTAACTCTCATACCCACAGGTGTCAAGTACAAATACTTCATACTTTGAAACTAAGAAATTGTTGGAATCTACGCTGCAGTTTTTACTTCTACTCCTAATTGTCAAAATTATCTGTATTTCCTCCTTCTGACATTATGAAATACATCCTCATTACTCTAATTTCATTCCAGCTTGTGTTCATGACAACTGTGGAGCCAAGCAGTGATTTTCTGACAGAAGTGCATTATTGACCTGCTCCATGCACTAAATCAGAACCAATCCAGACCATTTTTCCCTGTTAAAGAACCTTTAAAAGGACAATATCACACATAAAAGACATATGTGTCTTTAAAATATATAACCTGTTGTGTCAACAGGTTATATATTTGGAGTAAGAGTTGTTTTTACCTGAAAATCTTGTGTTCTCCGTCTCGAGTATTGAGTGTATTGAATAGATTTTTATCTTAATCACTCACTCTTACCTCCAAATACAACACATAAACTGCAAATTAATTTTATTTAATTCTTATTTTATTAAGAAAGTGATCCCAGCTCATTTAGTTTGGCTGACAGGCAAAATATATGAGAAATGATGTATAAATATATATATTATATACTTTTACACTTCAAGTAGTTTTGAAACCAGAACTTTTACACTTTTACTTGAGTGAAAAAGCTAATACTATGGCGTGTCTAGAAACCCTAGTATCTGTACTTGTACTTGAGTGTGCTCGTCCACTCACAGCCCAGGTTGCTCTTCAGCGTGGCGGCGCTGTAGCCCGTGTAGCTGGCGTTGAAGCGGACGCTCTGGTTGCCCGGACCGCGGTGCGTGATGACGAAGTCCTGCGGCTTGACGGCCACGGAGCTAATGAAGATGGACAGCAGCGACACGGTGACCACCAGCAGGATGACGAAGGCCGTGCGCGAGTAGATGTGCGCCCCCACCAGACACACCAGCAGACACAGCAGCAGCACCACGGCCGAGTACAGCACCGAGTACCAGTAGCCCTGAGGCAGCACCCGCACGCCCTCAGACACGGGGGAGTCTGGGACAGAGACCAGGACCATGTTACACTCTACGACACTTTAGACACAGGGGAGTCTGGGACAGAGAGACCAGCAGGAGAGGCTGCATGAGGCGGCTTATTGAGCAATGTTCAAGGTACTTGACGACACTTACAGGAAATGTACCAGAGAAAATGTTACAGAGATGAAAATACGTAAAAAAAATTAATAATAATAAATATAATAATATAAAAACAATACAACATTGAAATGTACTATTGACACATTAAAAGCTAATTCAAAAAAAGAAAAGGGATTTTGAATTTTACATTAATCGGTTACTTGTTTAGTTCATAAAATGGCATAAAATGTTGATCACTGCTGGTGAAGATTTAACCCTAAAAGGTTTTTTTTGTCCAGACCAACAGTCCACAACCCAAAGATCATCAGTTTACTATTAGAAGAATAAAGAGAAGCTGGAACTAGAGAATTTTGACATTTTCTTCCTAAAAATGATTCAAATGTATTAATAAATTATCAAATGAGTTGGCACACAAAATGACCTGTTCTTTCTAGAGCCCCAGAGAGAAGCTTGAGATGTAAAACTATATAGACATAAGCGCTGCAATTAACAATTATTTTTATAGTTGATTAATCAAATAATTATTGAAATGAATAACTGATTGTTTGGTTCAGTAAATGGTGAAAATGTTTTTTTTTGTCTAGTCCACAACTCAGAAAACCCTAAAGAAACCAAAAAAATAATCAAATTTGAGGAGGTGGAAGCAAGAGAATTTAAAGATTTTCTTCTTTAAAATGACTCAAATCGATTAATTGATCATCAGTTAGTTGGCAATCGATGTACAAGTTGACAAATCGATAAATTCTTGCAGCTCCAGTAGATTTAGTCATTCGGAAACAAAACGGTGAGAAAAAAAAAAAACACATCCTAACCAAAACTTACCCGGGTCTGAACCGAATACATCCAGTATGGCTTCCACCAGACCCAGAACATACTCCCCACATGCACAAACTTTGGCCAAGAAGAACATCAAACCGATGCTTCCTCCGAACTCTGGGCCCAGCGATCGGCTGATCATGTCTGATCACAGAGAGTCAGGAACGCTGATTTACAGGAGGCGGGTGGGGCTGAAACATGAGGTAACACACTTCACAGCATTGCTAACAGCGGGTTGGGTTGAGGATACAGTAGGCTCCTCCTCCTTGGATGGCTCCATTGGTGGAGATGGCACAGATGGAGAGTATGGTCAGAGCTATGATGGTGTAGGCCACGACCAGCATCAACAGGCCCTGCAGCAGCCCGGCGTGACCCACCACGAACCCTGCACACCCAGATCATACCAGTGTCAGGGACTCTCATCCACCCACAACCACATGTTACACGTTTATCTTCACAGCTCATCGCTCACCGCTTCTCAGGAACAGCACGATGCTGAACATGGACAGGATGGTCGGCACCATGACCCCGAAGAACGTGTTCAGCTGCCGGGGGCCTTTACCGGCCGGCCCGCCGCCAGGCTCGCCATCAGGCTCACCAGCATCGTCCGGCACGGCGCCACACGTCACCGCGGCGACGCTCAGGCCACACACTCCTGTGGTGATCAGAGGGGTGCGCTCGTTCGACATGTTGCTGCTGGATTAGTCTAGTTGAAAAAAGGTATATACAGTTAACATTTTAACAGAACACATGTTAATCTGTGGATATAAAACAATAAATAATCAATATCCAAATCATCTATACAGTACGATAATAGTTCAGTATAATAATAGTTTCACTTAAAGTTTATGTAAAAAAACAATGTTGCCCCTCCTCAGGTCATAACCATTATAGTTTCATTGATAAAGGATCAATTATTGAATCAAACAACCAGTCATTTAACAGAAAATCCACTAATCAACTTTTTTTTCTCCTGGTCCTTATTAGAAATGATAAATAATTATTGAATGATATTAAATGTTCTAGCTATATTGCCATCTCTACAGGTATGTGATTAAAGTAGGTCATTTGGCATAAAATTACCCTAATATTTTAAAGAAATTCTTCAATCATTATTGATAAATATAAACAATATTGACAATAATATAATAGTATAACATTTGTATATCACCCAGCCCCAATACCTAGGCTGCAATTTTGAGGGTTGAATAATCTATTGATTAGTTGTTCATAAAATAGTGTGAAATGTTGATCACTTTTTTCCAAAGCTGAAGATTGAACCTAAATTGTCTTTTTTATCCAGATCAACGGTTCACAACCCAGAGATCACCAGTTTACTATTATAGAAGACTAAATAAACCAGAAAATAATGAGATTTGAGAATCTGGAATCAGAGAATTTGAATATTTATTTCTCAAACACAACTTAAACCAATTAATTGATCATCAAAATAGTTGGCGATTAATGTAAAGTTTGAAAGTCTCATAATTGTTGCAGCTCTATGATGTTTCTCCTGGTCCTAATAGATAATCATTGTTATCCACTGATAACATTTGTATCAATATATGTTCTCAGGATATCTCTGCATGTATATGTATTAAAAATAGGTCATTAAACATAAAAATGGCCTTTAAAAGAAAACCATTAATATATATATATATATATATATATATATCAATATCAGGTATTTTTTATCAATAGGCTTTTCTATTATCATCCAACTCTAATATGAATATAGAAAACTAACTCAACAGCAACAAATATGTAAATATTTTTTTTCCCTACCATCACACCTTCCTGACAATTCATAGAGGTATGACAGTATTAGTGAACAAAAATTTGGATTTTATATAAAATTTGTATATACTATTCTTTAAAAAGACAGAATTTGATGGTGAAGTCAACTTTTAATCAATTATAGACAGACTCCGCTTCCTACAGCCAAAAGGAGAGGACAGGAGGCAACTGCCTGGGGCCCTAAATGTATTATGATGTTTAGATATAAAACACATAAAAGAGTGTTCTAACTGATTAAACCCCAAAATTTCTTATAAAACATGTTAATAAAGATACAGAAACTGCTCCCGGTGATTCACAGTTTCACATCCAAGAATTACACAGAAATCACAGTAACGTTGCATTAAATGACCTTCAACTGAACTCCAGCATGTTTTCTGTTGGATAATGTGGTGTATGAGTTGCCTCTTTCTGATCCAGTTCGTCAGAAGAGGAAGTTAACTCACTCCCAGATGACAGACACACCAGTTTAGAAATCTCTACATTTTTTTTCTAGATGTGTGGTAAACGGCTGCAGCTTAAGTGATGCGACATGTTCTGCACAAAGTCCATTTTCAAGCAGGATTTTGTGCCCACCGTGAACCACGTTAACCATTAAAACTCTAACAGGACTTTGACATATTATAACAGCAGTATATAACATACAGATTTTTCAAGTAACATACTTCTGTGTGTTCTCTGTTTCAAAAGAAATGTGGCAACAATGAGGAATTATTCTTGCCCTTTTGAGACCTTAAAAACGAAGATCATCTTGTGCACAGGAGCACACGCCGAGAAACTTTTATGAAAGCTTCCAGCTTCTGATGAATAGATTACTTTACATTGAACAGCTGAGAATGTTAACCTTTTCAAATCTTATGACCTTCTGATTACAACAGCAGCATAGTTTTATTCATATATCACATGAGAAAACCTCAGCTACAACACTAAATAAAACATTTTTATCAGTGTCACTGTTGCAACATCAATATATATCATCAATATCCACATCATCAATACAATAAGAAAAAAGTTAAATGCAATGTATTGCAGGTAATATAGCTTATTTTTAAGTTTTTTGTCCTGATTTGTCTCAGTTTGGTCTTATTTAAAGTTTGATCTATAGTGAGTCAGTTTTTTTCCAATATTCTAACTACATTTGCTCTTTAACAGCAACATTAACTGATTCTGACACTTCTGCATCCACCTCACATGTAGATATTCTTGTGACGTTTTTTAAAGATTATAGTAGCTCAAAACAAGTATGCAAATGAAGTCCAGAAAAGTCACAAGCCGGAGTCACCTGATGTCAACATGTTCAGCCGCTGATTCATCGACCTGTTTGGAAATGTTTCTACACTATCACGCTTTTAATCTGCTTCTCTGCTGCCCTCAATACTACAGTGGAGAAACGAACATTGATCAGGATCAGGAACTGAAACTCCACCAGCACCAGAGAGCTCCTGTGTGTGTGTGTGTGTGTGTGTGTGTGTAGGGGTATTGGGGGGGGCCTCTTAATGAAAGCGACTCACACCTGAGCTCGGTATTTGCAGTCAGCTGATTCACAGCCGCGCGTCTGTTTTGACATGAAAATCCAACCTCGCAGACGTCTCGCTGAGTACTCGCCGTGCATCCAGGCGTGACCATGGTTGTAATCTTCCCCTCACATGCCACCGCTCCTCTTTTACCTCCTCTTCCTCGAGTCGACAATTCTCATCTGTGTTAACACTGTGGCCAAAAAAGACCGAACACCAGCCCTCTGCAGTTATTAGATCAGCTACTGCATCACATGATGGGATACTCTGACCCTAGCATCTGACTAAAACACAAGGCTTTCCTACATTATTTCACAGTAGAGTTGCAACAATTAGTCTATTGACGGTATCTGTAAATGCATTTCATCAAGATTATTAGATATATGTTTTTTAAATACGTCCAAACTTGAAGTTTGGTTGAAGGTATAGGTTGTCTTCAACCTATACCTTTAACCAAATCACAGAAGTCCTGGGTGCAGGTAAATTAAACTGATGTTTAGTTTACTTTAAAACGTGACCTGCAGCTTGTTTTTATTCTTTAATTGCGCAACATTCACGTGTAATTGTGTAAACGTGATCTAAATCTGCTGTGATGAGTTGTCAGCGGTTTTATTCAGGGAAGCTGATCATTCGATGAGAAACCACCATCTCACCTTCTCCTTTTCACTAAGTTTAGATTTCGAGGAAGAAGCAGAGGACTTTTGTTTTGAAAAAAAAAAAATTAAAAAAGGGGCAAATCATGCCTCTTGTGTGGTGACTCAGCAGCATTTTTTCTGTCCTGTAGGTTTCTTTGAATTTACCTTATTAACTTCAACTAACCTTATTGTATTTTATTATTAATTTAAATTAATTACTACTATAGGCATCATCATGATTCTACTTTGTCAGAATCAGCTTCTCCTTTTGCTCCTTTCTTTCTTCCTGACTGCATACATACATATATGAGGAAATATACATAAATACATTTATTTTTTTATTTTTGAAATGAGAAATTAAGCTTCTGGGCGTATGGTTTGAGCCCAGATTTATTGTGTCTCCCAATGTTCAAACCAACCTCCATCCTTGATGTGATAAACTGACACTAGGCCGCCTGGAACCACCTGAGAGGCCCTCTAAAGGTACCCGAACCCTACTTTTAGAACCAAATCGGTCAGCAAAATAAACGTTTTTTCGGCACATTTCCGTCGCGCGGGGCAGGGCTGATGCAGCACACAAACTTTAGGTGAAATGTGAAATAAAGACGCTGTTTTTTTTTGTTTTTGTTTTTTTTGCGTGGGGGTTCACGTTTGTTTACGTCGTGGAGGCAGGAAGTGACAGCAAAGAAACAACAAGGCGTCCGTGAACGCAGCATCTATTTAAAAGTGCCGCTGCACTTGACTTGAGTAAGAAAACGATGAATCCAGGACGTTATAAACCCGGGCTGAGGCTTGAAGGAGGTCGGTCGAGACTCACCGAGGAGCCGCAGTTTGATCCACTTCCTGCTCCGGATGCTCCGGATGCTCCGGAGTCTCGTCTCGTCGGCTCTTCGGCGCCGAACCCTCCTGTGTCTCCGCTTGGAGCAGTTTTGGCACAAGGCGCCAGATGCGCAGTGGGACCGGGCGGATGTTCCCGCAGCGGCAGGACACCGGCCACCGGAGAGTTTGGAAAAGATGCTGTGAGAAAAAAAAAGAAGAAAAAAAAGTGCTGCCCAATAAGAGCGCGGCGGCTCCGACCCGCCTCGTCCCCTGTTATTTGCTCAGAAAGTGTCACGGGGAGAGCAGAGAACCGCCCATGTGACTTAACCAGAAGTCAGACACGCAGCGAACGCACCGCGCTGCGAACGCACGAGCAAAGGTACTGGACGTAGCCACGCCCCTTTATTTACACAGCCGCGTGACGTCACCGCGGTGGTAGGTAGGAACTTACTGCGTTTTTTGTGTGTTTTCACACACAGACGAAACTACATGTGAGAATAAACACACACACGCACACACACACACACACACACACACACACACGTGTAAAGTTGGATGCTGTTGGAGGCTAGACTGTTTTTACATTTATACACAACAGAGGTCGCTGCTGTCACACACACACACATATACACACACACAAGGGCTGCAACTGGTATTTACATATATTACTATACTATTTTGATAGTTAATTAATCAATCGATTATTGAAACGATTATTTGATTAGTTGATTGGTTCATTAAATGGGTTAAAATGTCAATCACTGTTTCCCAAAGCTGAAGATTCAACCTAAAATATATTTTTTTGTCCAGATCAAGAGTCCAGAACCCAAAGAGCATCAGTTTACTGTTATAGAAGACTGAAGGAACCAGAAAATAATCAGATTTGAGAAGCTGAAACAAGGGAATTTGAACATTTTCTTCTTACAAATGACTTAAATTGATTATCAAAATAGTTGGTGATTAATTTTTTAGTTGGCAACTAATCGTTGCAGCTCTAATACACAGACACAAAA
This sequence comes from Eupleurogrammus muticus, assembly GCA_036785175.1. Classification (NCBI taxonomy): domain Eukaryota; kingdom Metazoa; phylum Chordata; class Actinopteri; order Scombriformes; family Trichiuridae; genus Eupleurogrammus; species Eupleurogrammus muticus. The sequence goes on along the minus strand of JAYKQN010000007.1, from coordinate 19,792,420 downwards.
TTGAAAAATCTAAAATCTAAATCTAATATGCATAAACAAACCAGCTCTACAACACAAGTTTATATTATATGGAGGATTCGTCACTTTTTAGCAGTGGTGAAAAGTAACTAATTACATTTACTCAAATACTGTAGTTAATACTGAGTTCTTGTACTTTACTAGAGTGTTTTTATCGAATGCTACTTCATGCTCGAACCACATCTCAGGGAAATATTGTACTTTCTACTATATTACATTTGTTTAAAGGGTAAGTTACTTTCAGATGCAGATTTATATAATTTATATTCTTGGAAATTGTCACTCTTTACTCTTTACACTAATTGTGCCAAAAATAATGATGCAGTACTAATTCTATTAATGTATCCAATTTTTGTAAATGGCTCCACTTTGATAAATTAAGACATAGTATTTATTAGTATCTATTTTGATTAAAATTAATATACTATAATGATATAACACAGATTAATGACTTAAAATTTTACGTACCTTTTCTCAATGAAACTTCTTTACTTTTCCTTAAGTAACATTTTAAAGTCATAATGATTACATGTTGTTGAGTATTTTTAAACAACAATATTTCTAATTCACTAGGTAAAAAAATAAGTAATTCCTCACAAAATAAATTCCAAGAGTTTTATCTTTCGACATTAGAGAATTTGCCTGTAGACAAATAAATATAGGATCAGTTACTGAATATAGGATATATGCCTTTCTTAATTCATCCTGAACTCACAAATCTGCATAATACAGGGAAACTTCAAAAGTTATATCATATAAACATATAGAAACAAAATAAAAGAATAAATTAAATGAAAGTAATTTTATATGCAACACAAAATCTTCATGAGCAGGATTCAATAATTTATGGGGCCCTTGGGCAGATTTTTTGGTGCCCATTTACCCCCTACAGATGATTATATAATTCATGGATAATTTCATTAATAGAGAATTAGTTGCCAAGAATTTTTTTTTTTTTACACATTTTTATTTGTCATTTTTAATCCTACAGGGGTGGAGATTTAAAGGTACAGATTACACTGCATCTAGTGACCAACAGACCTGGCAGAAATGGAAATAATATATAAGTATCTTTTGTCATGTTTTTTTTCCCTTCTATTTTGTTCACTAGAAGGGTGTAAATGTTAATGCCCTAAAGGCCATTTATCCTGTTTGTACACTGGAAGGAGCATTTTTTTTTCTTTTTATCAAATTTGTACTTGCATGTCCAATGCAACATAAGGAGCATTATATCACATTTTTACACTGGAATGAAAACCAAGAGGGCATTTATTATGTTATTACACTGGGAGGGCACCCTAGTGGGCATTTTATTGTGTTCTGTTCACTGGAATGGTATTGTTGTGTGTTGTGTGGCACCCGAGAGGGCATTTTTTTTAATCAAATTTTTACACTGGAAGGGCACTCTAGAGGGCATTTTATCATATTTTTTTCCTTGAATGGAACCAGAGAGGACACTTTGTCACATTTGTACACTGTAAAGATATCCTAGAGGGCAGTTCATCATGTTTAAGCACTGTGAAGGCATTTTATTATGTTCTGTTTACTGGGAGGGCATTGTTGTCACATTTCTACACTGGAAGGGCATTTTATGAAATTGGTACATTGGAAAGGCACACTAAGCAGCATTTTATCACATTGCCACACCGGAATGACATCCTGGAAGGCATTTTGTCATGTTTTGTACACTCAAAAGGCCACTGTAGTGGGGATTTTATTATCATGTCCTACATACTGGGCTACTGTAGAGGGCACTATCATGTCTTACATGTGTTAATACTAAAAAGGACAATTTTATGGATTATTTTTGGACATGTGGGCACCAGTATATGGATCATGTTTCAATAAAAGTTCATCCCTGTTCCTTATTGTGCTGCACCCTGCAAAGCATTTACCAATCCCGGATTTAAACATCATATTCTCAGACCCCTGAACGTCTCTGACATGGATCTGTTCAGACTCAAAGATCCACAGTTTATCCCTCTGAACAGATAAAAAAAAAGCATGAGAGAGCATGAAGAATGTGAACCCTGCAGAGGTCTGATCAGAGGGGGGTCATGGGATTTACTAGTATTTAAGAGATGGGTGTGGTTGAAGCATGTTTCCCGGATTTAAGGATGTTTCTGCTGGGGCTCAGCGCGTGATCCGCCGGCTCTGTTTCTGAATGATGATATTCAGAGAAGAAGAAGAGAGAAAAAACAGGAACAGTGTGGATCAGACCGAGGGGCGCATCATTACACTGCAAAGAAGAAGAAGAAAAGACGCAGCCAATCTGCTGATGGGTTGGTGTCTCGCGTGCATCAGACACTTTTCTCTTTTTTTTCTCCCCATCTCATTATTTGTACATGAAGGCACTTTGCGGATGTGAGCGGCTGATCGTGTGTTGACTGGAGGCGGCCTGATGTCCTGATGAAGTGTCGGCAGAGGGAGGAGGAGGAAACACACAGAGGAAGGAAACGGAGGATAACGTCACGAAAAGCAGAATCGGAGTAAAAAAAAAAAAAAAAAAAACGGACTGACTAGTGTTTAATGGACAATCGTTGCCGCGGCCGCAGGGAACGGAGCCGCCGCGTCGCGTTTTCTCCCTTTTACAAGCGGACAAAGATGCTTTTGTTAACTTGATAAAAAAAAGAGGAGGAAGAAAAAAAAGGGGGCAAAGCGTTTTTTTCGGAAGAAGGAAACGACAACAGCGGCGGCGGCAGATTTCATCCTTTTTTCTTTCTTTCTTTCTTTTTCTTTTTTTTTTTTTTGCTTTGAGCTCCGGCGAAGCAGAAAAACGATGGAAATGAGCGACTCTTTCCTCCTCCGTCGTTCGCCTTTTCACTGAAGAATCTGGAACATTATTTTTTCCCCCCCCCCCCCCCTCCACCACCACCCCTCCACCCCCCTCCACCACCTCCAAAAAAAAAAAAAAATCGTGACACACGGGGAAGATAATAAGCGGATTGCACATCATCATCTCTTCTGCACCTATTCTCTTTTTTTTTAAATGAATGCTAAAGACATCTAGTTGTAATCCGGCACGGGATTTTGTCTTCTTGTGACGCCAGGAAGAAGATAGGAAGGCAGCCGAACCCTGAGGATAATTAACAGGTAGCCAGCTCCCTGAATGCTGCTGCAGGCTGTAAGATGGTGGGTCTGCTGTGCCTGCCTGCTTCACGGCATCACTCCTCGGATACATTCAGTTATCCACATCCGCATTGTCGGAGCTTCAGAACGTGAGACGAGATGTTTGGAGGAAAAGGAAGAAAAAAAAAAAGGCCTTGATGAGCCGGACGGATCGATAGGAGCTGTGGGCCTCTGCTGCTTCCATTTCTACAGGGCTGCAGACAGGGAAATGAAAAGGGGATTTTCTCAATTACACCCTCTTTTACTGCGGCTGTTTTTTTTTTTACTGTGCTGGGGCTGGTGTGTGTGAGTGTTTCCTGGTGTGTGTGTGTGTGTGTGAGAGCTCTGGTCTGCTGTCTCCTCTCCTCCAGTTGCAGATGAAGCCATGTTGCCAGTGTAGTTGGGGGCCAGCCGCTCAACACTTGTGCATCTTGTCATTTTTTTTTTTTTTCCGTTGCTTCTCATCCTGCGCCTCCTTGCATACCCGCAGGTGTCAGGGATGGCAGAGATGGAGCAGGACGACAACAGAAAAGATGTTTAGGATGTGTTTCTCACATGCATTTTGCAGATCTGTGATGCTCACATGCAAAAAAACAACAAAAAGCAGTATTTTGAGCATCTGGCTGTGAACCCATCCGGGCCTGATCTCTTGATGCATCGCCCCCTCCCTCCCTCAGCTCCTCATTGGCTAAATGAGCAGCTGTGCCAGGAGATGGAGACCCATGATGCACCCTTTTGGCTTCCATTAGTGCCGTGTGATCCATCTGGTCGCAGGTCCCCTCCAGGGAACGCTGACCTACTGTAGATAATTGCAGCTTCCTTACAGTTTCTACTGTAGCTGCATGTATTTTTTGTTTTTGTGCTGTGCGGACGTTATCGTGAATTTGAATGTCTGCACGGATGCAAATGTGCTTGCTCACAGTTTTTTTTTTTTTTTTTTTGGCGGTGGCTGTTTGATAACTGAGCTCCTGTCAGGAACAGGAAGGGCTGCTTCCTACTGAAAAGGGTGATGCCATGTACAGCGCGCGTGTGTGTGTGTGTGTGTGACCCCAGTTGGCCTGTGCAAAAAGGGATTCTAGTTTCGGAAATGAGACTGCAGCTATTCCCGGACATATTCATCTGTGGGGTTTATTATAAGGATGACAGGGGGGACATAAAGATGACCGTGTCCCACATTTGTGCCTCGTGTGCACAGAGTAACAGGTCCTTCGGTCTTTTTCAGGGAGTGTTTCTTACTATCTGCGGTTCCGGCTGCTCAGTAGCAGCTTAGTCATTACAGATTACTGTCCCCCGTTAAACCAGACATAAAGAGATTACAGGGGTCTTTTCTCACTGTGTGGCTTCAGTAAATTTAGAGATTAAAACGTGTGCAGATTACCGGGACTAAATAACATACATCCCGGTGTTTTATTTTAAATCAATTTGGCAATTTTGAGAGTCTGATTTGAGTTTTCCTCCAACCTAACAGGACAAATCCAAGATGAGTGAGCTGGAGCAGCTCCGCCAGGAGGCCGACCAGCTGAGGAACCAGATAAGAGTTCGTCGATTGATTTATTTCCTCATTTACCATTATAAGATGCTGTATCATATGTGTTAATGAGTCATTTCATGATTCCTTCTCTTAACAGGATGCCAGGAAAGCATGTGGAGATTCCACCCTGACACAGGTAAACGCACTGAAGTGACTGTTTGGATCACTTTAAAGATTCAGAGCAGCCTCTTGAAATCTTTTTATACATCAAATCTTATTTAAATTAGTCACATTATTCTCAACATACCTTTAAGCTGCATGATTTTGTGACTTCTTCTCATTTCTTAACACACAAATAGACAATGAATCCTTGATGTTTTATCTACAAATTCCACTTGCATCGTCTCCAGAAGTCAACATTTATTAATATAGTTATATTATTGTTATTAACCTTTCCCGTACTACGTTGTAGATAACCGCTGGTCTGGATCCTGTCGGCCGGATCCAGATGCGGACGAGACGCACCCTGCGTGGTCACCTCGCTAAGATCTACGCTATGCACTGGGGGACAGACTCCAGGTAAGATTATAGATTATAGATTATAGGGAATGGTTTTGATGCATTGATTGTGATTAAAGACTTTTACAGTTCTGATCCTACAGGTTATTTAGAATAAGTGTTAAGTGTGTCATCTTAAATATGTTCTGGTTCTGCATGATGAAGCTGTGAGAAGACATAGTGTTTAGTAGGGCGGTATCTAACGGCTATTAAAGTAATCAATTAATCTATCCGTTATTTAAGTAATCAATCAATTAGTTATATGGTTCATAAAATGATTTAAAATGCTGAACAGTGTTTCCCAAAGCTGAACATTCAGCTTTGGGAAACACTAACTAATCGATTATTCAGCTAATCATTGCAGCTCTGTTGACCCACATGAAACAATCTGTTCTTTATAGAGCTCCAGAGATGAAGAGACACGAACCTACATACTTTAGATCCGCAACTTACAACCGTTCAAGTCAAGTCAATCAATCTAATATTGTATATTGATTATTGAAACCATTAATCAATTAGTTGTTTGGTTCATAAAATGGTGTAAAAGGTTGATCACTGTTTTCCAAAGCTGAAGATTCAACCTAAAATGTCTTTTTTTTTGTCCAGACCAAATATTATCAGTTTACTATTATAGAAGAATAAAAAAGCTAGAAAATAATCAGATTCAAGAAGCTGAAACCAATGGATAGGACATATCTTCTTAAAAAAGACTCAAATTGATTATCAGTTTAACGATTAGTTTAATAGTCGTCAATCAACCAGTTAATCAACTAATTGTCACAGCTCTATTGACCATCAATCAAAGATCAGGCTTTAATGGACTGCTATGTTTGTGGTAAAGAAAGGTCTCTTATTTTAAGTCAGTGAATTAAAACACTAACATTTCTAATGTTGCTTCTATTACTTGTGTTTTTATTGATAATTCCACCTACTTTCAATCATCTAATTGTGTATATATCTTTTTATACTAAGGTTATATATATATATATATATATGTATGTGTGTGTTTATAACAATGACTCAAAGTAGTTGGCTCTTAATGTAATAGTTGGTAGGTGATTAATTGATTAATCGTTCCACATATGAAGACACTGGAATCTTTGGTGAAACCTTATTTTCAGATTCACCCTTTTTTATTTTCAGTTTTTTTTAATTTATGTTTCTGCCCGGATGGCAGATTATCTACATTTATGACACTTTTCTAGTCTTATTAACCATTCGCAGCTTCCAGAACTCAAAACGTGCTGATGGCGGCAGCAGCAATGAATCAGGAGAAAATAATCATTCACACACACAATCTTGGGTTAAGATATCACCAAAGGATCCGTCAAAATAAAGCCGGGAGAAATCACGAATTAAACCTGCCACGGCCTAGATGGCAGCGTCTGTCACTAACTGTCTGGACATGGGACGACCACCACTGGATGAATATTTGTGTCTCCTCAGGCTCCTGGTCAGCGCCTCTCAAGATGGGAAACTGATCGTCTGGGACAGCTACACCACTAACAAGGTAAAGGCAGAAAAACGGGATTCTCCCCAGCAGCTGGAAAAATAGTCAAACCTGAGGGTTAAATGTTACATAACTAAAAGCCGAAACCTCCTGATACAGCAGCAGCATTCAGTTTTATCCATACATTATGTGAGGAAACCTCAGCTACAATGCCAAAGTATTTTTATCTGTAGTAAAACACAATGTTACTGTTATCATCAATATACGTCATCAATATCCACATCATCAATACAATAATAAAATAGTTTAATATAATATCAGTAGTAGGGCTGCAACTAACCACTATTTAGAGATTTAATTTAGATTTGAGCTGTTAATGTGATTATTTAATTTGGTCCTTTATAATCTCCTTTCTTCATGTTCTGTAATGATCCTGTGTGATTTCCACAATTTTATGGACATTCTTTGAACTCTTATTTTAATTATTTTTTGTATTACAGATAATTTAGCTGAAGTTTTTCTTTTCTGATTTGGGTCAGTTTGGTCTTGTTCAAAGTTTTAAATTAGATGTCATTTTGAAATATTATATTAATAGCCAAATCTGCTCTCTCACAGCAACATAAATAGATTCTGACTCTTCTGTATGTTACAGATTTCTTATGACTCCAGGTTTAAGGCTGTTCCAGATATATGATCATTTATAGCAGGACAACTGTAAAGAGCCTTGGGCTTAAGTGCTTTCTATCTGTGACCTCTTCCCTCCAGATTCACGCCATCCCGCTGCGCTCCTCCTGGGTGATGACGTGTGCGTACGCTCCCTCTGGAAACTACGTGGCGTGCGGCGGCCTGGACAACATCTGCTCCATCTACTGCCTGAAGACGCGCGAGGGCAACGTCAGGGTCAGCAGGGAACTACCGGGTCACACAGGTGAGAGGACCCCTTGTGTGAGTGTCAAACCGATGAGGGTGGCGTGCTGCGCCTCTCCACCCATACCCCTCCCCCACCCGCGGCCTCCTGGGAAAGCTGTGGTCCCAAACCACTCGACAATGAAGATTTCATTTATGTGGTTAATTAATGGTGGGGATTCATCGTCCTAATGAGCTGAGGCTTCAGCTCAGAGATTTGTGACATTGAGGTTCATTACGTTATTAGATCACATCACAATCTGACTCTGTGTGTGTGTGTGTGTGTGTGTGTGTGTGTGTCATGATGCATCAGCAGATTGTGTGTTTGGTTCAACAGATGTGTTGATGTTTGCTTTATTGAATAAAGCTGAGTCTGCTCACCGGATCAAAGCTCATAAAGTCTGATCTAAAGTCAGCTGTGTCCAAACGTTACTTCGATAATTAAAAGTCTTTAGGTGCCAGAATCCAGGTTGTGGAAAGTATTTGTTTCTTTCAATCTTTTTTTTTCCTGCACCTGACCTCAGACATCAATATAAGATAAACACATCACTTTAATTGTAGAATTGACCATTAAAGCTGTAACCGACTGCTATTTTGATAGTTGATTAATCAATAAATTAGTCTACCTCTCCAGATCAAAGATCCCTAGTTTACTATTATAATAGTAAAAAAGAAAAAAAGAACAAAATCAGATCTGAAAAGCTGGTACCAGAGAATTTAGACATTTTCTTCTTAAAAATGACTCAAATCAATCAAAAAAAAATCAATCAAAAGTTGATGATAATGTCATAGTCTGCAATTAATCCATTAATCAACTAATCGTTGCAGCTTTAATTGCCGTATTTCTAACAGCAGTAAACCTTTTAACCAGTTCTATTTAATGACTCTTATCATCTAAATTAAATCATCTAAATGTGTATATTGTAACGTGTATTTTGATTTTCTGCAGGTTACCTGTCATGTTGCCGTTTCATTGATGACAATCAAATCATCACGAGTTCAGGAGACACCACATGGTGAGTCCAGAACCTGCTGAGCAAACCTTGTTTTTTTTTTCTTTTAAATCCATTCCCGTCTCTTAACTCTTGGCGTGTCCTGCCCCAGTGCACTGTGGGACATCGAGACGAGTCAGCAGACCACGGTTTTCTCGGGCCACAGCGGCGACGTCATGAGTCTGTCCCTGTCACCCGACCTCCGCACCTTTGTGTCTGGAGCCTGCGACGCCTCCGTGAAGCTGTGGGACATCAGGGACAGCATGTGCAGACAGACCTTCACCGGCCACGAGTCCGACATCAACGCCATCTGTGTGAGTGCAGGCATTCTGACCAGGGTGTAGTATAGACCTGGATGAGGCTCCTCCCCCAGACCATTGATGTAGTATAGACCTGGATGTGGCTCCTCCCCCCAGACCATTAATGTAGCATAGACCTGAATGTGGCTCTGCCCCCCAGACTATAAATGTAGCATAGACCTAGATGTGGCTCCTCCCCCCAGACGATAAATGTAGCATAGACCTGGATGTGGCTCCTCCCCCAGACCATTGATGTAGTATAGACCTGGATGTGGCTCCTCCCCCAGACCATTGATGTAGTATAGACCTGGATGTGGCTCCTCCCCCAGACCATTGATGTAGTATAGACCTGAATGTGGCTCTGCCCCCCAGACTATAAATGTAGCATAGACCTAGATGTAGCTCCTCCCCCCAGACGATAAATGTAGCATAGACCTGGATGTGGCTCCTCCCCCAGACCATTGATGTAGTATAGACCTGAATGTGGCTCCTCCCCCAGACCATTGATGTAGTATAGACCTGAATGTGGCTCCTCCCCCAGACCATTGATGTAGTATAGACCTGGGTGTGGCTCCACCCCCAGACCATTGATGTAGTATAGACCTGGATGTGGCTCCTCCCCCAGACCATTGATGTAGTATAGACCTGAATGTGGCTCCTCCCCCAGACCATTGATGTAGTATAGACCTGGGTGTGGCTCCACCCCCAGACCATTAATGTAGTATAGACCTGGATGTGGCTCCGCCCCCCAAGACTATTAATGTAGTATTACCCTGGATGTGGCTCCGCCCCCAGCCCATAAATGTAGCATAGACCTGGACGTGGCTCCTCCCCCAGACCATTGATGTAGTATAGACCTGGGTGTGGCTCCGCCCCCAAGACTATTAATGTAGTATTACCCTGGATGTGGCTCCGCCCCTAGGCCATAAATGTAGAATAGACCTGGATGTGTCTTAGTATTCCATATTCTGAAATCATGTTTTCATTTTTAATTATTTTACTATTACTTTTAATTACTATTTTTTATTCATTAATTTTTATCTGAACGGTTTTTAATGTGTGTGTTATGTTAATTAAATGACTCAAAGGTGAGTTCTTTTTAGCACATTCTTAACTCCCCGGGCACGACAGGAGGCCCCAGAGCATCTTGGGAGGTGACTCTACACACAATGTAGAAGTAAACTTGGATGTCAGGAACATTCTGTGCAGCTGACAGTGAAAGAAACAGCAGTCATTTTTCAGGTTTTCAGGTCTTACAAAACATCCATGGTTCAGCCTGATGTTACACAGCTGTGTGTGCATCTGGGCTCTCAGACATAGTAAATGAGGAATTCTAACATACTTAATATGTTAAATAAATCATACTGAATCAAGGGAAATTTAATCAAAGAACAAAAACAGCTGTATAACATCTGCTGGATGAGCTGTGTTAAATGTCCCCTATTGTACATTTATATATTTGTGTTTTTAAGAACCACAAATCATCTTTATGTAACTTTTTTTTTAAAGCTTCTCTTTGCAGTCTCGTAAATATTAATGCGCTTCTCCTCTGATCTGAATGGCTGTAAATGGTGCGGTGGGCAGTGACTGTATAGTTGTCACATCACAACTTCACAGAAGTCCTAACGCCTCAGTTTCTGAATGTGTGCATTTCTCTGTGAATTGAGTATTTCGAAACATAGGACAGTATTTATATAATTCATAGACCTTACAATTAACAACAAAACTCTCACAAACCACCAGCTTTACACAAGGAGGTGGTCTGTGAGGGATGTGGCTATTACAGCCCTAGAGGATGATGTAAGGAAGGATGTTGCATCATGGGAAGTGTAGCTTTTGCTTTATTATAGGATAAATCATCTATTGACAGATATTGCAGATAAACTCCAAACAGGGTATCATACACTGTTTGTCTTTGTGATGTCACAAACTGTCTGGTCTCTGGTTTTAGGTTGGATTGAAACTGTGAGACACTAGAGGATTAACAAAATTAGAAGATGAGCTTCTGTCTGACAGGATGACGACGGGTGGATGGAAAACATGATCGGTGTTGAAGCTGCAACTGATGACTGTTCTGATAGTTGATTAATTATTGATTATTGAAATGATTTATTGATTGTGTAGTTCATAAGATAGTGTAAAATGTGGGTCACTGTTTCCCAAAGCTGAATATTTAACCTAAATGTCTTTTTTTGTCCAGAGCAACAGTCTACCACCCAAAGATCATCAGTTTACTATTACAGAAAAATAAATAAGCCAATAAATAATTACATTTAAAAAGCTGGAAATAAAGAATAGACAACTCTTTCTTTAAGATGACTAAACTAAAAGTCTGGTCTTAGACATTTGAAAATATATTCACCTTTTTCTTAATTAAATTCCATTTGCAGTCTATTTCACTAAAGCTTATTATTATTAAGTCGAAAGCATAGCATGTTATTAAGTTACAAATAACTTTCCTCAGTGTTCATCTTTATCTCTAAAACAGAAACGATGCACCAGGAACAGGAAACTATGAAGATTAGCACATGGAACATATTGATTTGAGCTAAAAAAAAAACGCTACCAGAGAAGTTGGACATTTCCTCCTTGAGAATGACTCAAATCGCTGATCAGAATAGTTGATGATTAATGTGATAGTTTGAAACCAATCGATGACTCGACCAATTGGTCCCGCTCCAATCAGAGTATTTCACACCTCCTCCTCAGTTCTTCCCCAACGGCAGCGCCTTCGCCACCGGCTCGGACGACGCCACCTGCCGGCTGTTTGACCTGCGGGCCGACCAGGAGCTCAGCCTCTACTGCCACGACAACATCATCTGCGGCATCACGTCCGTGGCGTTCTCGCGCTCCGGCCGCCTGCTGCTGGCCGGCTACGATGACTTCAACTGCAACATCTGGGACGCCATGAAGGGCGACCGGGCAGGTGGGTGACGGACGGGTGTATCGTAGGACCAGGGTTTAGGCTTTTATGATGCATCCTGGGGTCGTTTCCACTGTGGAGCGACGTCAGAAGGGGTTTAATCAGTAGACTTCTATACAGCTGTTGGAATATTTACAGCAGTTTGTATATGATTTCCTGTTAAGAAGAAAACTGTTTCACAACCAGTGCTAACTTTAAACAAGAAACCCACTCTACCGTAAATGATCAAATATTCGCACAGTTTTAATTAGCACTGGGTGGGGGTATGTGTTTTGGTGAGTAGCCGCGGTTCCAAATGATAAAAATCAAGGAAGAAGACGTGACAACTGACACTGCAAATTTGTATTCTTCGTCTTTTTTCTCTGCATCACTTCGGTGCTCCAGTGACGTTAAAAACAACCTCTCTGGTAATTTGGATTAATTGTCAATAACCATGGCACCGGTGTTATGATATGATATATAAAAATTATGACATGAAATTTAAACTTTTTGTGGTAAAAATGCAGAGCAAAATTCAGGAGAAGCAGCCGCAAGACGTTTAACTACAGTACTGTAATCTGACTCTTGGAAAAATGTAAGTTACACAGTAGTCCTACTGGTAATAAAATAACTGGAGTAATTTCCCATATTTTTCCAGTTTTGCTGAGCAAGATTTTGGTCTTATAGATAATTATTCCCCTGTTCCACATTGCTGCCTGGTCTCAAATAAACACCCGATCTGTTAGGCGGTTCAAGCAAACAAATGATTTGGTAATTTACAGTAATATCAAGATGCAATTCAAAGGCTAATTGGCGTCCTTAAGTCCACCTGAAAAAGCATTTTATAACTCCAGTAGAAACAGGATATATTAACAATATGGACAAAAAAATTCTTTGAACTCTTATCTTAATAATCATTGAACTTTGCAGATAATTTAGCTGATTCCAAGTTAATTTACCTGATTTGGTTCAATTTGTTTAAAGATTGAAGTAATGTATTTTTATTTTAACGTTAGATTTCAATTTTACAATATTCTGACTAGATTTGCTCTGTCACAGCAACATAAACTGATTCTGACTCTTCTGTAGTCACCCCACGTGATTTCTTCTGATACCCTGTTTGTGGTTTTAGAGTTTATTTATTGTCATTTATAGCAGGCAAACCGATTAAAGAGGCGGCGAACACACGATATCTCTGTGTTCCGTGTGGGTTTGAGGACGTTTTTTTCAGCCCGGGCCAAACATTTCCCAGCAACAAATGTTCTTTTGTTGGTCCTCGTGCCTCCTGCAGGAGTCCTGGCCGGCCATGACAATCGTGTGAGCTGTCTGGGTGTGACGGATGACGGCATGGCGGTGAGCACCGGGTCCTGGGACAGCTTTCTCAAGATCTGGAACTGACTGGTTTCATGAGCCATGCACATAAACGACACACGCACACACACACACACGCACACATGCACACACACATGCATCCAACACACACACGCCTCACATCTTTGGGACACAGTTTGCACCCGTATTCACACTGTATGTAAGATTTAAAAGACAAGCTGCAACGGTACTGTACATAATATATAGTATGACTTAGAGTTTACACACAAACACACACACACACACACACACATCACTGTATGCAGGACAAAACCACACACACGTGCCCACACTACCTACAGCAGAATTAAGTGCACAGCGGCAAGGCTACAGCGCACGCAAACACACACACACACACACACACACACACACACACACACACACACACATATACATATATATATGTATATGTGTGTGTTATATATATATATCTGTAAATTGTCAAAATGTGACCAAAAACAGTTGAAATGATCAGCTTCTCAAATTAAAAAAACACAAATGCCACTATTACCTGAAGCCTTTTAACACACAGACACACACACACACACACACACCCTTTTTCCTGAGAGACACCGCCCCTCCAGTCAAAGCAGCGGGGGAGAAGACGTTATTGGACAATTCTGTCTTTGTTTACAATGAAGTCCAAAATGCACTTCAGACAAAATTTCTTTTTCTGTGCTATTTTTTGTCTGGGTACCACATGTATCTCCGTGGCGGTTTGTGTGAAGGAGAAAATGGCAGCGGGAGGGAATCATGTGAGTCCATTAACACTGAAGGAAGAAAAAAAAGTAAAATAAGAAAATCACTGACAGAGAGAAAAGGCGGAGCGATGATCCACGGAATCCCAGGAAAACACCAACTCGTTATTCCCATCCGGCTCTAAACTTGCCATCATGTAGTCACCTGTTTTTATAGCCATGTTTCCCCCAAAATGCATCTGTTCTGCAGGTTTTCTTTGATTATTTCATTTGTTTTTTTACACTTATTTTCATCATATTCTCCCTGTGTGCCTCAGATACACTTTAAGGATTATTAATATCAATACAGCTAAATTAACTCAATAAAAGCATCTGAGATTCAGACGGTGGCTGAACAATAAAAGCATTATAAGACACATCTTAATGAAGCAGGAGCCAGTATTACTACACTGACTTTGTCAATGTGTTCTCTGGACATGATGGTATAATTGTACATAATATTAATAAATAATAGTCTCTCCTGCCAGTTATTGTGGTTTCTTTTTTTCAAAAGCGCTGTTTCTAAGAATGTCAAATTGAAAAAAATGTTAATGTTATATTCTGATGATGTGTTAAATGTCCTGAGTAAAATCGACAAGGTTTGGTAAAACACTTTTTTTTTTTTTTTTTTACTAATAATTATTAAATGTATTACATTAATAGTACATTCATTTATAGAGTAGGACTATTTTTTAGCATCTTTACTAGTAATTTGTTGTTATAGTTTAGATACACTAATAGTTTGCATAAGACTTAATTTATGTTAGCAACATTTTAAGAATAAACTATTTATTTGAAAAATGTATCAGGATGGAAAAATAGTGGATTTTTTTTTAATCTTTGAAAAACAGAGATGTTACAAAGATGTTTTGGAAAGATGGAGAAAAGGAAATAATTTGTTTTCTTCTTTTTGAATCATGTCCTGATTCACAGATAATTGAACTGAGAAATACACAGAGAATGAACAAGGATTAGATTCCTTGATAATAAGCCATATTTTTCATGTATTTTCAACCGAAATTGAGTTCACTTTCAGTTTTTGTGGCTTTTCCCCCTTACTAATTTGAATTTGAGCCTTTCATACAGGAAGTGATATTTTATTTTTTTACTTCACCCACCAGGGGGTGCTGCAGCTTAGTCAGCATCTCTGATTCTTAAAAATAAAGATGAAAAGCCTATTTCTTAAAAATTAATCTTACTCTTTTAGGTTTATCCTTTTATAATTTATTATAAAATATAATTTATTTTTATAATATGACTGAAACAGTATGAAATATGCTCCCTGTAAAGTGCAATTGTGACCTTCTTTGAAGCAGAAATCATATTAATAACCCTAAACCAGATCCTGGAGATTTTAGCACCATCATGTGGTTAAATACTGAAATATGTTTCACTTAGTTTCTTGACAGTGTTACGTCACAATTTCAATTGATTTGAATAGCAAGAAATAACACCCAAGACTAATATGAGATCAATTTTATTTTTCAAACAATTCTGTATTAAGACATGAATTCATTCAACACAATCTTTTGAAAGTTTAAAGTTGATCAGTCTATGAAATACAATCTGGAGTTAACCTCTCACAAGTAACAGACACGCGCACACACACTAAAACGTTGCAAAGATGTTAACCGTCTCTAAAAAAAAAAAAAAAAAAAAAAAAAGTTATTGAAAACAGAATAATAGATATTTTAATTCTTTCCAGAGATCTGCGTTCCTGTGCTCCTCGTGTGTGTGATCGCCTGGCTACAGCTGCTTCATCCATGGTTTCATCAATAGCTCTCAGTTCATAAAAAAAGGCAAATTCTGGGGTTTCATTACAGCAAAACAAGAATGAGAAACCCAACATTTGATTGAGTTAAATGGACAGAGAGAAGCAGTTGTTTCTTGTGACTACAGAGAAGATACAAAAGCAAGTTTTCTGTAGGCAGTGACATGAAACTGGCCTACATTCAGTCTGCCAAAGGCCACTGAAGGAGAATCGCTTCCTACACGTCGCACTGAGATGGACACACAGCGTTTTGATTTGTTCAAATGCTTATATTGCTTATAAAAAAAAAAAAAAAAAAATGGATCATCGCTCAGGATAAAGTTTTGCACCTTCAGTGCTCCATGTACCACTGAGTGCTGCTTCTTCTGTTTTCCGTCCACCAACTCGTTTGTGCATCTTGGCTGTTTCCAGGGCCAAGTTACTTAAATTCAGCGATCGAATCTGCTCCAACTGAGGTCAGACCGACACAAAGTGAGTTGTGAGGTTGAGGCGTTTTAATAGCTCTTGGCACAAAAATAGGAAATAGCACTTCTCAACCTTAAGGTGCTTTTAGGGAAATCACCAGGACCAGAGCTTCTCTTCTGTGTCATAAAACTGAAACCCATTAGAAGAAGTTCTGGTGCATGAAAAACGAGGCAACAAACTTCATAATGGCTCAGTGTCTCCTCCAAAAATCTAGATGATTATCAAAAGTTTTGTAGTTATGATGTCCAGTCACAAGATTTAGGAGCTAGTTTGAGATCATTTTTATTGATGAAAGAATTATCTTAAAAGTCAGATTTGAATATAAATGATGTCCAATTTACATCAAATAATTCACTGGCAATTGTATCAATCCAGAAGAACAGTCAACACAAATTAGGACATGAAGATGTTTAGAATAAATATATATTTTCTTATGAAGAGCTTGTTTTACACGGAGTGGAGATCCATGTAAAAGCAGCACAAATAGTATTTCATATAGAATGATGCTGTGTATGTCTCCTGTGCACAGTTCATCTTATGTAACTGCAGGTTGTGTGATGTGTCACAAAGCCAAAAGGTAGAAATACGCCAGTACGTGTCTTTGATTATATATATTCATCACGTCATCAAATATTCAGTTATATAATAAGAAAACTAAACCCGGCAACATGAGAAAGCCAAATTAGACTTTTAGCTCTAAACCTTTTCCTAAATAAGTGCACTGAATGATGTTACTAGGCAACGCGTGAGTTGCTGCAAAGAAATGTCTGACAGTCATTTAATAGAACTTCAGAACTCACACCGGGCGACAAAAACAAGCACATGAACTCATCATTGTCTTTATCTGTGATTGTTAAGGGCCGCTGTTGGTTTGCGAAACCAGATGATATAATCCCCAAAAGCCGAGAGCAGACAGGTAACTGGATAAACAAACAGCCATTACCGCGCCGCTCGTCACGCCGTGCCACCTGCCTGATGATCCCTGTCGCCACCTGAGCGCATTAACAGCCTGTCGACCCCGTGTAGGCAATTTACACCGAGGCCAGATCCAACACCTCATCTGTGAGTCACCGCCGCTTTAATAAGCGTCTGAATCACGGCCGGGACAGGAATTCTGTTTTCCCGTCCTGTCCACACGCAACTTTCTGCTTCACTGGACACTAGAGGAGTTAAAGGACATTTTACTGCAAGATCTGGTTTGGTGTGAAAGTACCCAAATAGAATAAAGTTAGAGTGCAACTGTACATTATTAAGGTCAAAGAATCCAAATGAACAGGTGTGTTGTTTAAAAATTCAATTTCTTTACCTGTAGCAAGATATTAGCAGCAAATTACGCACATTTTTATAGAAAAAAAGCAACATTTAAAGGCAAATTTCTTTATAGGTAATAAGTGAATGCGCAAATGTGAGAAGTATCGAGTGATGAGACAGATATTATATAACTATATTACAGTTGTATTAGGACACAATGACAAGTTTTATTACTAAGACAAAACCCACCAACAGTATTATTATGTGTGTTTTTTCACACGTGAAATGTTCCGAGCTTTAGTGCATTTAGGCGGATCTGACTTGTCTCCTTGGATGAATTTATCCCTATGGTCTTAAGGTACTTTTACACATTTGTACGTGTACTGGCAGTAAAAACCCATTTTTGTCCTTTACCTCCTCCACCTTTAACAGAACTACTTAATTACACAGACAAGTTTTGAACACCACCAGAATGAGGGAGAAAAAGTAAATATGTCACACGCTGTTATAGCTGGGAGCTGTCTGCCATAAAATACATTGTGCTTTGATTAATAGAGTGTTACACATTTTTTTATATATATATATATAAATACAAATCTTTCTTATAGATGTACATTCACTTCTTATTTCTCAATATAGACTAATTTACATATTTTATAAAATAGGCTTCTCAGAATATATCAAGCTACTTTCTGCACCACAAGATCACACAATCAACATCATTAAATAATAAATTCTTAACCTCATCCTTGCTGCGAGAGCCTATGTCACACAAAAGGGTTAAATTTGATTTGTGCACAACTACTAAACCCTCTAAAACAAACAGGTTACATAACGTATGGCTTTTCTCTACACTGGCTCCTGCTGTGAGCTGATCCTTTAGACTGGATATATTGGACATGTGTTTACTTATTTGCTAATGCAAGTTTTGTAATTGATTATCTGTTAATTGTTTGTCGTTTTATGTGTGGTTCAAAAGCGTCTTTAAAGGTCTAATCTACCGGATACTCAGATTTGACTTAAGTGCACTTTTAACTGGCACCGGACTTTAATCGTAGATATAGGTGTGCCTCTACTTCATGGGATTTAAAGTAGGAAACTTGTGTGTTTGTGTGTGTAAAGGGAGTGGGGGGGGGGGCTCACAACCCATCCTAAAACCTCTCACCTTCATGACTCCAAGGCACTGCTTTAAACTGTAAACATGGCAGATTAAAAAATAAATAAATAAAAAAACAGAATTTGAGTGTAAAAAGCACGAGTGCCAGAGCTCCTGGTGTGCGACTACAGCTGTGACGTCTTGAAATGTACACGCATCATGGCACAGAACAAATATTTAAGAGTAGAAACACAATCGTTGAAAAGGGGAAAAACAACTTGGATCAACTACTATAAAGTCTATTTCAATGGCTTTACATGCACATACCAAAGTATCTGCCCCGGATACATTTGTATATGTAGGTTTTACTGTGAACGTGAAAGTGCTTTCCATGCCCGTGTAGTTTGCTTCATAATCTAACCGTTAAATTAACCATCTATTTATATATCGTCTTTGATTAAAATGCCCTGTACTGCATTCTTAGACTCTCTTTGACTATATAAAATATATCTTCTCAGCTCCAAAAGAGCTTTTATCATCAGACTCTCCTGTTGATCACCAGCCAAGATTCCTTTCAGAATATCAGAAAACTTTAACACACTGGCAGCTTTAAAAAAGAAAATTTCCAAGCAGATGGTCTGACATGATACTTTCCTGCCTTGATTTTAAACTTGTTAATGCTCAAGCAGCTTGAGTGAACAACAAGCCTGATTTATGTGTTGACCTACCTACTGCTGTCAGAAAAATCACCAAGTTATTTCCTGTTAGCCTCATGCAGAACTTTTACCATACTGCCTGGAATACGAGAGCACCTGGTTATCTCTCTTACACAGCAGGCTAATAAAGCATGATATATTATTACTGAAAGCTCAGGAGGCTTTTTTGGATGTTCGGCATACATGTACTGAAAGGAAAAAAACCTTGGTCAGTGATCTGCAGGATGAGTTTCTCCTCGTCATTTAAGCTCTTGTTATTTCCTTTGGCCTTGATTCATATCCCCGCTGCAGAATATCCTGTGAACTTTGGCAGAATGTATAGATATAAAATATTTTAAGTCTCATGTGTCCCAGCAGTTTTCTCCAAAGTGCCTGATGAGATGGGTTAATCTGCCGTGCCGCAGAGCCGCCATAAACTAGAGTCTTTCCACTGGCCCGAGACAAATACCAACAGCTAAACTGTTCTATTGCAATCCCCTAGACAAACACTTCTCACAAAAGATCAACGTTAACAAAATAAACCTGAAATATTATACAGTAGAACTGTGGTATTAAAATACCTCGATCACTACAAAAAAAAAAATCAGTGACACCCTCCCACCACGATTTTCCCCAAGAACAAACGTCCCATTCTGCACGTTCTCCTTCAAAGTCTGGTCATCATACTCTAACTACCAGCCAAACACTCAAACTCCCCCTTTCCAACATAGATTCCACAAGAACAGCGTATATTGCAATATAATGGCAATATCATTACAGTAGAGTAAAAGTAAGAATATCAGAATATCAGTAGGCTAATACCAATACAGAATCACTACATATAAATACAGTTGTTTTTGTGAATCTCTGAAACAGAAACAATTTAAATACAAGCCTGATGAGTCAAATAATAGTATTTTTTTTTAGCTTAGCCAGAAAGAGAAAAAAGGCAAAGTGGAAGATTTCACAGTACTGATGCTGCTTTTTACTGTACTGCACATTTATGAAAACCTCAGATTTTTTTCCCCCCTCATTATTAATTTGTTTTGAAATTTAACTGCTAAATGAAAAGATCATTTTGATTGAGTTTTGCCGTTCAGTCAAGAAAAAGGTTCGTGAACACAGGACTTTAAGCTTCTTTGCTCTGACTGAAACACCCCTTTGTACATTTTTTTCCCTTCCACCGTTAAGCCTCCCGAGAAATCGCAGGAGATCAAAAGCGAATTATGTGTCGTACATGTGTCCTGTGGCAACTGGCTGAGTGGAGTTATACACTGTAAGAGGCCTGAAAATGATTGAGATACAAGTGTCGGGTGCTTTCTATTTACAGCCTTATTTCCACACACATATGGTATCGGTAAATTACACCTCCCTCTAAGTTTACCTTATAACCATATAGGAATGTTTTTTTTCTCTTTTAAACATACTTCACAAGTAGAAACTAAATAGTTACGACTGAACACGGGTCCACCAAGTAAAGTAAATCAAGACAAGAGTATATACAGTACAAATTAATAGATGATATTAACATTTGAAGGTTGTGATTTTTCATGATGGTTCCAGGGAGAATGTTAGCAGGGGGACCGCATAGAAACTGGATCTTAAGGAGTGTAGGCTGGAATGAATTGAGGGATTGATGATGTGTGAGTTGGTGTGTGTGTGTGTCTATCTTGAGTATGAGTGAGTGAGCTGGAGAGACAAAAAGATCAAGAGCGTGCGCGCGAGAGAAAGAGAGAGCGAGAGAGAGGTGTTGGCATTTGTGTGCATGCGTTTTTTTGGGAGAATCTCGATGCACTTCCTCCTTCTCTGAACCCCCACCAGGTTTCACGTCCTTTCACCAGTTCATGATGCAGTTCCTGTTCAAGGTCATGAAGTACACCTGGCTGCTGCCTCCAGACCGCACCGATGCAAAGAACACCTGAGGAACAGCATGGTCACACAGCACATGAATGTCCAGGGACACGTTTAAAATCAGTGGCTATCAGGAACTTGAATTAACTTTAAATTTAGTGTTTTACCTTGTCATTCCTCTCACAGAGGAACTTCAGCCTCTGAGCTCTTTTGTGCATGAAGACGCCATCCAGGTGGCCCGTCTCCACTGAACGGATCTCAATGGCCTTTTCTCCCCAGCCCATGATCTGGTTTGAGCAGATATGAGCTGCACAAAGTACATGACAAGTTAATTACAGATGATACATGCAAGGGCTGGATGATATTTTAAAAAAGCACTTTGCTAAAAATATATTTATTATAATGTTATCATAATTTATGTTGGACTACATATCCTGTTATATTAAGCTTATATTATATTAAATCAGATATATGATATGATGGCATCAATATTACATTAACTTGTATTGCGTGACAATAGGTTATATTATACTATGTTACATCATAATAATGGTGAAATATTAGGGCTGATATACATATCATATACATATTTTGACATGTGGCAATTTGTTGTACTATAATTTTATATATATATATATATATATATATATATATATATATATATATATATATATATATATATATATATATATAGATTTACATAGAAATTACTTTATTTTATTTATTCTTTTTAGCCTACATTATGACACATTCTTTATTTCTGCATTTCTTTTTAAAATACAGAAACATTTTTATGGAGTGTGAGTGTACGCACATGCACTATTTTAATTGTATACTACTACTACTCTCACATGCAAATATTAAAAAATATATTTCATATTAATTGACATTGATAATGATTTTCTTTTAAATATTTGAGTGTAATACTTTCCTTAACAACCTACTTTTAACACATAAATGTAGAGGTGCTGGTATACAGGTACAATATATAGTAGAGGGCAACAGAAAATATTACATATCAGTGGATAATGATTATTGATCATTTTTAATGATGGATGAGAAGAAAATAGACTGAATGTGATTACTTTAAGTTGAGTTGTCTTTTTGTCTGCTGAATGACTGGCTGTTTGATTCATTGATTGACCCATCATTAATACAATTAAGGTTATGAGCGAATCTTTTTTTTTTTTTTTTTTTTTTTTTTAAACATGCATACATTTATTTACACAAACCCTGAATAAAATATCAATTTCATATTGTACAACAATTTTCTTATTGTACAGACACTGTAGATATTGACATACATTAATATGCTTTTCTTGCTCATGTTTAGATACATGCACTTTTATCCCTGTTTAGTTTGTGGGTTTGACTCGTACCGACAGATGTGGGCATTTCTCCCCACTGCAGGACGACGTCCTTGATGATACGTCCGTACGTGTTAACGTAGACGCCCTCGTCCTCGTAACACAGCAGCATCTCCATGCCGTCGGAGCTTGGCAGGAAGACGATCGCGTGCGGCATCACGTGGCTCTGGATCTGTTTGAGGTTAGAACAGAAGGGGGTAACCTGCGGGTTTCACATCGTTTTGCCAAAGTGTGAAAGCTGCACCACTTACGTGCACTGGGATGTAAATGTCGTAGTTGTTTCCAGAGTCCACGTCGATGGCGTGGAACCCGGCACAGGAACCGTAGATGACCTTCAACCTCTGTCCCTCCTCCACAGTCAGGTCGACCAGGACGGGCCTGTGTGGCAGGTCTGCAAACGACTGGTTAAGAGAAGACCCGGGGGCAGAATTTGAGTGAAGGGAGGAGATAATCAACTCAACCGATCACACACATAACTAATCCAGCTCATAGGAAAGCAGAGACTTTACCTTGAAGGCCATGAATTTGTGATAAGGTTTGGGCGCCCAGGCATAAACCTCCACAGCATTCTTTAGAGCAATCACCAAGAACTTTATCCTCTCATATTTCACTAGACCGAACAAACACAAGGCCATCCGACATCAGAGCTCCGCCATCAATAATTCACCAAATGCATTTGAGAGCTGGGCAGCGGTGGTAATAAACAGCTATGAACTGGCACTCACCCACTTTGTAGTGCACACAACCCTCCATCTCGCCCACAGTGGTCCAGCCCTGCTTCTTCTCTACCTCGGGGTCATTGTGAAGGATCTTGTTCCTCAGCCAGGCCAGGTAGTACACGCGCACCTTGTTCTTCTTGCCTGGAATAAACACAGCAGGAGCTCAATTACAAATTATTTATTCATCATCTAAATGCATTTACATTGTGGTTAAAATCATCTTTTGACTACCAGTTTCTGTGAATGTTTACTGTTGTACTTGCTAATTAACATTACTACTAAGTGTTTACTACATTACTCTATCTCTCTCCATATATATACATATATATATATATATATATATATAAAATTGATTGAATAAGACAATAATTCAATACAATATCAATAGTTTTATTCAAGGTTTGCACACTGTATTTCTATTGATAATTGACCAATTACTAAAACATCATTTAATTTCATTAAAGTATATATTATATTTAAATTATATATATTATAATGTTTAAATTAAATATTAAAAGTTAGTCATTAAGCATAGGTACAAACAAATAATGTATTATCCTAACATCTATAAGCTTGAATATAAAGTGAAAAGATTTTTTTTAAGTCAACATTATTTGCAAAATAATACCCTCAGATTTATGAGCACAAATCACCTTCTAGTACATGGTGATAGATTCAAAATGAGTCTTTTATGGAACCCTTGCTACAGGTTGCCATGTTCTTTGGTATACCTGAGGGCTGGACATCATCACTAAAGCAAACAAATGTAATTTCATTCACTTCATTACTAGCTCATTGTAGAATACTTTTACTATTGAGAGAGAGAGAAAAAAATATCATCATCATTAGACTCATTTATCAAAATATACGCCTGCACCCGGAGTTTAAAGGGAACCCTGCGGTTAATTGAAACTTGGCTATTATTTGTAATTCATGGTATATTTATAAAAAAGACGAGCCGAACGGCAGACAGCTTTAAGGCTGTAGGGAGAGCAGTCTGCAGCAGTAATGACCTGATATAGTGATGAGCAGGTTGAGGCCCTCCAGGACGTCCATCTGTTGGAACCTGCGGGAGTTGATGAGTGGGTAAACCTTGCCCTGACCACTGCGGTCCAGCAGCTTCAAGCCGTTCTCTGTTCCCACCAACAAGTTCACACCTAGGGACACAGACACACGCATGCATATAAAAAAAGTTTTTACAATTTGCATGAAATCATTCTAATTATTTCTTTTCCTGCAGCCACGGCTAAAAATAACTTTGCAGGATCTTTGTGTTGTAACTCCTGGTATTTGTGAGCTTGTACTCTTTCATTTCCTGTGTTCATTTCAACATCGTAACCTGCAGCAAATCCTCATTCATATTTTATTTAGGTCAGAGCTAAGGTACAAAATATGCAAACTGTGTGTGTGTGACCTCATTCATTAACTACTGTAACTAAAGACCTATTTGAAGATGAAGAAGAGACACTGAAGGTTAAATTTTTGAGTCTATCAGACCTTTTTTACAATGATAACTCAGTTTGGTTCATGACGCACTTTTCATCAGTCATCAGTCAAAATTGATCAGCTTGTCCAAAGAGGCTGAGAAAGCAGTAATTAGTAAGAAAAATATAGCTTTGATGATGCAAGCAGATGAGTCGTGTTCTCTCTTGAAGAGTTATTAAGTTCACGCCGAGACAATTATAGGTGCACCAACGGCGTCTAATTTTCATGTCACATGCTTTCAGTTTTGGTCATATTTGTGATCAGAGCCCTGCAGGAGTTGACATTTTAGTTCCAGAAACAACGAACAGTAAAATGAATTGGCTCTTGGACTATGTTTTCATCTTGTATGCCAGTTGAACACATTTTAGGTAATATAAATGAGCTATTGTAACTTATTTAGTATTTTTATGCATCTCTACTCATGTGGTGACTTGATCTCACCCCAGAGAGCAGCACACAGGATCTCAGAGTTGAATCTCTTCTTGTATTTGCGGATCTCCGGTGTATCGTTCGGGGGGCGTGTGTTGGTAGGATTTACATTCACCATGGAGCCTTTCCTCACTTCCATCTTCAGCTGCTCAAACCTAGAGCCTAAACATGGAGACGGTTTAAGAGGGAAAAAACTCAAAACAGGACAAAAAATGTACTCAAACAGAAACTCAAAAATGTCTCTTTTTTTCCTTTTTAGAAAAAGGGAAACTCATCTCTCAAAAAAAAAAAAAAAGTGTTTAATGTGATTTTGACAAAAAAGCCTTATTTCATTTAACAGAACTCATTTATTTTATTGTTAAACATTTATATAAAAGGTCAAATTGGTGAGGACTGTTGAAACAGAGTAGTTTCTTTATTTAATGTTCAAGAAACACCGAGCTGATGTTACTGCAGGTCTGAGAAGCTTCTGACTCACCGGTGATAGACATGTTGTCCCCTGGACCTCCTGGAGACTGATACATGCCCAGATCCACAAAGGTGGTGAAGGAGGATTTACCAGATGCTTTAACCAAACCTCTTGACTGATACTGTTGGAACAGAGGAGACAGAGCAGGAAGACTTATCATTAGGGGACAAACACACAGACACACACACACACACACACAATTTGTGTTGATCATCACCTAACAATCTGGACTCGGTATCATGAAGAGTTGGGAGTGTTGTTGGATTTCATGCTCTCTGATTGATGATATATGGAACACATAAAAATAAACCAGGAATTCAGGGTAATTCAATTGGTATCAGTGAAACTTACATCATACACAGAGTCTTTCCCGGGGGAGGAGTGAGTGGCTGAATCAGTGGGAGAGTGGGAGGGCTGCACCACATCTGGCAGGTTAGTGTATCCGTTGTGGCTCCGCTTCTCTGGGGTCTTTCAGGTGAAAGAAGAACACGCAAACACAAATCTATGTATTACATAGATATTACACGGCATTTGTATCCAGGCCGAATTGCTGCACTGATGAGGACATGGCATCTTTAGTTAGAAAACACTGAGCCATTTTTGTTTATATGGTGCTATTAAAAAGAATTCTCTTCTGCTTCATGTCACGATCATCTAAATGACATACATATTCATATATTAAACATATTCAGTATTTAGATATAATAGTACAAGTTAATCCAATTCTCAGTGCACTTTTATAAAAAGACATTTTAGGATATTGAAAAGTTTCTAAATTGAAAAGGAACTATTAAAAACAAAAAAAATGATAAGATCTGCAGCATATACAAGTTTGTATTTTTAGAACAATAAGATAACAGATATATACATACACACACAACAAAATATGTAAAAGTAGCATACTAATATGTTTATATTATGTATATGTACTTTTGGAGAACTTGTGCATTGAGTGAATGCACCAAAATGCTCTTTGGCTCTAAGGTAGTAACATTAAAATCTGAGGGTCTTTGGGGGACTGGAAAATGGTTCTACAATATATAGGTTCTTGTTAATCTGCTCAGTCTGTGTAAATAAGAAGTTCCGACCCACCAAACAACATGCACCCAGGGCGCTTGTCTTGCTGTTTTGTAATATTGTTTGACATATCTTGTGTTAATTTTCACAGTACAGATGACTCACCCTCTGCACCAGCATGGTTTGATCTCCGTACCCTCCAGCCTGCTCTCCTTCTCCCCCCTCACCCTCGTCTTCATGAACCACCATGGTGTTGACTGAATCAGTGTCTGCATCCCTGTGACTGAAAAACAAAGACAAATAGAGGTCAAGAAGGCAACGGGACACATGGACAGAAAAAAACAGCAGTGAAAGAAGCAGTAAATTCTTTAGATAAAAGTAAACTTAAAAATAGACCTGGGCAATGAAATAATATCAAGATACTATATTGTCAATGTCCACATCATCAATACAATAAGAATATTTTTCAATAGTGATACAAATTTTACAATAAATAAAAAACAACAACAACTCCTTAACATACAAACCACTAATCAACTTTATTATAAACTGGTCACATTCATCAGGTTTTCTCTTTGTCCTTACTAAAAAATGATAAGGAAAAATAATCAATAATCATTTTTATCCACTGATATGAAATATATATTCTAGTTATATAACCACATCTACAAAAAAAAAAATCACCCAGCCCTAAAACTGGAACTGTAGCTAGATAAATCTGAAATGCCTTTTTTGTCCCCCCACAACCAACTACAAGATCCTCAATTTACTATTATAGAAGACTAAAGAAACCAGAAAATAACCAAATTTAAGAAGAGAGAGATATTATATTAAATGTGTTCTAGCTGCCTCTACATTTACATATTAAAAATAGATCATTTTATTATTTTGTATATTGTCTAGCCCTATTTGGCAATTAAAACCCTTTCTTCCCTTCCGATAGTGGCGAGTGTTACCGGTCTGTGGGGCTCTCCTCCTCCTCTGCTCCCTCGCCGCTCTCGCTCTCCTCGCTGCTCTCACTGCTCTCCGAGGAGGACGAATAATCGTTGGACTTGACCGGCGGCCTCGGCTGCTCCTCAGCTCGCTCCTTGGCGAAGAGGCCATGGTCCTGCACAAACATATGCCACTGATTAATTAAAGAAGAAAACGCCTTAAACACAAAATAAGGCATCAAATGCAAATGATATGACAGAAACATATAATATAATAAAGACAAGCAGAACCCAACTGAAGATGAGGAGTTGTACAATGCAAACAAATTTTAAAAAAGCCCTCACATAGACAAAACACAAAACATGATCTCCACAATAAATGAATATTGTGGAGTGAACATTTATTCTATATGAAAATGTAGCACAGCCAGAGAAGGCAGATACAAAACTTAAAGCATGAATACTGAACTCATAAAGAGACAGTGATACTAACCTCTCCTATAGCCCTTTTGTAACTCTGTACATTAAAAAGGAAATCAACAAACAAGGATTTAGGAAGAGAAGAAACATGAAGGGACATTGTCATAGATTGTTGCGTAAAAGAAAGATTAGATGTCAATTAAACAACAGACATGAGCCAATATGTATGCAAGTTCATTTGATTTTTTTTTTTTTTAACTGCTTAACTGAACAATAATGTTATGCATGTAATGTTAAAGGTCCCACATCTTTGGGTTTTAGTTGAAGTTCGACTGAATGAATGACTGTGGATTTGACTTCACAGAAGTCCTCAGAGCTCAATTTAAGGCCAAAAACCCTAATGTGTGTGAATTTCTCTGTGAATTGAGCATTTTGAAACAGAGGACAATATTCATACAAGACTAAGATCTTCTTAAATCAAAATAGAAATAAAAATCTTACTTTCTGTGATATGGGACCATTTAAACTAGAGTAAAAAGTAACAGACACTGCAGAGACAGCTTATATTTCATTATGAAGGAACCACTTACAGCGGGACGCCCAGGGCGGGAGGAGGTGCGAGACTCGCCCGGCTTATGACGGCTATCATGGGAGAGAATGGGCGAATCCATTTTGGAGGAACCTGAAAAAAAAGGCATAGAAAGCGGGTAGTTAAGACTCTGAAATCACACTTGCTATAGGGACGCATCGGCAGGGAAACCGCTCAGGGGCAACAGGAACTCACTGAGGATACGGTGCCTCTCCAGAGAGCCAGTCTGGGGCAAATTAGATATGATGCTGACGCTGTCCCCTCTCTCCCAGCGATCATTGCGGCTGAGATCTGGATTGCTGCCATGGTGGAGGATAATAAATCGGTTATCACTGGGTGTTAAAACCAAAAGTCATTTAAGAGGCATTAATTAAGGGGAATGTTTGATAAAGCATGCAGCTGACTTCTGTACCTGGCTCTCACTGGATGCCTTATGCCAGAGGTCAGGTTAGTGTTGAGGGCGGTGGCAATAGATGATGTCCGCTGGGGAATCTGAGAAGAAGAAAAAAAGAAAAGTCATAAGCAGCTTTTACACAGCCTGTTGAAGGCAGCAATACACTGTGCTGTGTATAATATGTAAAATCCAGGGGAGTTGACGTTAATTTATTTTATGGGTCACATGCAGGGCAATTTGATCTCAAGTGGCCCAGACCAGTAAACATTTACTTATGAATAGAAATTTCTCTTCCTTTATATGTAAAGAAATATACATTATACATTATGAATATTTACATATTTACCTTAAATTTACAAATGAGAAGAGATGACTTAAGAAAAAAACATTTACCTACTAAACAATATTTAGTATTTAAGCAGCAGGTAAAGTTATCCCCTCTTTTTATAGTCACTGTTTTACCGATTGTAGGAACCTCCCCACTCTAACACACCTAGTCTAGTTATTAGAGCCCATGACAAGCTTCAGCTACTTGAAAACAAGCCGATAATTGGAATGAGGTTAGGAGTTAGGAGATTCATAAAACTCTCTCTCACTCTCTCTGTCTCTACATATACTCACACAGACACGTGTTACAACACAGGCATCAATAACATCTCTATTCAGTGAAACAAGGCACCAACAGAGTGTGGAGCTTCTTAGTGTTTCTACATCTTGTGTGTAACTGTTGTTAAAGTGCTGACTTAAACGGTTTCCTTTATTATGTTTTAATTAACTATGCATTTTATTCTGTCTTTTTTTTAATGCTCTTTGTTTTTAATACTTTTCATGTAAAGCACATTGAGTTGCCTTCTGTATGAAACGCATAAAATAAAGCTGCCTTGCCTTTATTTAATTCAGATTGTGCAGATTTACTTCTTAAAAACAGAGACTTTAGCAGAAGGTACAAAAGACTCAACCCAATTTCTTTATATCACCGTGTAGATGCTTATTGGCTAGTTTAGCTCATTTTAACTCTCTGATTGGCCAGATGGTCTGTCTGTCTGTCTGTCTGTCGGTCTACGAAGTGACAGCTCTCAGTACAGAGATATTCATTCATCCAGTAATAAAAAGTGTTTTACAGAGATGAGACAAATCTCTTGATTAATCCTGTGTAAACTTCAGTCAATTGTCTGATTCCAGGATGGCAGAATGTTGTCTAAAAGTCAAACACAAGACAGCATAACACTGGCTTGTTTGGTGCAGTGTAAAATGCTGACTGAGAGGAAGCACAAAAACAGGGAAGTTTCATTGCGGCATTATGGTGGAATGGCTAAGTAAAAAGTGCTACAGCCTTATATTCCATTCTTCACAATCAACAGTAAATACAGGCTGTAGGGTTTTATTTCATCAGCAATTTTTCAATGTAGTTTTTGTATTGATATTGTGAAAAATGTCCATTACAGTTTTAGCGATATTTTATTTATTTATCTTTATTTTTAGTCTAGTTTTAGTCGATAGCCTTTCTGTTGTCTTTGACAACAGGTTGATAGTAAAATGAATCGAGGTCAAACCCATAGATTCATTTTAGCATTTTTCTCAAGATTCATTATGTCATCATTTCCTGATGAAGTAGCTCCACATATTGAATGCTATGTTGATAAAGGTCCACTGCTGCTGACAAAAATGCATTTAAATTTTTTGCACAGTCTGAGATAAAAAACATTGATTTTGTCTCGTTTGGGTCATAGGAGAAAAAAAAATGTTGCAGAATACTTTTTGTCTAGTCTCATCTGACGAAATCAACAGTAACAGGGAGTTTTGTTTTGCGCAGAAACCAGCCCCTAGCTCCTTACTTTGGGTGGGAGCTCCACGTCGGGCAAGCGGATCCAGGGGCCGCGATCCTCTCGGATTTGGTGCACCTGTGGCGGCGGGTTCTCAGAGGTGGGGTCTGAGTTCTGACGTACCAGCTCTCTGGAGTGGATGGGGCGGGGGGCGGGGGTGAGGGAGGGGTCCTGGGTGGGGAAGGCGGACATGGTCTTAGTGGGCTGGTCACAGAGGGACTGGGAGCGGGGGACAGGGGCAGCGTAAGGCTTCAACGGAACCAAGTGAGCCATCTGGAACTGCAGGGGACAGGAGCAGCAGCAAAGGGATGGTGGAACGGAGGGAGGAGGGCGTGAGATGTTCAGAGAAGCAGGCGGAAGACGAGGAGGAGGAGGAGGGAAAAGTTGTGTTCAAAGTTGTGACAGACATGTGGGGAAGGAAAGAAGAGAAAAGAAGGTGTAAATAAGGAGCAAAGACAAAGAATTTGAGGGTAAAGCAGCTAAAGAATTTAGAGGCAGAGTGGTGTAAATTATAGACCTGGGCAATAAAACAAATATGTCAATATTTACATCATCAATACAATAAGAAACTAGTGCAATATAACAATATCTAGTTTCACTGCAGGTTTGCATTAATAAAACAAAAAATTATTATATTTCTATCAATAATGGATCAATCTTTGAATCAAACAGGCATATATATATATATATTTATACACAAACACACACACACACACACACACACACACACACATACATTTACTTTGAGGGGTAAAATGTTGATCACTGTTTCCCAAAAATAAAGATTCAACCTTATTATTTATTTTTTTAAATTGTCCAGACCAACAGACCACAATCAAAAGATCAGCAGCTTACTATAATAGAAGTCAAAAGAAACCAGAAAATAATTAGATATGAGAAGTTGCAACCAGAGAATTTGGACATTTTCTTCGTGAAACCGATTCAAATCAATTGATTTAGTAGAATAGTTGGCGATTGATGTGACAGTTGACAACTAATGGACTAGTAGTTGCAGTATGATGTGTTAAGTGTGAACGCTTCAAACACCCACCTTGCCCTGCCCCCCTTGTGGTTCAACTGGCCTCTGCATTGGAGGGGTCTGAGCCGACTGGCCCACTCCGGACTGGCTGATTGAGTCAGAGCGTGACTGGATGGCGGTGTCGGAGACAGTGGTGCAGATTTTGGGTGAGCCCTGTCTGTTGAGTTTACTCCGCTCCTCCACCTGAATTAGTGGACAGTCCGATTTTATCTGCGGGTGGTGTACAACGGTTTGACTGTCGTGCATATCTCAAATGACTTCTACCTCTCTGGCCCAGGTAGGCTTGTTGTTGGGCTCCAAGTTTTTGTTGTAGTGGTAGAGCTGTGGCTTCTTCTCCTGCTGCTGCTGCTGCAGAGACACCAGGTACGCGTGCTCCTGCTGCAGCTGCCTCTGCAGCCGCTCCGACTGACGCTGCTCCTCCAGTTGCTTGCGTTTATACTCCTGAGCAAAGAAACACACTGCAGTCAAGCCGTCGCTTGCCTCTCACCGGGACAGGCGGGTCATGACCAGAGGAGTTATTTGGGTATGGCAAGGTATAGCCATACTATAAGTTCTGTGGTGATGTGTCCACAGTCCTGGTTGTGTATGCATTTACAAGTTGGACTCATTGTAGGAGTAGGCCTCACGTTACTCAGTAAATGTTATATTTTAATGGTAAGGTTTGATTTGACCATTTTTGGGGCATTCTAAAAGCAGAACTGAGGTTTGATAGACATTTGCCTGGAGCATATTTGTCCACTAACATTAAGAATTAAAACCTTGAAAAAATATCCCTCTAAGGTACATTTAGAACAGATAAAAATGTGAATTTTCAATTGGCGCTTATCTGAAGACTGATAATGCACTGATAGTGATTAATACTTTATAGCTTATGATTTTGCTCCCAAAACACACCAGATTGCTGCATTTAAATTTACAATCCTCAAATTTTTTTTACCAACTCTAACGCACTACACCCCCTAGGTCACTGGTTGCAACCGACCCTACACACGCACACACACACACACACACACACACACACACACACACACACACAAACATCAGTTCAGCATACTTTATCATCCCTAAATTCGCTCTTTTTTTGTCTAGCTAGTTTGTGTGAAAATTCTAACAGAGAGGGTAAAACTGTAAGTGTTTTTTTTTTTTTAAATTGTGATATGAAACTGCATGTATCACAAATAAAGGTCACTGTGTTCACAGGGCACAAGAAATAACAGAAAAAGTTTTGACTTATTTTAAGCATGTGGAAACTGTTTTTTTCCCCACTTACTTTTAAGTTAATTTAACCTTTTTCTATTGCTTATAAGTTTCAACTAAGTGAAAGAGAAAAACAATAAAAGAGCAGCAGATATTCACTTTCTGCGGAATTCTGAATATCTTGCATATGAAATAGACAAAAAAGTATTGTGCATCATTTGTTAGTCCTCTTATTTGTTGTTCTTTTTCCTAACTGCTTATATTGCCAATCATCGAGGACTACAAAGCTACACACTAGAATTACCCATCAATTGTCATTCTGATGCTGAGATTCTGGATACATTTAGGAGACTTGTGGGGTTTCTCCACTTGGTAAGGATGCTTCACCACCCAGGAGTTTCCCTGTGTGCGAGGGGACTAGATTAAGGACACTATGGAGGATTTAACAGGTCACTGTTGTGTAAGCTGCTGAGGAAAAAGGACACGACACAGGCTACTCTTCCTGCCCTGGTGCCGCCATGACCCTGGCACATGTATGCAGCTACTGCACAATAGAGATATGAGGAGTATTGTATATAAAGAGATTTTTTTAAACTTACTTATTCAAAACAGTTTTTTTGTGTAATACCAGGCCAGTGATTTTATGCATATACAATAAATCTATTTCCACACAGAATATGGGATCTGTTATTTTTTTGCTGAAAGAGAATAAACACTTAAAACATGACCCAATTCTCTGCTGAGAATAGGAGCTCAGACTGTGGCTGTTCTCCTGAGCTCCTGTTTATACCTTTATCTAACAGACGGAATGTACTTATTCTTTTATGAAAAACGGCATCATAAAATATATCCTTAAACCAGGTTTTGTCAAGCAATGAATCGTTCAATTTCACTTCAAATTCAAAGTTCTATTTGATAGCAGTTTACCTAAAACAGAAGCTACACAAACAGGTATGTTAGAATTAACACATTTGATTAAAAAAGGTGAGAGAGGAATGGGGTTTATTAAAGGCAGCTGTGAGCTAGCAACAGTAGAGTAGCTTACATCTACTGTACACTACGGACATGTTAAGAGAACTGGTTATTATATTCATAGAGCCCTATTCATCTAAATGACAGACACATAAAACATCAGCAAACAAACAGCAGCACTAGAGCCAGCCGAGCGCATGCACGTTACAAGGCTTATTTTAGAGTGTTTGTGTATTCCTCCCTTTACAATTGTTCCATTCATAATGCCTGCGTATGGGAAAGCATGGTACTTTTTTTTGGCCCAATGTACTGTACATCACATGATCCAAAATTACCTCACAGGCCAGCACTGTTTCTAGGGGGAGGCTGTAGATCTGATAAATGTCTTTGGG
Organism: Eupleurogrammus muticus; assembly: GCA_036785175.1. Taxonomy (NCBI): domain Eukaryota; kingdom Metazoa; phylum Chordata; class Actinopteri; order Scombriformes; family Trichiuridae; genus Eupleurogrammus; species Eupleurogrammus muticus. Next base: position 19,758,235 of record JAYKQN010000007.1, on the reverse strand, counting down.
CAAGGCACTAGGGCTGCAACTAATGACTATTCTGACAGCTGATTAATCTAAGGGTTATTGAAATGATTAACTAATTACTTGTTGGATTTATAAAATGTTGATTAGGGTTTCACAAAGCTGAACCTAACAGCTATCCTCTATTATTATTATTATTATTATTAATATTATAGTATTTGACCTCATATTTTTCACATTTTAGAATCACACCTAAAAAGAAATTATTGAAATAGTGGAAATAGGTTTTTGGTTTATTAAATGCTGTAAAATGTCAATCACTGTTTCCCTAAAGCTGAAGATTCAAGCTCTATATTCAACCCTATGTCTTTTTTTGTCCAGACCGACAGACCCTCCACAACCCAAAGACCAGTTTACTATAGAAGACTAAAGAAACAGGAAAAGCAGATTTGTGAAACTGGAACCAGAAAATGTCTGACAAAAAATGGATTCAACTAATCAAAATAGTTGCTGATTAATGTAATCGTATAGTTATTGGCAGCTAATCCACAGATCGAATTAGTGTGTGTGTGTATATATATATATATATATATATTTATTTATTTTTTTCAGTGATATTTTTTTGTCCCTTACTTCCTCTTCTTGTACTGTACAATGAAATATCAATTGCTTAATGTGCAGCCTTCAGAAACGAGGAAATTGCAGCAAATCTACATGAACTAGATAAAACCAAGTTATCAGCAGTGTAGTGATTCTACCTTCAGTGTAAAAGAAAGACGTGCTGAGAGCTGCCCAGAACTGCCCCCCCGGAAAACTAGGACAGTTCCTGCCTTTTCAAAATATTACTCAATACTCTGAAGGCGATGCACATATTCAGCAACATGTAGGCACCATCTACATCATGTAGAAGCTGAAACTACTCATTCTGTTACAGGTAGATATTAAAATCCATCTGTCTGGTTAGGCTGTAGTGTTTGTTTTGTGTTTTTGGAGGACACGTAGTTTATGTCAAAGCTGATAATCAGTTTTCTAACTGATGAAGTATTATCATAAATACAATTATTGTGTATAAAGGAGGACATGAGAACCTCTGCAGTCAAAACAAAATACGTCAAATGAGTAGTGAAGACTAGTTACCATGAGCAGTGCCTGCTCCTGAAGCAGCTGCTGCTGAAGGATTTCTAACTGCCGCTGCTCTTCTTCTAACTTATGTCTGATAAACTCCTGAGGAAAGGTGAGGCAGGAATGATAGGAATTAAGATAGGAAAAGAGAAAGGAAAGCATACAGGGGGAGGGGGCAGAGGATGGAAGCAGAAAACAGTTATGCAACGCCATTCCAGTAAACAACCGAAACCATGTGTTGTACTGATAAAAAAAATTAACAATTCCAACACCGAATTTGAATGAGAAAACATGCACTGTTCTCATTTACAAGTTGGAACGGAACCAGATTCGTCAGAACAACATCATGTCTTGAGATTCTAATGGACCGATTTGGATAAATTACTACTACGACATTTTAATATAAAATAATAATTAAAAAATGCTTTAAGCTTTAATACAAATATCAAAATAAGAATCTGGCTCCACAAGGTGGTAGTGATATGATGCCAGACTCTTGTGTTACAGAGTAGACTGGAAACGGAGTGAGAGAGACGCAGAGAGCTCACCCACAGAAAACTCATCTCTGAATAAATACACTAATTTAGACCCTTGCTGCTATGGCAACATACTCGTGGAATTTCACCACCAGGGCAACTTGCACAGCGTTGCAGCTGAGACACGCCCACGCCACGCACCGATTGGCCGAGCACAGCCCTACATTCTCCTGTGGTTGGTTACCTGCTCCCTCTCAGCCAACCTTCTGTCCTCCTCTCGTCTCATATCGTCGAGTCTTCGATGGGGACCCTTTTCTTGCTGCCTCACCATCTCTCGCTCTTTTCTCTGTTGCTGGGAGAGAGGGGTGACAGGAAAAAGAGAAATGAGCACAGAGGCTATGTTTGCACAGTGGAATTTATAATGGATAGCCTGCTTATAAGCAAACCCTTTCTTGTTTTTTTTTTTTGCAAATTACTGGAAAAAATAAATAAAAAAGGTAGCAGGAGTGTGGGGCAGATAATGGAGAGGATGTGAGTCACTCTCACAAACACACACCTATTACATCCTAATTTTCCTGAGTGAGCTGCTTGGATTCAAACCTGAACTGACCGTTTATTCATTTTCATCAAATTTTTATCTGCTTGAGAAATGAGAACCTTCAACTGGATGAAATCTCCAGCCGTTAATCACCCTTGTCCACTGGAATGTTGTTGAACAGCAGAGTGGGACATTATAGAGGAGGAGGGGATATATTTGGAGACCACAATCTTACTGCAGTTAATATCCTGTGAATACGGCACTGAAAACACTGAGTTTCTCTGCGCCTTATTCAAATCACTAATCACACATTTTCCACTTTAAATCGTCAAATCCGTTCAAACAAATCAACTGTTTTATGATCAAGAACAAATTGCCATCGAACACAAAGATCAGATATTCAGGCACACAGAGTAGACATAAAATGACAGCCCAATCAATAAAATAACTGCTATCACGGGCTAATGGTTGCAGACTTTAAAGGAGCACTTTCCACAACGATTTTTATTGACAAATTGTCACTGATGACACCTATTTATCAAGTATAATAGAGATTTAAAAGCAAGAGTGTGACATTCTGTCACGCATTTAGGGAATTGTCAATATTGAAAACAATCAAGATTTAATGACAACTGCTTAATTATTTCACCAACATCTGTACCTTGCAGGTCACTAGTGATCAGAAACTCAGTATTTCATATAATGGTGTGCCCATACTGATGAAAACAGTATATACACACATCCTACAAAAACTTTTTTCTGTAGTTTACACCATTCTATGAATCCACACACACACACACACACACAAAATGTATTATCTTATTTGTTATTATTTAACATTCTAAAGATAGGTTGAGGCTGTTTTCTAGTGTCAAATTAACATATGCTGCCTCAGGTGCTGGTTTCCAGTTTCCAGCCGCATAACAAGCAGATTAGTCGCATTAGTGTTTCACAGATTGGCTAAAAATTACAAATCCTGAATCTAATCTCCACAGAAAACTGGGAAAAAGCCGTTTCACACAGACTTCATGCATTTTACAAACACCAAACTAACATCTCACTCTGGCAGTTTGGGGCCCAGCACCTCCTTTATTTTAGATTGTCTGTTTTCAGTATTATAGTATAATAATAGTTAAGTATGTGTTAGTGCACAAGTTTACATAGATTTCATTTTAGAGTTTATAGACACAGTACATTGGTTAGATTATAAATGCTGTGCTATTTTTCTTCATTTCTGAATATAGGTTATACACACGCTATTCCCACAGGTTAATTAATATTGAGGTTATGGTTTATTGACTCTTAAGACAAACTTCAGATTATAAATGCCATGCATTTATCACCAAAGAAAGTAAGTGTGAAGCATATACTGATGTCAAGACTGGAGACTTGATAAAGGGCTAAGAATTAAAAAAAGGGCAACAGCATGTAGTTAAGCAGTTCAAGGATAAGGACAAGAGCAAGAACATTACAAACAGGGAACCTGATATTTTTACTGCTTGATATGATTTCACTTGGAGTTAAAAACTTATCATGTAGTATGATGCAAAAAAAAAAAAAAAAAAAACACTGGTGAAATGCATAAATTTACTGTGAAATCTGAAATCAATGGTGGAAATAAGTCCAAAATCTGATTTCACTGTTTAACAATATTTTGTGAGAATGTCAAGCAGAACCAACAACAACATACATGATGAAACTTATCAAACATATTCATATCTTTAAAAAACGTTAAGTGCATCTCAGCTGCAGAAACTCAATAAATTTGCCTATGAAGTTGAGATGGAATGGAACTTAATTTCAAAGTTTAATGCTGACGTCAAACTACATCCACTACAGTATTAGTGGACTATTAAATCTCCTCATCTGCAGTTAGGGGGATGGGGGGGATCTACTAAAAGTGCCGTTTCCCCAGATGACCATTACCTCCTCAAGCCGGCGCCGCTGCTCCTTCTGCTCCTCGATGCGTTTCTGCCGGTCATGCAGCAGCTGCCTCTTGTGCTCCTCGGGGTCCCGGCGCTGAGCAGCCAGTTGGGCCTGCTGCCGTTTGTGAGCCTCAGAGCGCTCTTTGTTCTCCTGCTGCAGACGCTGGAAGTCACGCCTCAGGGTGGACTCGCCGGGCACATTGAGGATGGAGCTGATGGACAAATTTGATCAAATGAGGGAGAGGGGTTTTGGGTGCAGTAAAATGGATGGGTACTACTTGGACAGAGATGAGAAACTTTAAATACCTGGACTCTCGGTCATCGCCACGATTCTCATCCTCCTCATCACTACCGCTGTACTCGTACTCCGTTTCTTCTACAATTAAACAGGATAAAGAGAAAATCAAATGTAACCTACACTATTGTCCAAGAAGAAATTAAGTAGTCTCATTTACACCCATTTAAATCTTCAGGCTCTTACCTTTCTCTCCCCTTTTCTTGCGAGTGCGGTCGATATGGTCTTTGAGCTGAATTCGGACCTGTCGCTCAGTGGGCTGGTCCCTGATGAAGGAGTGTTTGAGCAGCTGCTCTGTGGATGGTCGGCTGGTGTACGTCTTCACCAGGCATCCCTCTATAAAGTCAATGAATTTCTTGGACCTGGGAGGAGGGGGTTAGTAGATGATGAAGGAATGAGGAAGAGGCGGCATGAAAGTGTACCTTTAGAAAGAGACTCGTGTGGGACTTAATGGTCTACCTTTAATTCACAAGTGGAAACAATTGTGTGTGTCAGTGTTCCAGGAAAAATAATTCTAGGAATTTTTTGTCGCACTAAACGCCATTAAGTTTTCACACTCACTTTCATGACAGTGCTTGGTGAGAAGCTGACAAAAATCCTGCAACATTCTGCACTGAGTCATTTAATTCTACATTCTCTTTACATAATCAGAGAGCAAGTAGCTGAGATTAGTGAGTGAACAGAATATAAAACCCAACTTTCTCTTAAACTACATGATGAAAACAGAATTCTGATAACCGAACATAATTCAATGAAATACAATAACTAGTCAATGAATATTACTCAATTTAAGTCAGATGTTTACAAAGTATGTGTATTATAATTATGTGTTCATCTCTTTCTTATATTTTTTATATTATTTGGGAAAAAATGTTTATTTTGCCATTTGATCTTTGGGAAAATCATCAGGAACAAAAACGTAAAGGGAAGGAGGAAGAATATGACAAATTAGTCAAAACATCTTCTTGTCTTGCTCTTAATCATCTGTGTCCCAAGATGGAGACAGAACACGTGGCCTCTCACACCTTGAAATAGGAGTGAGGGACCTTTTCCAATTGAAGGACGTGATGCGAAGTGCCTCAGAGTAATCCACAGAAGATCTGATGCACTAAATACAAATATTTCCAAATATTTTGATAAGAAAATAAAAAAACTGATTTTATCTAGTGTGTAATATACAAAAAACTATTTGACAGTCTATTGCATCAAATGTTCCTCTTTCATTTAAGACTATCTTTGGAAACAAAATGGATTTTATAAGGATTTAAGGGTTTGAGATAATGTAAAGAGAGCATCAACTTCTCTAGAAAGGAAGTAAATACGATTTGCAATACAAGAAGAGAGTTATATAAGGAGGGTATATAACTCACCATTTTTTGGACTTTAGTTTAGGAGGGGGATTCCTGGGAATCAGAAAAAGGGCTCTCATCGGGTGCATGTCACACAATGCTGCGGAAATAAATGGGAAGAGGGAGAGTTTTAAAAGTTGTCCAATTCTCCCATCTTCAGAATGAGAGCTACCGTACAAAGAAGGAAAGGACACGTCGGTGTATATTCCCTCACATGGTAATTTGTAAATAATACAAGCTACCATTACACATAATCTTTGTAGCCTCAAACAAGGGTACAGCTGCTGTTATCCAATCTTTCCTGATGCCTCAGGCTTATTGTTCCACTGAATATAAGAGCAAGGCCTGTGAGTCATTGTGTTCCCAGCGTAGGTAGGTAGCTAAACCTGACTGGTTAGCTGCAGAGTTGCACGGTAAACAGGCTTTCGTAACGCACTCTTCGGGCATATGCAACGTGACAGAGACAATGGCAAGAAGAAACGTCAATTTACACACTTTAAGGACCACATCAAAACAAAAAACACAACAACTAATGCATGCATCATACAACATGCATGTTTAACATGTGTTACACAACTGTTCAGGTCATAAAATGAGAGATATTCTATGGAATCTTTGTCTATAAACACCAACTGTATATAAACAGAATGTAACTACTGTTTTTTCTTTTTTTGTAATATTACAGCAGCTTAGCAGCAGTGGCTCAGAGGTTAACTGGTCGGAGGATTGGTGGTTTGATTCTTGGCCCCTCTAGTCACATCCACTTCACAGTGAATCATCCTGAGTTTATGAATATTGAAATGTTTTAAATGTAATTACGGAGCAGACGATGTCTCCTATTTCACTGTCACCTCTGGGTTGTAGATGTCCTTGGGCAAGATACTTAACCCCAGATAACACCTGCTGGTTGCTGTGTGTGAGTGTGTGTTGATTATATCCCCCTGTGAGCTTTTATGGCAGCCACTGACATCAGTGCATGAACGAGTGAATGAACATTTGCAGCCCATTTATCAGCCAGACGAGGACAAGTAGACTCCACCAAAACTTATGCTTTAAGATCCCCTCTAGACATCTTTTGAGACATATTACATATTTTCCATACTATGCATAATGCATATTCCCCTTTGAATTATAACTTGTGTCTGATGTGGTTTTTATAGTTAAGAATTCCTTAGCAACACCTTCACACTTATTGAAGAATCCTGAATTTTTGAATATTGAAATGCAAAAGTACATTCTTGGTAGATAAGCTCAGTCTGTCACAGAATAAACAATTAATCGCAAGTGGCTGTACAACAGCAATTGGGAACAACACACAGCTCATAAAATGGTGGCATAATGAAAGCGTTCTCTGCTACTACAGAATGTCTAACGTAATATCAACTAAACTGAAAGAGTTGCAAATTTACAATAACAGTAAACCAGTCATAAGTTACTCACTTTATTTGTTGCGGTTCAGCAATTTTTTTTTTTAATCTACAATAGATCTATTATTTATTCTACAAACATTAGACGCTACACTTAAGTGAGATTTTCTTGACTTTAGTCAGGTTATAGAGCAGGTCGGCAGACAGATCTGCTAAGCAGTCCAGACAGTTCTGTGCAATCAGCCTCCACAGGCCGACTGCCAGCTCACGACTACACTACCATGATTACAGTGAGTCAGCTGTCCATCTGAGGGCTCAGACAAGCAGGCCGCACACGCGAGACAGATGCATTCATTAAGTTATTTTGGATTTGGTTTGAAGACGGTGAGTGTTTCTATGTTTTAAGCTTGCTGCTGGGCATAAAGAAAGCAGGGTTCCCACTCCCAGCCTGAAATTATTTTCAAGTATATTTCTGGGACGTTTTCAAACACTGCAGAGATTTTAGCATGTCATACACTAATACATTACCCTTTATTGTGTGCCTTAATATGAAATACTATTTGTTAATATGGCCCTCTATTGTATTTTTTAATTCTATTGTATATAATCTGCAGGTCCAACAAATGTTTCTTTATCCAGGATAATGACAATAAAGACTCTTGAAGTTTAATTGACCGATTGATAGCTTTCATGCCAATTTAGCCATGTTAAATCACATCTCATTTTTATGCTAATAACAGTGGAAATAAATGGTACTGATTTGAGTTTTCGCTGCCATAATTTTTCAGGACAACTTATTTGCAGGAAATTTGACCTTTTTCCTCTCATTTTTCCATATGTTTTCCATCACTGGAAATTTGGTCAATCATTTTCCAGTTGTTCCAGGACACGTTTGAACCCTGAGACATGCACGATTCGACAGTAAAGAGGTCAGTGAACATGCACACTTACGAGGAGCTCCTTCTGCCATCTCAATGGCAGTTATCCCCAGGGACCAGATATCGCTCTGCAAAACACACAGGGAGCGGGTGAGTCCCTCCAGCTTCCATATGATCTCAGCTTAGCGTTCGCACAAAACACAGCACCGCTTTTACCCTGTAGTCGTAGGTGGAATCCGGGTTCTCATCACAGGCGATAACCTCGGGCGCCATCCAGTAAGGCGTGCCAATGAAGGTGTTCCTACGCCCCACGGTCCTGTCCAGCTGAGCGCTCACCCCAAAATCCACTGAATATAGACAGAGAATCATAATATTTGTGTTTTTATTTAAAATGGGATGGAAATTCAAGCCATTCAAGCCTTTACCGTACCAAGTTTGACTTCTGCGTTCTCCGTCAGCAGCACATTCTGGCCCTTGATGTCCCTGTGGATGACTTTATGGGCATGAAGGTGAGAGAGGCCCTGGACACACAAGAGGGGGGTCAAAAATCAAGTCAGTGACAAGAGGCCTTTGCTGCAGATTGGTTGAATTGGCTGCAGCTGTGGCTTTCTCACCCTCAGGATCTCTCTGCAGATGTAAGCAATCCAGTCCTCCTTCAGAGAGCTGCCCTTAGTGTTTTTCACCAGGTCGGTCACCGACCCGGCCCCGCAGAACTCCATCACCAGCTACACACACAAACACAGGCTTAGAGACACAGTCAATGGCAATTGCACAGCCTCTCCAGTTTTTTGTGATTTTGCAATCACATGAATTCCTGCATAATTAACAGTATAGTAAAAAATGTGTATATATATATATATATATATATATATATATATATATATATATATATATTTTAAATACAGATCAAAAGTATTCATCAGGTATCTGGTATCACCTGCTGGATGCTTCTTACCACTGTATTATAAGAAGTTTTTGACCTTCTTATCTTGTCAAACATGATTTGTCACTGACTCTTAAGTCACTATTTGCTCTGTAGATGCCTCCCCTGCTTCATCTGCTTCCATTATTGTTGCTTCTGCCGCTACGTAATTTTCGCTATCTCCTGCTCGGCTTCGTCATTACAATCCACACTCAAAATTTTTGGCGGTTTGAGCGCACACAGTGCACTATATGTTCACATACTGCATAGTGTGAACATACTTGTGTACTTAAAATTTAAGATGTAAGTGCAGAAGTAAGTGATTTGGGACACAGCATCAGTGTTGTTTTACTTATTTTGGGATTTACAAGCCAAAAAAAAGAAATCACAACAATAAATTGTGAAATCCTGGTGGGACTGTCTACTGCTATATCACTAACATGGGAACAGGAAGTGTGGACAGACCCAGAGTTGGTCGTCGTGTCCTGGTGGACTCTTCTTGACAAAGGCACCATAGTACGTGGCGATGTTGCGGTGATGGCTGTATTTTTTCAGCATGTTGATTTCTGCTTTGATTTCCTCTTCCTCCTCCTCCGTCACATCCATCACCTTGATGGCAGCCAGCTGGCCTGTCTTCACGTGACGGCCCTGATTCAGTAAGAAGCAGGATCAGTATGTTCGGTTAGTAAAGAATAAAACAAACCCTGGAATCTTTTCTGAAACTTTCCTGAATTTCACCCATTAACTGTGGTTAACTGCTTCATTGCATCATTTTGCTGCTCTTGGTGTTTTTCTTCTCCTCGACTTTATCTTACTGTCTTTCATTTCCAGATGGCAGCTTAAAAATTGACAGAGAAATGAAGTAAATCTGCTGGAATGTGAGACATTAATGCACAGAACGTTTGGTAAAGTGCAGGCACTTAAATAAGCTTTCTATTCTCACTCGAGCCCGCTCAGTTGTGCTGCAGCAAGTCATTGCACATATTGTCTTGAATGTTTTAAAGATTACTACACATTTTAACAGGGCATCAATTTTAGATTGAAAGAGTCACAATGATTATATTTGTTTTTAATGCTTTTTTTTTTTCTTTTTTTCAATACATATCTGTGGCTACATTAGTAATAATGTAACTGGACTTGATTCATTCATTCAGAGCTGCAATGATTAACTGACTAGTTCCCAGCTATTACATTAATAGCTAGCTATTTTTAATCAAATTGAGTTTTTTTTCTTTTTTATAAAAAAAATGCTTCTTAAATGTGATATAGTTAATTGATGATCTTTAGATGGTGCACTTTTTTTCCCAAACATATTTTTACATGATTTTTTTAACCAAACAATGATAATCTTTAGATTAAATCGACTATCAAAATAGTAAGAGTTGCAGTCCGATGCTCTGCAGTACAGATTCAGGTGCGTTGTGCAGGTAACAGCTACTGTAGTCTCACGTTTCTAACTATAAGCTCTAACTTGTAGCTGTAAGCTTCAACCATCGTTGCTTCAAATGACATCCCTCGAGGCAGCATATCAGATTTCCCACAGTTCACTCTGGTGCCAAAAGGCTTCTGCAACTTTTTTTCCACATATGCTGTGGTAATAAACAGATTTTGATGTGTAAATAATTATCAAAAAGTGCAAGTGTAAGGCTTAACATGCATAGGTTTTATCCTACTAATGCACTGATATAGCTGCTAAAACAAATGAATATTTTCAGATGTATTACTTTGTTTGATATTTTTGTGATGAAAACAACATGTGATTTAGACATGAATATTTCTGCTCCATCATGTCTCACCTTGTACACCTGGCCATATGTCCCATTTCCGACAACCTCGACCAGCTCGAAGATTCCTGCTGGATCCTAGGAGACAAAAACAGATTCATAAGGTCAAAGAAAAAGCAGCACATGTGTCTCTATAGAAGAGACATTATATATAAAATCTACAAAAAAAAAAAACTACACCATAAGAATAAAGTCAGAGATCCTGCTACTCCGATCTACTCATTAAAAGTTCTAGAATCTATAAATGTGCATCAGTACAGCAGCTTCTCTGGTTCCAGATTAAGGGGTAAACATGTTGGAGACTCTTGTTTATCCTCTTTTACAAACAAAAAGGACAAAAAGCGGAAATGCTCAGATATAGTGTTGATTGCTTATTTCACTCCAGATGAAAAACACCACATGGACACGTTAACAAGGTTAAAAACTCGATTTTCATTGGAGGGGGTCTTTAAATCGAGCACTACAATCCTACTACTCCTTATTCCCATACAAATCATCTGAACTCAATTTTCCTACCCACGCACACACCACCCACAAAACCTAACATGCAGGAAACAGACAAGTAGACTAAATATTGACACAAGATTAGAAATACAAAGACAGTTTAGTGACATGGACATGACTTCTAGGCTGGTCCTGACAAATCATTTTTAGTTTCTATTGAAGCTATTAATGATTTGTTCATTTTTAGTTTCAAAGGAAATTAACATGCGTTTCCATTGACACTAATAATGAGTAGGTGGCTCTGACTTAATTATGCAAACCCCCCCTCCAAAAAGACAAGGGAAAATGACAAGCGGTTCCACTTTCATGCAATTTCAATATGGCTTTTAAGAAGATGTGTGGGTGGTGAGACTGCTGCTTGGGGTTTAGAACATACAGCATGACCTATCCTGCTTTCATCTGTTTCCAATGACAGGTTTTCCACCTTCAAGACAGCAGGGAAAAAATCCTTTGACATAGGAAACATTTATGGGAAACAAACACACACATACTTATGAAAGGCTGGCAGTAAAATTAGAAAAATGACCACTCGTTTACATCGAACACACGTGGCATGAAAAATAACATCGATTTTGAAGAGTGTTTTTTGTACAACATACACAAAAGAAGGGAACGTGATGATAGAGTGGGCGGTAATGCAGAGGCGGCGGCATCACCCACATCCAGTGCAGAGAGTGGGATGAGAGGAATAAAGTGATCGGAGGAAGGGGAAGGGTACAGTTATGTTGGAAGAGTACTGCCATTGCCACACACGCTGTTCAATTGAAAGAAATAGCCACAAAAAAGGGGGTGGGGTGGGGGTGGACGCAGGAAATGAACCCGTAAAACTAGTGAGTGAAATCAGAAAAAAGGCATCTCTGAGGCTTCTTGTGGACATCATGCTGCTATGTTAATGTGTAAATGCAATAAAATGGGAGAACCCCAGGGAATGATGCGATGAATAGTTTTCCAAACGTCAGCCCGCTGTCGGAAAGAAAGCCTCAGCTCAGTGAGGTATTAACTCTAAAAGACACTGGTGTCGGTCCGTAGGGAAGTTGACTATACAGCACGTTTCCTGCAGTGGTGTCAACTTAGCTGACAGAGGAAGTCTTTTTAAAATAGCCTACTCTCTTCTGCAGTTAAACAGCTGCAAGAACTATTGTCAAAATCCGCACTCGTAACACCATGAATGAACATCAATTTGAAGCAATTGTCTAGTTGGATGTTCAACTAGACAATTTTTCTTTTCAGAGTCCTAATTGAAGAAAATACCCCAATACAATATACGAATATACTTTTCTGATCAATGGAACAAACATAATTTGCACTTTACAAAGTTAGTTAAATAAAGTTTCAAATTTGAATGAATTATGACTTTACTACACTTTGTATATATTACATACTTCCAAATTTGCACCATCAAAGAGAATATTCACAAACAGCTAGATTTCAACTTCTTTCTTTGGGTCAGTTTACAAAAATCTGTCATTTCTTATGCATTCCAATATTGAACATGTGTTATTTTTCTCTTGTGTTTATGATATGGCTTATTGAAGCACAGGCCAGTTGTTTCAGCTCTTTTCTTAAAGTTGTAACATCCAATTTTTTTCGCATGTATTCCCAATCGTAAACATTTTTTAGAAACTCTACATAGCAAGAACACAGGGATGTTTCTGTTACAACTAAAATCACAAGACTCAATTTCTCATGAGTTTAATTCCCAGAAGGACCGGCATTCCTCGTTAATCAGCATCCATTATTTTAACGCTCAATTTTTCTGTGTTTAATAGAAGGCGAGGTCGTTGCTCTGCAGCCTCTAATGGCGTGGTTGTTAGGAACAGGACTGTTAGTTGGACGGATTCACTACTGCACTCAGGAAACTGAAGCCTTATGTTTAAAAGGTGCTTTCAACATTTTCCTTCAGAGCGTTAAAACATTCCGTGTCTGAATAGAAAAATACCAGAAGACAATGTTTTTAAAGAAACAACACAATAAGGTGATAATCAAGACTATGATTTGCAAATTAATTTTAACTACATCAACAGACACAGCAGCTATACTGATGTCAAACAGGTGTTAGCAATAATGATTAATTAATTAGTCAATTTATTGACTAATTAAGGTTTAATTCAGGTCAAACAGAGCCAGGTTGCTGCTGTTGTGCATGTCGGTAGAGTTTAATCAGACAATTAATCTTAGTTGCCAACTATTTTAGTAATCAGTAACTATTTTAATGATCAACAATTAATTTGAATGATTTTTAAGAAGGAGGGGTCCAAATTTCTGGGTTGAGCTTCTCAAATCTGACTATTTCTAGTTTCATAGTAAACTGATGATCTGTGGGTTGGGGGACTGTTGGTCTGGACAAAAAAAGACATTTTAGGTTGAATCTTCAGTTTTGGGAAACACTGATCCACATTGTACACGATTTTATCTAAAATGTGAAGATTTTCAATATTGTTGCTGTGAAAAACATCTACTGTTCAAATGACAGAATTTTAGAGGCATTGGCATTTATTGTTGCCCATGTACAATAGATTGTAGATATACTGGAAAAAATCTGTTTTCTGTATTAAAAGTTGTGAAAAATACTGTGACTGAGGCCAATCAAAAAAACACATTTAACATTAATCCCCAGTTGTGGCAGATTATGGTTTTAAGACATCTGCCACAACACAATACCTCCAATATGATGCAGTTAAATTGATTTCTTTATAGTTAAAACTCAATAGGGACAACTAAAAAAAAAAAGCCCCCGACCGACCAGGACAACCTGGACAAGATTTCTAACTTCCCACCTACAAACACAGTTGTCTGCAGTGGAATGCACAGCACTGACAGATATATCATATTTGTTTCCACTGCAGTGCAACACACAGGCCACAAATTACAGTCACTGGAAATCTAGTCAGTTTGGGCCAAAATAATCACAACAAAAGCTTCTGTTGAGAATGATAGTCAATTCCCCGAGTTCAATGAAGTGATCACATTTGGATTTAAAGCAAACTATTAAATAAACCCTGCTAATACGCCTATAGTGCAATTTTATTTAGATTTATTATTTTAAAATGTTCTCCAAAACAATACTATTTTGCTGGCACAGATTTGTTCCATGGATTACAAACCAAGAGGCAAGTCACTGTTTTTACTGTCAGGACTTTATATTCCATTACAAGATGCCCAAGTGTTACTGGATTAAACAGTGCTCACAAAATAAAGTTAAGAGTTATACTTTTGCTCCATACAGAGATTTAAAATACCACCTGATAGACATGAAGTGAAAACTAGGATCATAGTTAAAATCTGTACCTTGAAGTGGGTGAATGGAGAGAGTTTAAAAAACAAAAAAAAACATGAAGGCAGAAATGTCTTTATAATGCTAATAAGAGTCTGTCCTGAGGGGATTTGATGACAACTTCTATTGTGATATGAAGATACATAAAAAATGTCAGAACAATGGTCATAATTCAGAAGCTGTACCTGTAGAAGAGGGTTTTTCAGCAAATGGAACTAGCGTTGAAGCGGGTTCATGTTTTCCATTTGACTTAATTCATTGTCTGGCTGATGTAGGTTGGTGAAATAAGCAGGTACACCGCTGAAAACACCAGGGATGTGAGCCGGGAATTTACTGTCCTGTCTGATATGTTGTAATCTATAAATATACAGTACGATGATGTTGTCACTAATCCAACAAAACCAATAAAAACAGATCCACAATTCACCGGGGCCTGGTAGGAAGATTTAGGCTGAAGCTGATGTCATCCTCCACACAAATTCAAAACAATGATTTAAGCTAAATAAGTGCATCACAATCTCAGACTATATCATTAGTAGTTTAAAATACAAACAAAAAACAGTGGATAGAATAATCATGTCTGCTCTGAGTAATTAAACTGAAATGACTCAAATCTGGATCAGATGCTTTTTGTTTTGTGATTGCTAATTATACAAACTGGGTTGGATAGAGCGGTTCTTTGATATAATTGTGCAGAATTCAGAAAATATAAGATATATATAAAGGGAATCTGTGGTATTAAAAAGGCAACCATTTTACCAATTTAATTTTTGTATTTGTTATGACCTATTTATTAATATTAGCCTGCTTTTATGTTCCAAAAGCATCTAATTAGACCTGTAGCAGCAATGGAAGCTACAATCTCACACATTCACTCTGAACAACATGCCCCCCCCCACTCTGTTGTGATTGGCTAGTTTATAAATTAATTGGTTGCCAACTATTACATTAATCACCAGCTATTTTGATGATCGTTTAAATTTTCTCAAAAATCTTGGTCCTTGGTCCAAATTCTGGGTCCTCAAACCTGAATATTTTCTGGTTTTAGTCTTCTGTATTACAGCGATAAACATTTTACACCATTTTATGAATCAAACAACGAATCGATTATTAATTTCAATGATCATAGATCAATTGTCTATCAATATGAATGTTAACTGCAGCCCTATTGTGGATTTTATAAAATCTGCAGAATTTAAATTCTTGTAGACCCTCAAAAACAAAAAGAAAAATTCTGATTTTTGGGTTAATTAATTAAAGTATTAAATATATTCTAGGGCTGCAGTGAACAATATTCTGATCTAAATTTATTGATCATTGATTAATCAATAAGTTATTTGGTTCATAAAAGTGTGCAAAATGTAGATCACTGTTTCCAAAAATTGAAGATTCAACCTAAAATGTATTTTAGACCAACAGTCCTCAACCTAAAGACCATCAGTTTACTATTATAGAAAACTAAAGAAACCAGAATATAATCAGAAGAAGAAGAGAAGCTGGTACTAGAAAAGTTGGAAATTTTCTTAAATGTCACTCAAATCAATTATCAAAATAGTTGGTGAATAACGTAATAGTTGGCACTAGTTAGTTGCAGCCCTCACGGTTAATATCAACCCCCCTTCCTGTTGTGACATCACAACAGGAGCCGCTTGCTTTCAGCCACACTAGACCAGGCCAGGCCACAACAGAATGAGTGGGTGGTCTCAGCTCACAGTTTGTGTGGAAGCAGGAAAAACAGAATTAAATATTTGCACACAAAGCACTGAAAAAAATAATACACAAAATAAGGCAGTGAAGCTACCAGGCCAAGGTGCGTTATCCCACCTTTAAGTTTTGTTGCGTGGGTGTGCTTCTATCAAACACTTTCTGTTCACTATGACACAACATCCAGAGTCCTTCTGCACACGAACACATCGCAGCAAATAATATAATAATAATATAATATATAATATACAATACTCACCCTCAGCGCTGCCAGGTCGATGTCATCCAGGCTTCGTGTGGGGGCGTTTTCAGACATATCTGGGCAAACTTATGACGTTAGCTAACAAGTTAGCGACCTATTTGATAAGAAGTGCTCAGAGAGGGGAAACGTGAGCGGCGGTTTGGACGAGCTTTTTTTCCTCCTCTAAAGAGCAGATATATCAAACGCCGTCTCCGTAAAACGCGGAGATGTTGCTGAACAACACGGTAGCACTTAGGTTAGCAAACACCTCGCAGATAAGCGCTGCCAGACGCACCCAGCCTGGCTAGCTCACGTCAACTCTAGCCGAGACCTAGAATGTTATCTGCAGTTCGTTTTAATATCCGTGCTAAAAACAACAACAACAACTTAATAAGGGAGATTTAACAAACTCAACGGTTATTTACCGGCACCATTCTAACAACTGGCAGCCGTTCAATGCAATGCACCTCCACTGTTGATGAACACCTTGCTGCGTTCATTTTGCAGCTGCCTTTAAAAACGTTAATGTTCTCCGGGATTAAAAAAATAGGAGGAAAAAACACGAAGCGTGTCGCAGAGGGAAAACTGCCGCTAACGCTGAGGCATTCCGCGTTAACTGTAAAGTATAAATAACATTAGCTGCGGAACGCTTGTTTTTTTATTTTTAAGGAGAACGCAACGTCTGATGTGATGGCGTCCGGGTCCGTCCGCACCGCACCAGAACCGGCTGTCAAGCTGGCACAGCCTCCCACAGACAGTCCAATTAACGCAAAAAAAAGCCTCGATTTTTTTATTTAAATTTTTATTCACTGCACATGCAGTTGTCAAACTTGTTAACACGACTTTAAAAAAAACAAAAAAAAATCCCTCTTCAGTTTCGGCGCAGCGGGGTAATCAAAGCCGAACAGAGTCAGGTGCGAAGCGAACGGGTCCAACCGGGGCGTTCTTTGTTTTTTTTACGGTAACCGCTTAGCTAAGCTAGCAGCAGGCTTTTCGCAGGAATAAACTTTCCTTCTTCATCCATTTTCTGTTGACAGTCGCGCCTAGCACTGCCAACCTTCCGGGGAAAACACAGGCGGGCAGACAGGCAGGCACTGTGCTCACCAGCTGCCGTAATACTTGTAAACGGGGGCCCTCGACTCTTTCTTAAAGTTGACCGTCGCGTTCGTCCTCGGGCGTCCAAGCGTCGTGGAGCTCGCGGTTGTATTCCGACGCGGTGATAAACGCTGCGGACTTGACAGGTAAACTTGTTATTTGCCCATGTTTTGCTTTCCCAAGTCCTCCTTCCCTCCCACTCCTGTTGTAGTCTTTGCAGGGCTGTGACGATCGGCTGCACGCAATGCTCCTCAAGTGTTTTCTCCTCTTCGGAAGGCTACGGTGCTTCACCAGGGACAAATTACCTGCAGCTTTTTTTCCTCCCCACAGTGGATCATCAACCTATCTACGCAACTCACGCGCCTCTGTCTGCACAGCCGAGGGTAACTTCTGTCACATCGGTCGCGCACTGACCTGCTGCTGCTTATAGAAAACAGTAATTAACATCAATTGAAGTTCACTTCTGCTGAATGACACAGGATTAACTGTATCATAATGCATATTGTTATAGTCAGTAGTAAGTGACTTTATCTGACATTTAAAAATATCCCAAAAATAAAACTGTATTGAAAATTACAAGTCTCTGCTCATTCTTTTCCAAGGTTGTGTTTATGTTTTTTGTAATTTAACTTTTCATATATACATATATATCTATATCATGGGTGGAGATCCCAGGGGAAAACTGAAACTTGTATTTTCAGACTTCATATCTAAAGATATGGTGCAAAGTAGTTTGGTTCATAAAATGGTGTAAAATGTCACTTCACAAGCTAGAGATTCTACTTAAAATATCTATTTTTGTCCAGGCCAATAGTCGACAACTCAAAGATTATCGGTGTACTATATTATAGAAGGCTAAAGCGAGAAGTAGAGAATTTGGTCATTTTTTTTCTTAAAAATAACTTCTATATATTTATAATCAATCGATCTACATATTGACGTTTCCATTTGTGTTGCTTTTTTACTATTACTATACAAATCTACTTTTAGATATAAATTTTCTTTTATGCATCAAACATTCAATACATACAGAATTGCACACAGCCTGGATTCAGTAACTGCCTTGAATAGCCTTTTTCCCACCACTGACAATTTCTGATGTCACACTTATACAGTCATCACCCACACACCCATTCACAGCCATTCAAATCAGCCAATCAGAGAAGAAGATCTTGAATATTAATAGGACAAACCCGTTCTTACTAGAGAACGATGTGTAACTGCAATAAGATGACCATGGTGCTTTGAACAACAAAAAACCATGGGGAAACTAAAACTCCCCATTTAAAAAGTGTATATGGGAACTTTAAGGTAAGCCTACCTTATTGCCAACTATCACAATATATGATTCACACACAAACATATATGTGTATATATATATAGACATACACACACACACATGTCATTTGAAATGTATTTTTCCATAGAAAAAAAAACTTTATTGAGAAGACATGAATAGTTACATATAAAGTACAAGGTGTTTATAACTGTTTTCATGAGTAAAAGTTCATGAGTGTTAGTAATCCATTAGTAACTCTACAGGTATGCATACACAAATTGACTGTATAGGAATGAGTTAAAAACACAGGTTTCTATAAGTACTATATTCATAAAAATATATATTAATGTTGGCTATTAGTTCAATGAAAATACATTATTAATGATAGAAACAGTATAAGGTCACTTCTCAGTATGTCACAAACATTTTTCGGGAATCCTAAGAAAACAGTACCCCAAGGCAGCCATTTTGTGCTTTATAAGACAGGCCAGCGTATATATCCAGCGTCTAGTGTGTGAGAGCTCATCGTGGCATTTTTTAATATCTTTCAGTGGGAAAGTGGGAATAGTTCTGAAGCCAGAAATGCACCTTTTCTAAACACAAACGGTTTTACTGGCTCTTCTGTGAAAGGTGCCCCGTGTAGAGCGTGATGCTTTTTCATCTGTCCCACACAAACACCTGCTGCAGATAGTGTGTGCTGAAGCAGCCCGTCACAGGTTCAATATGATCCAGTTTTACTGACAATAACAATCACTCACAAACTACAGTCTCTCCATCTCATCTTTCAAAATTCACGACTCCTTGAAATACATTGAGATTTTTCTTCCGTCACATGGGAAACTCATTGAAAGTCAAATAATGCCGAGGATAAAGTCCAAAGTTCCATAAACGTTGATATGATACAGGGAAGCACTGATAAAACCTGACCGTGTTTTAAAGGGAGGAACCTTCAAACATGTAAACATTCTAAAGTGTTCAATCCAAAGTGGTTTTAGGGACAGAAATACCCTCTTAGTCCTTTCTAGAAACCCCTTTTTAATATTTCCATCTAGCTTATGTCTTTGCAGCTTGGGAAACACACATTTTGTGTACAGTGCATAAAAAAACAACCAGAGTCCTGTTGGTCTGCATTAGAATAGGTGGCATCCAAGTTCTGTTGAATTGTTACATCTTTATCTCTAGGGTTTGACTTTTCCAGGTTGCTCAATAGTATAAATACTAAAGGGAATGAACAGGTTTCACGATTGTAAATCAAACACAATCTACAAATTAAATTAAAAACAAATTTAAAATAGGAATTTGTGATGCCCTGAACATGAGAATTGCACCATGACTGAGAACACATCATGTCAATATGCTAAACCTAACGCATCCATACGAATGCCCAGTGAATGCAGATGACCATAGGGTCGACATGCGAGACATTTATGGCACCTGGACTCAGAAATGTGGAGCCCACATGGAAAAAAAAAAGCTGAAAGCTGCAGTGGTCAAACAATCTGTGTCTCTGCCTTACACAGTTTCCTCTGAGTCAAGTGGATAGCGGAATGTTCTGCTATAGACGACTGACTGAAACAATAACCGGTTGTCATGGTGATATCTTGTCCTCCCCCTTCTCTTTTCCTCTCGGGTTTTCCCACCTTGTCCCAAAATATTATAACAAAATTTGCTTCCGAAATTTTTTTTTTTTTGTATCTCCTCCTATTTTGTTTTTGAGTTCACCGTCCTAACCTCCTTAAGTTATCGCTTTGTGCAGCCCAATCCAATCTTTGTTTGAGCTACAATCCAGTCATCTCCTTATAACCGTCACCATAACAACCACAAATGTTCTGACAGATTTGCTGGCACTGCAGTGAGAGGTGAAGCCACAGAGAGAGAGAGAGAGAGAGAGAGAGAGAGAGAGAACCACCCACCCACCCAAAAGCCTTGCAGCAATAAATGTACACTATGTTCCCTGATCATGTGAGATGCTTCATTTCCAATACAACCTTTCAAATCTCTTCTCCTGACTCATACATTCATTTCTATGTGTTTAGTACCTGTACAAGCCCTGCAGTTCAAATTGTTTTTGCGTAAGCAGCCACTGTGAACAAATTGACCCGTAAAAGGTTAAAGGTTAATCTACACTGCGAGAAAAAATGAATGATCTTATCAGGTGAATATGTCCTGTATTTGGTACAATTAATCCGATAATGAGTAGAATTATCCTATTCCATTGTCAAAAATTGTTTTTTAATTTTTTTTTTTAAGAAATGTTAGTCTTGTTTACTTAAAACAAGCCCAAATTAGCAAAAAAAAAATAACTAGACATTTTGAACATATTTTTGCAGTGTATGTATGTCTTTCATCCGCCCCCTTTTTTTTATAAATTATACCTGGCATTTGTTTGGAACCAGTAGTTATTTATCCAAATATACACCTACACCCAGCATTTAGAGGTGACCTGGCCCATGGAGTAAAATAATTCTACTCAATATTGAACTAACTGTACTGTAGCTGTAAGACATTTTAAAATTTTTGTGCAGTATACCATTTTTTGAGATTATCAATTCTAAAATGTTCAGGCTTTGCCATATAGACAAAACAGAAATGCTGCATTTTAGTCTACAGTACTGAACATCAGCTGAGATGAAACTACATGGATAAAGACGTAGTGTGGCGGCCTCCAGCTGTTGTGCAGCAGTCTGGTTTGGGCTCAGCTGCAGCTACGTCCACAGCTCCACGGGGGCCATTCCCTCCTTAGTGGCCAGAGGAGGCAGCAGGTTCTCCTCGCACAGGAACTTGAGGGGGAAGTGGACCAGCAGCCCCTGGACAGCCTTCAGCTCCTCCGCGGCCTGGTCCCGGTCCGTGTCGCACAGCTTCTCCCGGCTGGCGTGCTCCTTCAGCTCACGCATGTTGTGCACGTCGTTGCACGGCGGGCACCCGAAGACCTGCGTCAACAGAGGAGACATTAGAGGGTGAAAGGGTAGGTTGAAAGGAGTAGAAAGGTGAAAACGACGAGGTCAGTGACAGGCCAGCCTCGCCTCCTGTGTACCTTGTCATAAATGGTGGCATTCAGTTTGGCGGATGAGTTCCACACCAGGAAGAAGAACTCGTCACTGATTGGATCATCAATGTTGATACTGGGGTTTGAATTAGCTCCAACAAGAACACTGGGGGAAAAAGACACAGCACAGTGCATTTTAAAAACAAATAGCTTCTGTCAATGTATTTTATTTAAGTCTAAAATGTCACAATAAGGTAACATTGTGGAGAAAGAATAAACGTAAAGGTTTATGTATAATGTTAATAATGTTTAGTTGGTAGCTGTTGTTTCCTCAAACACAGAAATGAATAGTTAATCATGGTAGTTATCAGAGCTGCACTAATAACTATTCTGAATGTCAAATAATCTACTGATTATTGTTCTATGATAGAAGACTAAATAAAACATAAAACCATCAGATTTGATACGCTGGAACTAGACAGTTCAGATATTTTTTCTCTTAAAGAATGACTCAAATCTGATTAATCAATTAAACTGATTCATCAATGATTCTAAATAGTAACTCAAAATAGTTGGCAATTAATTTAATAGGTGGCAACTAATTGATAAATTGAATAATCATTGCAGTTCTAAAACACATCAAATTATAGTTTTATTTTAGATTACAATACTTTTGGAGAATTTATTTGACTTCATTTTTTAAAAGTATGGCTCAGGTTTATGGCTGCGACTAACAGCTATTTCTATAGTCGATAATGTGTTGTTTACTGAAATGATTTATTGTCTAGTTGTTTGGTTCATAAATGGGGAAAAAAAATTTCATTCAAGTGTTTCCCAAAGCTGAAAAATCAACCAAAGATCATCAGTCAGTTCTCTGTTATAGAAGACTAAAGAAACCAGAAAATAATTAGATTTGAGAATCTGGAAGCAGAGAATTTAAAAAATATCTTCTTAAAAATGATTTAAGTCGATTAAACAAATACTCGGCTGCTAATCAGATTATTTAAACAAATCGTTTCCTTTTGTCGGTGTGATAGTAACCTGAAGCACTCTTTCCGCAGGGCGAGCGTGAGCGGCCCTGCCTGGTACTCCTGTCCTCCCATGACGGACGGGACGGTCTCCTCGTCCTCCACGAACACAGCCAGCTCACTGTCCCTGCTGCCCAGCATGCTGCGGTCGTTGATGTTGGCGGATCCTGGGGCAGAGCAGGGAGAGGACACACAGTTCCTATCTGTATTCTATAGCTTCTGCTACAGGTAAGTACCAAGAGGTCCTAGGGCACAGAGGTGTCCATTTTCACCACGATATGCATCTGCTACAGCATTTTACAAGACTCCACACACAATTCATTCATATGAGTGCAAAAGACAGTTGAACTCAAAGAAGTCACAGGTTCTAGTAGAAGGAATACAACCTGTGCAAACAAAGCAGATAGAAGTCTTCTGAATTGAAGTTTTGCCATTTAAATCTGGATAAAAAGATAGATACTGAAACACTTCTTACTCATGAGAACAATTCTATCTATTTTTTAAGCATTTTATTTTTTAGGTTGTTGGTTCATTGTCATGGTTGTATAGCCAACTCTTAATGACCAAACAAAAGAAGGGGTGTTTATTTGAGACCAGGCAGCAATTAGGTACAGGAGAGTTCCTTCCTGATGAAAATCTTGCATATATGGTAATTTCATCATTATCATATTACAGTATTATAGTTAAACATCTCGCAGCTGCTTCTCCATATTATACCACAGAAAGTCTGAATTTCATGTCATATGTTTTTTTGAACCACCGGATTTATCAATATTACCAGTCTTTAATGTTATTAAAACGTGATAATGATGTGTCGGGAATGAGAAGCATATAAAAAATAAATAAATAAATAAAATCTATGGGCCACCAGAAAGCAAATTAGAATCACATAATTTGATTTGAATTGTTGTTTTTTTAATTGTATTTTTTTTATTGTAATTGTATTTAAAAAGTAAATCTAAAATCTGTTATTCAAATTGTTTCTGGTGGCACATATTTCTGCCCATAAATTTCAGGGTCAGTGGTCATGTCTCCTTCCTTGATTGACGATTTTTTTTTTTAATAAATAAAGACTCACCGTTATTTGGAACAAGTAGTTATTTATCAAAATATACACCTTCAAAGTGGACCCAACGGTTAACTGAAACTCAGCTGTTATCTCATTATTCACGGTGAGGCAAGTGGAAAGGTAGAATACATTAACATCCTTCTGTCACACATTCAGTCATTGGCAGGAGCAGATCAGCGATTGGCTTTTTTACGATGACTCAAGGTCAGAGTGAGGCTCCGTCTATTAACGAGTTTGCAGCGGTGGTGATTTACCGATTATATAGCAGCGATCGTCCGCGATGAGGGTCTTGCTGTGGACGTAGATGAGCTCCGTGACCAGTGAGTCAGACAGCTGGGAGTGAGTCCTCAGGCCACAGATCGTGATGTACTCCGTCCACTGGTCCTGAACTGGGGGGGGGACCGGTACCACATTATTTGTTACTGATCGTAGAACACACAAATTCGGTGAAGATCTAAAAAGAAACTCACTTAAACATATTGACTGTTAACACGGATGTCAGAAGAAGATGAACAAGTGAAGGATGGAAAGAGACAAGAGGCCGGGCAGATACCTAGTGTGAGTAGCTGCAGTTTAAAGGAGCAACACAAGCAGAAAAGAAAAGGGAAACGTGTTAGAAAGGAACAGGTGTTTTTTTTTTGTTTTTTTTGTGATGCCAGGTGGTATTTTTCCAGTTGAAATGAAAACAGACAAAAGGAATAGAAAAACTCACCTTCAGCAAGTCTTGACAGGATGGATTTCTCCCCACGGCAAATAGTCCTACAACATTAACAATTAACTGAAACCAGGCACTTCACACAACACAGGACAGTAGGAACAATGATATCTTAGTAAACACTGACTTCTGGGCATAATATTCACAATAGGCTGATAAATAAAAGGAGAGCGAGACCTTGGTACAGTGGTGTCATTTCAGTTTAAAGCAAGAACTCCCGTGGTTAGGATTCATTTGAAAATTATACATTTAAATGCAGCGATAAGAGAGCAAGTCAAGCAGCTATATATTTTATAAAGAATCACTACTAATGCAGAATATCAGCCTTCACTGCAAAAACTGAAATATTAACAGGTGAAATTAGCCTATTTCTTTTTTTCATTTTAGTCAATTTAAGGGTTAGTGACAAATAATTGTTGGCTGGAAAAAGTCAAAAACTTTTTCAAATAAAGTTTAAAAAACATTCATCAGGTCATTCAAAAGATTGAACATTTCGTGTTCATGTGGGTTTCTTGTCATTTAAAAGCCCATTTGTATCATTTTTTTTAATTATACAGAATGTGTGATTATTTGACATCAAATGTCAAATAATGTAACTGAAAGAGAATGATCAATTTTAAACATTTAATACACCTAGAACATTTAATACACCTACTAACCAAACACAAGTAATCTTGATATTAATTTAGTTAGTAATATGAGTCCTACTCACACAACGTAGAGTCCAGGACTGTATTTAAAAGCTTTATTTTTTTTTTTTAATTGTCTACTATAGTCAAGATCTGGAGAGTGCTGTACCCAAACATTGCCTCTGCCTTGGCAATACTGTGTAGATTTGATGAATCACTCTGTTATACTGATAAGAGACTATGCAAAGTCTGTCAGGTGGAAAATACGGGACTGAAACCACAACCACACACTATTAAAACAATAAACTACATAGTATTATAATAAACGTATCAACTTTATTGAAAACGTGGTGCGAGTGCGCTCACCTGTACGTGAAGTGCAGTATGGCTTTGATGGCTGTTCCACCTCCAACGCTGATGTCTCCCTCAAATCCAGGAAGCAGAGGAATCACCACAAACACTCTGTACTTCTTCTGCTCCCTGCAAAGTGACACGACAACACATATACAATACCTTGCACATTCATGAATTATTTTATATTTGTTTTTCCTTAAAAAATATTGGAATTTTGCTGATATTTCCCACTGCTCTTGTTTGATAATAATGTAATGTATGCCATGTGGGACTTTTCAGGTATTAAGGTAAAAAGCTGAAATGTGCTCTTGGCGTGGTGGCACAGACCTGTGTGCACGCAGGATTCTGTTCACGATAGCATCACCAATCCTGTTATGGACAGTCTTCTCGTCGGCACAGCTGATAAAGAATTGGTTCTAAAAAGGCAGAAAAAGCAGATGGTGGCTCGGTATGAGGCGAGGGCTAAAACAGGTAGGGAGCTGGCAGGGAGCGGCCTCATGAAACCTCATGAATAGTACGTGTTGGCTTCGAAATCACTCACATGACATGTGAGGCAGAATCATCTGCCAAAACATTCAAAATTGAAAGAGAGGCCAATGTGAACTTAACTAACTAACTTAACTAAATGAATTAACTAAATGAAAGAAATTAACTGTATCTTTAACACTTTCATTGTATTTTTTACAAGAAATAGATGATACGACTAAAACTATTTAAAGATACAGTGTCCTTTTTTGTGAATCTAGAAACACAAAAGCTTAAATATAAATTGAAAATTAATTAAATGCATAGACAGATTAACATGTGAGGTTCAGCCACTGTGCTATGAGGTACATAGTTGACCAGTGGTGTGCAAAGATTTTTGAAGGGCAAGGGCAAAAAAATTGAAGGGCACCTACAGTGTATTTCATGTTTATTATATATAAGTTGTACATTATTAAAACTTAACTTAGTCTAACTGAATGACTCAAGGTAGTTTGTAGTGAGGATCACTGATCAGAATTGTGTAGATTTAGGTTGTAATAAAAGAACACACAGAGACATGGATGCAAGAAAAAAATAATTCCCTGGGCAGC
Organism: Eupleurogrammus muticus; assembly: GCA_036785175.1. Taxonomy (NCBI): domain Eukaryota; kingdom Metazoa; phylum Chordata; class Actinopteri; order Scombriformes; family Trichiuridae; genus Eupleurogrammus; species Eupleurogrammus muticus. The sequence goes on along the minus strand of JAYKQN010000007.1, from coordinate 19,731,670 downwards.
GGGGTACCAGATAATCTTTTAAATGCAGCTAGCATAAAAGGAATAGCATTTCCTGATCCCAGTAGAATCTGTAGAATGTGTATTTTCACTAACCACCCAAGGGGGCACTTTTACACATTTAAACAGGCATTGGAGCTTTTAAACAGGTAAAAAAAACACCCCCCCTCCCTCTTCCCGCCTATGTATTTAAATGCAGTAACCTCTATGTAGATATAATGCTCGCTGTTCTCGATGGTGTGGATGTAGGCGTTGAGGATGGAGTTTTCGCAGGTTCCAGTTGACCAACGATCAGCGGAGCGCAACAGCTGAAAAAAATAACAGATAAGAACTTGAAAAAGTTCTGTCACTGGATACACAGCAGCATTGCTTACATGTTCTTTTAATATACAAATTTCATCTGAAAGATGCCTACAATCTTTAAAAAAACACACACACACACACACAAAACAGACTGTATTACATGTCACAGAATTAACATCTAAGGGTTGAATCAAAAATGGTGACATTCATAACGAAAATGTAATCTGCTGCATTTACTTTTTAATTTTTTTTTTTTTTCCAGTTTTTAAGGTTGTTTCTATGACGGTTATCAAGTAGAAGAGCTAACCCTTTGCGCTTCTAGCAGAGCATGTGACGGCTGAGGCAGGTTCCCTAACAGCTGAATAAAAGGAGCAACCTGATAGGAAAGCTGAGGCATGATAGGGGATCAGGGGTTAGAGTTACAGACCACCGCCTAGTAAAGGATACGCATGGACATCCCCCAGGAATAAAACTCTTGTTATCCAACACTTACTGTTTGAACACTTCCAAAAAGAAGAATATTAAGTTTTTTTCAACCTCTGAAAGTTTGTCTAGACAGTTTACAAAACTTTCAAATACTCAAGCTACAATTCAAATTTAAATCAGCAGACTACAGAATAATCTTATATACTGCCCCCCCGAGTTTCATATTTCTTTACACAGTCTTTTTGCAGTGTTGATGAACTCTATGAGGTCTATTTGACTGCACTGGTCGGGTAGGAGGGGGCGCCTTGCTGCATTGTATGGTCCTTTTCTCCTCTTCTCCTCTTTCCATATACACACATGATTGAGTCTGTTTTATATCTCCATCTGGTTATAGGCGCTTTTGATCGCCCCATTCCTGTTCTCAGACAGTTTAATGTCTTTCACTGGACCCATGGTGCTTCCGAGCCGGAGGGGGAGTTTCACATATCAATGGGGGGGGGGGGAATCTTTCTCAATTCTTCGTGTCCATAGTAGGGGTAGGAGGGGTTCACAAAATCCAGGATTCGTTGCTGCTCACAGCTTTTGTGGTCACCTTTTTTTGGTTCCATATACGTTGATATGTTAATGTGAAATCAATCATGTCTTCAGCTTAAAACTGAATTTTGTCACAGTCTGAAGTTTATAGTAGATGAGATTCTGGGTGCAAGAAAGGAGACATTGATAGTTCAAACATGGTTTCATTTATTTGGCAAGTTTCTCTTTAACAAAGCAGCATAGGCTCTATCATCACTAGACTTAGTTCCCTATGTCTGAAATTATGTCTCTTCATACAGTGCAGGAATTGCCATGTTGCTGAAATATCTGTGGGAGGGGATTTTACATCATGTGCTCCAGCTCCAGTGCTTTAATCATAGAGCTGCACACTGTTGCACATTCGTCAACAACTTTCTGCTCCCACTATCATCCTAGGTCACTAAATGCAGCCACACTACAGACCTATGAAGTGCTGATTGTCATCTTCTAACTCTGGATCTTTCCTACTCACCAAACCCACACAAGTCTCCACAACAACTGACTATCTGCTGTTCATACGTCTACTATCTGCTACCGCAGGTTATGCTGCTTCTTCTTCTCTTTGTCACCTGCTGCTCTGGAGGGTAAATGCTTTGCCTTTGAGAAAAAAACTAAATAAGAAAAAGGAGCAGCTCATGATTATGAACCAAATTGTTCCTAAACTCATCCCTAGTCCATGGCTGCAGTCTGGTTTCTTTCCGAGATGGTGATCAGAGCTGTACATGGTGGAGGAAGCCTCTCCTGGACTTTAGGCCGGGGGTTCATGCCCATGCAGGGGCGATGCCATCGAGGAGACGCAGCTTCTTCACGTAGGTAGGCTTCAAGCAACCAAGTGGCAGGTATTGTGCTGAGTCTAGGTTCTTGGCACGGGTTGATCTCTCCCAGACAGGACAGGATTCCTCCTCTGAGGACTAGCACATGGCCAGAGCAGTCCATCCTAAAGAATGTGCTGTGGCTCCCCATTTGGGATTAGTCATTGGATGTTGTTTTGGGGGCTGACTTCATTTTGGTGTTTTTGATGTGTTCCTTATAGGAGGGGGTGTGGCCCAGGGTTACGCCAAGGTGGACAGGGTTGCTACAGCTCCAGACCATTTGATGTTTAGAGTTGGGTTCACTTCCTGGTTCCTGAGATGGAACCAGCAAACTTGGGTCTTTGCAGGGATTGTGTGTAGGTGGTTGCACTCGTAATAGAGGAGTAGCTCATCTAGGGCTGAGGTGAGGTTCAAACCTACTCTCTTGGGATGTTACACAGAGTTATTGCTGATATACTGTGCTGCAGCAATAAACGGAATAACCAGCTGATAATGTTGTAAGGTGTTTCATTATCTGCCAAAACTTATAACGTTTCAGCACTTTCATTACGTTATTGAACAGTTATTACAATACTGGCCTATAGACTTCTACATATATTGTATGGCCAATAATTGTCTTTTTTAATTGCCTGTTAAACTCGCCCTCATACAGGGGCAGCGTTGAGTTATTGTATGGATTCACATCATCGCGTTCGATACAAAAATCACATGAGAAAACCTCAGCTATAACACTAAATAAAGTATTTTTTATCGGGAGTAAAACACAATGTTAGTTTTTTTTTTTTTGCAATATTCTAACTATATTTGCTCTGTAACAGCAACATGGTGGTCACCTCACATGTTCTAGATTTCTTCTGATACCAGGTTTAAGTTCATAAGCTTTGTAGTTGTTGAGATATTCTATATTCATTGTGGGCACTTCAAGCTCAAGTGGTTAATGATGAATTAAATGTGTTAGTAATGACATTGTTTCTTGTTATCCGTCACATTTCCCATGAAGCCTGTAGCGAATTAAAGCCTTCACTTGTCCTGCCTCCTCTGTCCTTGGCGTGGCTCTGAGTGCATTTGTTTTCTCTGGCTTTACTCAACAGGATAAACATGTTGGAAGTGATTTTTGTCCCCCAGGCTTAACTCTTGTTCCGCCATCTGCTACTACAGCAATGAACTCGAAAAGCTCTAGCTGCATTTTTAAAAGCTAAAACAAAGACTCTTTGTTGCACTGTGAAAACATCCATCTGATTTCCTGCTCGGCGACTTGGTGACACACACGATGTAAAATGAAACCAGTCGGGCCTTCCAACCTTCTTGGCTAAGATCTTGTTTCTTTACAGTAATTACCTTGATGTCTGTGAATAATTATGTGTAGTCTGAGTTCTTATATAAAAGGTTCTGTCTCTGATTATAAGAACTGTTGGTTGAATGATGGATTGTTTAAAAAGCCTCTTTAAAGATCCCTGTCAGAGGTGTTGTTGTGTATCACTGCATCTACAAGTTGGACCCATCTTACTCAGTAAATGTTTTAATAGATCAATATGACTCTAGCTGGTTTGGTTTGTAATCCACATTTTTTTTGAGAATTTTAAATTCAGAACTGAGGTTTACATTATAGAAATTATTTCTCATCGTTACAATAATCATAAATAGACACATCTCTGAAGCAGATTTGTTCACTCACATGTTAAAAGAGTAAGAAAAAATCCCATCAAGTTGCATTTAAAACAGATAAACATGTGAGAACAATTAGCAATTACCTCACTCTGAACTATGCAACAAAATGTTAATAGCTGTAAACAGCTGTAAATATCTTATTTTTGGTCCAATAAGTCCAATATTGAGTAGCATCATCTTATTCCACATGCGGACAACGTATCTTATTTCAAGTTCTTTTTTCCTGATCTTGATCAATTTGGTCTTGTTTTAATAAAACAAGACTAACATTTTCCTAAAAATAGATTTAAATTGACTAAAACGAAGAAAAAACCCTGAAATAAGCAAAATTATCTGCCAATGGAATAAGATCATTCTACTCAATAAAGGACTAATTGGACCAAGAAAAGATATTTTAAATTGAGTTGAGATTTCAGTTTTTGAACTAATGGTGTTATTGAGACCACTTCTCATTGTTTTCATTCTTTCTCATTGTTTAAATAATCATAAACAGACACTTTTCTGAAGCATATTTGTGCACTGACATGTCAAAAAATTGGTTAAAAAAGTTGAAAAATATCCCTTTAAGATGCATTCAAAACAGATAAAAATGTGATTATTTTGTTATTGGTGAGTATTTTAATCTGAAGGCTGATATACTGCATTAATAGTGATTACTGATAGTCTATAGCCTCTTTATTGTTCTCTCAAATCGCACCATTTCCAACCCTAACCCCCAGACCCCCTAGGAGGGCGAGTTCCTGCCTTGAAATGAAATGATGCTCCTGATCCCTGTGGAAAAACATTTATTTGAAATGCTAATGCAGCGTGGGAACAGTCCTTGTTAAAGTGCTTTTGAACAGCAACACTCAGAGCTGAACTGATTTAATAGTGAGTGTTTTTATACACTTGTACGGTTTCAAAATGAAATGTGGCAAATCATTAAATTACACAGCATGTAAATGACCCATTAAGTAGAGGCTGTAAGTCGGCCGCACGTCGCCCGTTTTGTTAAAGAATATGTATCGGCTCATTCCTGATATCATGCTCATCCAGTTCTATAATAAAATCCCACATCACATACCTGCACTTTAGCTTTGTTGGAGCCTGGCACAGTGAATGAGAGTGAGTCAGCAGTGCAGAGGGACTTAGGGAGGAGGTAGGGGAAGAACGCGTCCTTGTACTTGTTTTTGAAGATCTAGAGAAATCAAATGAATGAAAGATAGAATGTTAACCTTATGTTAAAGGTTTCCTTGTTATTCTATATATCTACATACTATCGTATTTAAGGATACCCTTTAGGTAAATGTCTTGTAATAAACTGGTAATAAACTAGTAATAAAATGGTAATAAACTGGACTTCCTGGTGTCCACACATTGCATACCATATATTACACAATATGAAAAACATAATTCCACCAATTTACATCAGTAAAATACATAACCAGAAACCAAAAAAAAAAGAAAAACAAAGAAGCTAGTACAATTTTAAATTGCACTAATGTACAATAAATACCAGACAATTCAACACTTCAGTAATCCAGTAATAATCTAATTAGAGCTGTAACGAATAATTGATTAATCTATTAGTTATCAACTATTACATTAATTGGAAACTATTTTGAGTCATTTTTATGAAGAAAATTATTAATTGTTTTAATAATTTATATATTAATTAAGTATCAGAATAGTCATTACTAGCAGCCCTAAAGTAAAGATTACTGAAGAGCTGTTGTTAATGTCTAAAAAATACAGAAGTGTTTAAAGACATTTGCATTCAGTAATTTCAAAATTGTATTTGGAATCAGTCAAATAAGGAGGATGTTTACACCCGTATGGTATTTCAGCATTTAAACATTAAGGCCTAGCTGCTTTTTAACCTTCCTGTGTATCTGACCTTGGTAAAGTTCCAGCGCTGGATGAAGTGGCGGGCCACGTCCCTGGCAGCTCGGCCATGAATAGCTGCAGACAGATCACGCCATGGCATGCGCGGAACTTGAGTACGGTCGATGTTATCTGACAATCATATAAAACAAAAAAAAAAAACATTCCTTTCAACTCTTTGTGTAGAGACTCTCAGTATGTGTGTGTGTGTGTGTGTGTGTGTCTGTGTGTGTGAAACTAAAAGGAGATTTTTAGATAAGGTACCCGCGAATGGTCGGTCAAGTTGGGTCCAGTCCTTCCTGATAAAGTTGCTGTAGTCTTTGCCCAGCCACAGCTTGGTGTTGGCAGCCAGACTCTGGGGGTCCTGCTCTCGTGGCTTATCAGCTTCAGATGACTTCAGACCATCGGCCACACCATTGTCCTGATTAACACACGCATGCACACACAATTATTCTCAATCAAAAAGGCGTTGAATTATGAACATAAAATAGTAATTCTGACTATATATATATATATATATATATATATATATATATATATATATATATATATATATATATATATATATATATATATATATACATACACACAACCACAGATACATTAGAGGCCAGAAGTGGGAGGAGTGGGATAGACAGTGAATAACGAAATTATTTTTTTCAGTAATAGGCAATCTAACTAACTCTAATTACTTTTTCTTTCGGTATAATGCTGTGACCGTTACTAGGCCAAGCTAAAAGACGAGGGAGGGAGGTGTTGTTACAATCACGCCATCAAGCATCTGGCAACAGGTCAAAGTCAGGGTGTAAAGCTGTGTAAAAGTAGCGTTAAGTTCTGAACTTTAGTCAGTTTATTCCTCACCAACACAGGCTACTGTGGCTGTAGCCAACGCCAGAACAACAAACTACTGCAAACAACAAGTGCTGTGTTTTTCCTTATTTCACTCCCTTTATTGTCTTCCTCCAAGACATGTTAACAGACCCGCAGAAAGTTTTTCCCCAGTACATTTAAACTTAATGCAATGGTTACTTTTCATGGTAACTAGATACCTCTATCATGGAGTAACTCAGTTACAAACTCAAACAAATACTTTTTGGGAGGAATAGCTAGTAACTATAACTCATTACTTTTTCAAAGGAACATGCCCACAAGCTGTATACTATATATATAGTAAATGATAGGAAGCATGAAGGAGCATTAATTGATTGATTGATTAATTGAAATAAAGCCAATAAAGCACCATCTTACTGTTGTGTCTCGCTTGGGTTCCGCCTCCGTTTCAGTGACAGTGACGTCAGTCGAACCGAGGTCGGTGAGCAGGTACTGGCTGTTGTCCCACCGCCCAAACGCCAGGTCAAGGCCGCCCACAAACGCCACGGTTTGGTCGATCGCCACCATCTTTTCATGGTGAGCCCACAGCACCACCACAGACGACACGTGGTCAGGGTGTCGCATCACCTGTTGATGTCCAAGAAATTCACCCGAGAGAACCCAGGCTCAGTTATGTTTTTTCTTCATCTGGCCAATAACGTAATAAGTTATTATGTTATCCTTTTAGCATTTGAATATGCAATTGGACCGTTATTACATTATTAGTCTATTACATTTTAAACAGGGAAAATGTATTCCATTATGAGCTGCTACAGGTTTTTCAGGACTATTTTAAGGTTAAAAGAACAAAATCCAGCTGTAATAAGTCAGCCCTCTCACATCTGTCACATGACCACAACAGGTTATTCAGTATATGTCATTCTGGGCCTTCAAGTTAAGATGATGAATGTTCCAGAACATTCAAAGGGGCAGTGACAGTTTCACTGTGGCTTCCTATGGTTTGAAGCCTAATGAGATATGCTAGAGTCGTTATTGTGCACATAAACGCTGCTGAGAGGCGGCAGACCTTGATGTTTGGATGCATGTTCATGAGCGTCCTCTTGCTGTGCTCGCTGTTGATGCCCAGTGCGATCTCCACTTCTTTGTAAAGCAGAACACACACTTTGACTCCTTGTTCCTGCACAAATCGGTTCACAGAGAAATAAAAATAAATAAATAAATAAAGAGGGACAAAGGTGAAGTTAGAACCCACTGTGAGTTTAAAATTCTAACACTTACTGCTTTGCTAAAAAAAAAATATAAATAAATAAATAAAAAAAATTGCATAATAAATCCAGGTCCAGGTATTCAGGGAGTTTTTTTTTAATACAATATATATATATATATATATATATATATATATATATATATATATATATATATATATATATATATATATATATATATATATATATGTGTGTGTGTGTGTGTGTGTTAGTCTGTTATCTTAAAACAAGACTAAATTAAACTAAGATAATATAATAAGATAATTCGACTCAATATTGGACTTTTGTACAAAATACAATATATTTTCACCTGTTAATAATTCAGTTTTGGCAGTGTGAGCTGATATGTGTTGCTGTATTTTTTATGGATTTTTAATTATTTCAACCACAATGAACTAATGGTTTTATTCATCAAACCTCCTCGAATGCCTAGAATTATATTTCTTATGCTATTTCTTTCTGGTTTTAAATTGTCCGATCTTTGGGGAGATATTTTGGGATATGAGCTCCCACTTACAGCTTTGCGTTTGAGGATGTTATCCAGGCGCCAGTAGTTTTCAGTGGCTGGTCTCTTCAGGAAAATCTCAGGGCTGAGCCTTTGGGAAAGAGGTTTGTGGTACCATTTCATTTTTTTAACTGATAAATTTACAAAAATAAATGCAGTTGTTGCTGACACTCACCACCAGTCTGTGATGAAGATTTCCTCCTTGGCTTGTTCAAGAGCGTCAGCAAGGTCTGCGAAGTAGTCGCTTCCATTCACGTACCTTCACACGACCACACCAAAAAACACACAGGGTCAGTAAACTAAGTCAAACACTAAAGTTGCAAATCTCGGACGGACGCCGGGATGACTGACCATTTGGTGAGTGTGTTCTCCCTCGGCTGAGCGAAGCCCTTGAAGCGCTGCTCTTTGAGATAATCACAGTTGTCGGCCAGCCGGTTGATTTCATGACTCCACCAATGAGCTTGTCTGTAGCTGCTGCATTTGATGACCAGACTCCTGACAGAAAACAGAAAGCCACACATGCAATTTAACATGAACCCACATATTTCAGTCATTTTCAATACCCACGTATTCCTCATGAGGGTCTCAGGGGTCTGCTGGAGCCAATCCCAGCACAATACAGGTGAGAGGCAGGACACACCCAGACAGGTACCAGCCTATCTTGGAGCACACATACATATCTACAGGCAATTTTGAGTCTTGAAATAACCTCAATATGTTTCTAGATTGTGGAAGGAAGCTGGAGAACCTGGAGAGAATCCACACAGACACGGGGAGAACATGAAACTCCACACAGAAAGATCCCAGACCAAGGACTTGAAGCTGTGGCTTCTTGCTGTGTGTGATTGAGAATCACGTCGCTGACAATCGGCCAGAATCAAGAGAAACAAAAGAAACATATGATATTCACCACATTCTCCACATCTTCCCTAAAACTGTTTCTGTCTGTCATTTCGTGAGATGACTCTTTGGCAAATGTGTCTACGTTTCTCAATAAATTCTTCTGTGAGTGTGCGTTGTCTTTGTTGACCAGAGTACTGTGCTTTTTTTAAGGTTTTGATTGTCTTCAAGGTGAATATATTAGACCTAACAAACATTTCCTCCCTTTAGCTGTGTTTAATCAAACACGGCAAAAAAGAACACCGCGTATGATCAGGCCTAAAATGTTCCTTCTTGAATTGAAGATTGGAAAAAAAATATATATATACCCACTCCTTTTTAAAAGCTAGGGGTCACCCAGACAATTTTGTGTATTTAATGAAAGGTCACACATTTATTGATAAAATGATTTGCAAATTATTAAAAAATATAGTCAAGACATTGACAAGGTAAAAAAAAATTCATTATCTAAAATAAGAATTTTCTCCTTCAAACTTTGCTTTTGTCAAAGAATGTTTCATCTAAGCAGCTAAACAGTTTTCAGCTGCACTAAAATAATTGCACAAAGGATTTCTGACAATCCATTAGCCTTTAATGAAATTGTGTAATAGTGTATTTCTGATTATTGTAATGTTACATCATTGGAAAAAACAGTGCTTTTCTTTCAAAATTAAGGATACAATTTCTAAGTGGCCCCAAACTTTTGACATGGACAAACTTACCGAGTGAAGTTCTCAATGCAGACTCCGTACTTTGTGTCGGTGTAGGCGCGTCCCACCTTCACTTTAAACTCAGGGTCAAAGAGCAGCACGAAGTTGACGTAGCCGTTGTCCCGGTTGACATACATCATGAAGGAGTCCTTCACCGCCAGCCAGCGGCGCGACCAGCGGAAACAGAACTGATGGTGGCCGATGCAGTTCAGGCCCTGGATCCTGTGCCCCCCTGACCTCTTGAAGATAGGCCCCTCCCTGAGGAAAAAGTCACACACATCGCATAATAAACCTCTGTCCGCTCATTCCTCCTTTTTCTGTGTCTCCTCGCTCACACGTGAATATTCTATCCTGCTTACAAGCCTTTGGGTCCGAGATCAGTGATGAAAGAGAGAGCGCTGACTGAGAGGAACTCCAGCTGGGAAAAAAAAGAGGAAGAGGAAAGATAACTCATCACACTACAGGACATCTACTTTACATCTCTGCTGTATTCTGTACTGTAAATGATCAAATAACAGCTGGGGAGATTTCCTCTGTATTTTACCACAGAAAGTTTGAATTTCATGTCTTATTTTTTTATTTTTGCTGCACCGGATAATCATCTGTCATTTGGTCATTTACAGTATGTTACACAGAGCGTGTCTGTGTTTCAGTGTTTTTACCATGCTGTGGTCGTTCCTACAGAATGCGTTTTCCAGCAGACCATTCAGGTACTCCTCAAGGTATTTCTGCAATTAAAAAAAGTGATTAAAATTTTAAAAGTAACTTGAAATGCACACACACACACACACACACACACACACACACACACGTCTGTGCAATGAGTCACTAAAATTGCCAAAAACTGTAGGAATTTCATGAATTTGTCTTTTGTGTTGTTTAGAATTGATAAATCTCAATAAATGTGCATATCACTTACAAATCTATATTTGTTATTGTTTGGTGTAAAAAAAAAAGTGAAAAGATTTTTTTTATTTAATAATTGTTGTGATAATAGTAGGATATTTAAGACATTTAGCTGATAAGAATGGAAAGAATAAAAAATACATATACACACACACACACATATATATATATATATATATATATATATATATATATATATATATATGCATTTTATCTGACCAATGTGTTGCATATGATTTCTTTATTTCTTTATTTTCAAATTCTTATATTTATTTATTTATTTTGTATGTATATATTTTCAATATTTTTATTATTATCATTATTTGTATTACTGTTGCTATTATTGAATTTACTTCTTTTGCATCTTTTTTGTGTTAACTATCTCTTCCATAATAGTTTCTATGTAATTTGGTACATGGTGAAAATGTAATGTAGTGTGTCATTGCTTTAAAAGTAAACAATTAAAAAAAAAAAAAATATATATATAGTAGATTATATAGTAGATTTACAAAAATGTCACAGCAATTGTGTAGGTCCAAGTATCTGAATCTTTATAACCTAGTGTTTCCCATTAAGACACATGCTGCTCATGCTTTATCTGATACCATTTTGCTGGAGGTCCTCCTGGTCCGTTCAGTCCCGTGCAGGCTGGGCATTTCCTCTGACATGGCTCTGAGCTGCTGCCTATCCTTTGTAAATCTGTGGGAGAAATTTGAATATTCAAAACTCTCAGAGATTCACAAATCTGACGACAACCGAAAAAAGCACGGACCAGATTTTCAACATGCAGATTTATCATGAAAGGTTCAAACAGACGTGTGACACCGACCTCGCCAGAGGCAGCAGATGAATGATCATCTTGTGCTTGTAGAGGTCTCGATGCAGCTCCTGGAAGTGCTTGTACTTCCTCTTCACCGTCCACTGGAACTGGCCGTGTGTTAGAAACACTGTGTACAGGGTCCCTACCCGGACCTGGGGGGCAGGATAGAAACGTCAGACAAGATACCACACACTGCAGTATTATTTCATCACAGACAATGACTGGGTTAAAAAGGCCCATTCTTTCATTTTTCTAGTTTTTAATCAGCACTGTAGATGACCAAATAACAGCCCAACAGATCAGCTGTTTATTTGAGAACAGGAACAGGATATTAATTCCCTCCTGACAAAATTTCTTGCTCAGAACTAGAAAAATATGGTAATTTACTCAAACTCTTAGGTACATCATTTTTTTTGCTGCACTGAAGCTATTGCGATCGACAATTAATCAATATATTATGGAAAGAGTGTACTTTACCATCACTGGAGCTTAGTCAGGATTGTTAAAGGGGACCCGGTGGTTAACACATATATATATATATATATATATATATATATATTACTATTTTATGTTCATTTATAGTGTGGTTCAAAATCTAAATAAATTTCTTAATTACAGGAGGAAAAATTAAGGAATGCTTCCTATTATTTTAACTTCCTATTTAGAATTAAAGTGGTGTATATTTGATTCACTTCAATCAATTTTACTTCAGTTTTTAAAAGCACTTACTTTTTTTTCTTTTACAATTATTGTCTGTTGTGAAAACAATAAAAACAAGGATTTTTAGACAAAAAAAAAAACACTAAATATATTTAAAATATGTTCTTAATATTTGAGGCATTCAGTCTCATCAAACTCATCTTTGGTTCAGACAACATGGTTAAATTTATCCATCTGTATTTCAAGCAGCTATTTCACTGACATGCATAAATTTGGATAAACCAGACTAACCAGAGAATGCAGGCAGGAGGACAAAGGAGAAACATGCCACATTTAACTCAGCTTACTAAGGTACATTAGTTAATGTAATCATACATTTCCACAAGGAGTCATGCAACATCCTCCTGGCTCGGCACTGACTTCTACAACAGAGAAACTCATGCTTTTAAGACATAAATGTGCATGCAGTACCTGCAGCTGGAGGGTTTATAAAGAAGAGTAGAGTGTAAAAGTAGATATGTTATTGGGCACTTATAAAGCGGGCTCCTGAGAACACAAATAGTTGTTGTTATAAATAGGCCCCGGCAGTAAAGTAGTAAGGACAGTTCCAGACACACACACACTTCCTCAATATACACAAAAATGTGATCACCTGTTCAGCCAAAAAGATTTAACAGCTATAATTAAAATTATTCTCAGCACAAAACAACTCCCCATGTAGTCTCCAGCCTGTTTTTCTCTAACAGGCTCGTAAACAAGAAGTTAAACCCACAGACAGAAAGACAGTATGTCCTCAACATTTAAAGGCCAGAGAAACTCCCAGCCTTTCCACAACTGCAAAAGTACAACGTGGACATCACTTCTTAAATAAAATAAAAGCTCATCAGATGTACCTTTGAGCGGGTGGTGTATTTCTCTGTGTTGTCCACTCTGCATGTGATGGGGATACCGGGCATCAAGAATGGAATACCCTCCTCTTTTAATTCTGGAAGTCGATGCACCACCATGAACGGACGGCCCTCTGCATTTGGGAACATTCGAATATTTCACTGAACTTTCTTGTTCATCAGAACATCGGTAACACAATAATTATCTGTTATAACTAGTTAAAAGATCAATAGTTAACTGTTACTTATTATTGACTTGTTTTGAAGTGTTTTAACCGTTTGTTAAGGATTTTGTACCCATACCTTATAGATAGTAGAGAAAATAAACTGTTAATTGTTTAGTTATAAATGACTTGTTAAATAAGAGTTTAAGGAGATACAACTGTGACTTAAAGTTAATAGAAAAATTACAAGCTGTTAGTTACCGAGTTATAAATGACGAAACCGTATGTTAATGATTTATAACTATACCCTATAAATCAGTGATAGATCATGAACAAGTTATTAGTGAACTACTTACTAATGACTTACTAAAGTGTAAATAGTTTATACATGTTATTGTGACATTATTTCAAAGTTTGAACTATTCCTCATTTACTAACAGTTAACTTTAGAATAACACCCCAATAACATATATTAACTATTAGCTGTTAACTAACAAGTCATTAGCGAGTGAAACATTATTAATGGTCTATTAACTATCTGTTGTTAGAAATCCTTAATAAACTGTTAACAACATATTTGTCATTAGCCCCTCATTATAAACAGTTTACTAATGATCTATTAACTTGTTATAACAGATACCTATTATAAAGTGTAACCAATATATCTTATACTAAGGCTTTTTCTCTCCATACCAGCACTGGACATGAGGGAATCCACCTCATCCGGACTCAGGGTTTGTGGGTTGTGTTTGAAGAGTCTCCTGCCCAGGTTGTGGGCCGCCGAGCTCTGAACCACCGGCTCAATCAGATCCTCCGGAGACGCCATCGTGCTGTTGATGCAGCTGCTCTGGTGGGAAGCCAAAAAATAAATAAATAAATAAAAGAACACAGAGAATCTATGCAACTTCCCACTTGTAAAAAGTCACATGGGGTCCAAAAAGCTAGTAAAGTATCCAGCGAAGTAAATCAGCAGACACTAATTGTTTTCTTTGGATGCAGCAGGATCATTTACAACCCTATAACTCCACGGACAGAAAGACCATATTCACTGCAAAAACTCAAAGGGGAAAATATCTTTTTTTTGTTACAATTTGTTGTTTTGTTCCTGAGGGTTCCTCCGTTTTTCTCCCTGTTAAAGGGTTTTTTTAGGGAGTTTTACCTTGTACGATGTGAGGGTCTAAGGACAGGGGATGTTGTGTTGCTTTTGTACACAATGTAAAGCCCTTTGGGGCAAATCTGATTTGTGATTCTGGGCTATACAAATAAATTGAATTGAATTGTTGCTGTTGTACAAACTGTAAAGCCCATTGGTGCAAAAGTGTCATAGAACCTTTGTAGCTACAGTTCAGACAAGATCATCTACTCTCTAAAGTCTAATCGCTAATGATAATTATTTGAGTTGTTTTTAAACACAAACCTGTGATTATTGAAAGTTTTGGGTCAGTGACCAATCAGATTTGGCAAGATGAGAAAATGTACATTTTGTGATCATGTTGATTTGTATAATTTTCTAATCATGATTTTGTTCAGTTTTTGATTCAAAATGTAAAACTGTTTAACCAAAAAAGAATGATGAATTTGAAATATTTAATCCATCTAGAATATAAAAATAGTGGATACCATGTTTTTCATTTTTAAAAACTTTAAGACAATTAAACTATCTGGTACAAAGTTTTTTAGGGTTACACCACATGACAGTTTAGGCATTGTCCCTTTTTTTTAAATGTTTGATTATTATTAGCAATGCGTTTGTAGACCATCGGTCTCATTGAGTAAATAGAATACGGCTGTTTGAGCACTAATAAAAGAGGCGTGGTTTCAGTTTTGCTAATGTGTGTAACTGCAGCATCAAGAGATGGAGCACGAAATGGGAGTCAGACGTCTTTGTGCAGCTCTATTGACAGAAATAGTGCAACTACTAGGGAAATATTCTGACAGTACAGGCAGCTTCTTAAAGAGAATCCGATCCTTGAGGATAGCGACATGATCATGATAAGATGGAGAGAAGCGTTCAACGGGAGTTCACCTTACAGCAGACAACAACACAACATCCGTATCACGTTTAAAAGGCTGAAAAACATAAAAGACAATGTGACGTGGTTTCAGCCAACAGCAAATAAAAGGCTGTACGCTGTGTGTGTGTGTGTGTGTGTGTGTGTGTGTGGGCAGGCAGAACAGTTTCTTTGAATGATGGTTTCCCCGGCAACAGGGGAAAGGAGGGAGGGTTTCAGAGGGAGACAGGAAACAGGCCTTTGTTTGGAGAATGTGAGATGATGGAACATCTAAGAAGCACATAATAAATAAATAGTGTACCTCAAACCAGCAAAAGATTATGTTTCAAATAAAAAAGCTAAGCTTTTATACTTTACTTTACTTATATAACTGCAGCTTCACTATTCTACTGGCTGCTATTAACACATTATGCTGTGTATGTCTCATGCATTACATCATTATTATCACTCTTGCTTTTCTTTGTCTGAGCTTCCTAATATTTGTGGAATTTTAGTTATAGATGTGAGATAATTTGTAGCCGGTCAATGAGGGAAAAAGTTGCACCTGCCAAATATAGAATGTATTGTAAAAAGTCACAAATTTGGAAAAAATATAACATTCTCTAATAAAGAGACAATTCAGAAACCTGTTCTAGGAATAGCTAACTAAGAATGAAAATCTTTAAATAAATGTTTACAGACAAAAACATTTCCTGGAACTGTGTGCACATTTGCACCTTCTCCTCCGGGTGATTTCAACAAAATGTGACTGACTGACAACCTGATCAGTGTTTCCCGCCACATGCATTTGGAGGCACTGTAATAGAATAATCTGTAAATTCCACGTCAGCAACTCTACTGAATGTAAAAAAAAAATAATAATACAGGAAACACTTTGGAGAACACTAATGAGATTAATGCAAGTAAGAAACATAATCCCTTACTGAGAACTCTATGGTATTTTGTACTTGCTAAAACCCGTATTAAGGTCATTTATGGGACAATGCCAAACCTGTTATGTGGTGTAACCCTGACAACTCAGTATCAGATAGTGTAGATAGTGAAATATTCTGACAGTGCAGCAGATCTGATCCTTGAGGAGAGCAACATGATCGTGACAAGAGCAAAAGAAGCGTTCAACGGGAGTTCAACTAACTGATATGGTGCAAATGTGCACAAAAATCCAGGACGTTTTTTTTGTTTGTTTGTTGGTTTGTTTTTAAACATTTATTTAAGTATTTTCCCTATAATCAAACATTCAGTACACAGCCATCCCAGTTACGGCTTTACACACACAGAGAAATATATAATGTATAATTCTAAAAAAGAACAAAAAAAGAGGGCAAACAAACAAAGTAAAATACACAGAAATAGAGAGTGTACAGTTATAAAGAACTTTACCATTTTCCAAATGTAGCACAGACATCAGCTCATATGTTAAATCCAGGAGGTTTAAACCACTATGAAGCTTTTCTTGGTGAACATATTTGTGACTTTTTAAAACACATTATATATTTGGCAGGTGCAACTTTTTTTTACCCCACATTGACCGAATTACGAATACAATTTATCTCACATCTAAAACCAAAATGCCACAAATATTAGGAAGCTGAAACAGAGATAATGATGTAATGTATGAAAAATATCATAATAATGTTCTCAGTCAGGGATTATGTTTCTTACTTGCATTTTTCTCATTAGGGTTTTTTTTCCTATTTTTTGCATCCATTGGGGTTGCTGACCTGGAACTTAAAGAGCATTTTATTACAGTGCCTCCAAATCACATTTTGTTGAAACAATCCAGGGGGAGAAGCTTTTTAAAATTAAAGACACATGCTATCAACTAGTTTCATATTCTTGGTGGATTCATTATATAAACATTTGACATTTTGTGTCAAAATGCTTTTTAAAACTGTGTTCTAAAAAAGTTCTTGCCAAACATGACTTGTCACTGACTCTTGCACTTTAATAGAGTTTTCTTTTTTAACCATTTTAGCCATGATAATCAACATTAAACTTGTCATTTAATTTCACTTCCAAGTTTTTGTTGATACAGATATGTTGACAAAACATTTCTTTCTCCTCTATTCAGCGTTTTTTTTGCATTTGATACATACATCATGTGTTACACAGATATGCGTGAGAAAACTCTAAATACTGGATAAAAAATGTGGAACGGACACTGATCATGTCGCACATACATATGACACAAAGAAATACATTATGTTGATGGTTTGAAAAGGGCTACGTTGACTTTAGAGACGATTTTTTTAAAAAACATTTTCTTTTTTTTCCTGTTGGAGTGAGTATTTGTCTACACTGTTTACTCAAGTTTTCTAACTGTGAAATATGACGCCACCGAGGCTCCTAAACACCAACATGAGCCAGATTATCCAGAAGGGAGAAGCTTCAGCCCAAAGCCAAGATGTGTAAATCTGCGTGTGTGTGGCAGCCTTTGTTCTACAAATCCTCTCAATGTTGTTGAGTTTTCTGCCAAGAGCAAAGGATAGTTTCACAATTCTTCATAATCTGAATTAGAAACAGCTGCAGATATAAACAATGGCAGAAGTCTCATGAGAGTTGGTATCAGCCACTGAGCTCATTTCACATCCTAATGTGATGCCAATGTGATGGTGGATTGAATCTATGTTTTCAGCAAAAATCAAAGTTCATCTGAGGTTATTATGTGGTTTCAGTTATTAAACTTTGTATATTCCAGTATTTGTAACAGGAAGTTCCCCATTTATGGCCCTTTATACCTACTCCTGCTAAAGAAAAAAACAGAAACAAGGATTTTTATACTAAATATATCATCATGTTACCAGATTTGACCAACTTTGACCACTGGAGCCTTCAAGAAACTAAGGAAAACATTTTTATGAAGTACAAGGACTGTGGATTTTTCCCACCTTCGGTTATATTACACACAGGAATAATCACAGCAAGAAAACCCTTGTCTTAATGTTCATTTATGCACATGATTAATGTTTTTTAACCTATAAAGCAGTAGAGAAAGTAATAGACAAATTTGATTTGATGTAAAAAAAAATACCTTGGGGCCATAAGAATAAATTCATCCAAAGAGCAGGTGAGATATTCTTTTTCAATGTGTCCACTAACAGTTCACTAAAGCCCAGAACTTTTCACTTATAGATAAACATATATATAAAATACTATTGATCAAAAACATTTGTCTCAGTAATAAAACATTGTGTCTCAATACAATTGCGAATATAGTTATAGATTTTCTGTCTCATCACTCAATACCCCAAAACTTCAACTTAATAACTTAATAATGTACAATTACACACCAACTCTGCTATAACAGTTATATAAAAGTTATAGTGATAACTTCATACTGTAGTTATACCTTCTGTTATAACTATATAGTATTCTAGGTATACTCTATAGTTATATATTTATACTATAGTGTTATATAGTAATACTCTATAGTTACACTATATAATTATATAGGTATAACAGAAGAAGCAAAGTTATGGGCTTTAGTGAGTTGTTTTCAAAAAACAAATAAAAATATGTGTATATCTCTGAAACAAATGCTGATCTGACTTGTCTCTTTGGATGAATTAATTCCTATGATCCTTCTGTACTTTTACACCAAAACAGAACATTTCACAATTTGCACTAAAATGTCCTTTAACTACTCTACTAAAGCCCCTATGAGGAGGATTTGAGGATTTCGGACTTCAGCCAATTCCCAGTGAAGGATTAAAACGCATTACAAGTACATATTATAGCAAGCATATGGGGCTTTAAATCATCAGTGTGACACCAGCTGACTCTTGTCTTTACAGCTGAAGCGAAGTTTGCACCATGCTGCCATGTGTACTCTGGGTGTGGTCAGTTCATATCTCACCATCACCACTGCTGCAACAGGGTTTTAACCAGGAGAGAAAAGTGAAAGGTGTTTGAGGGAATGTGGTTTCTTATCTGATCCGAGCATGTTATGATCCTAAATTACAAAATGTGAAGCAGATCCTGCACCTGATGGGAAGGTAAAGGTGTAAGTGTTGATTGTCAAAAACATAACCCTACACAGATGTCTGTCCCAGCTGCTCCAGGAAAAATGTATGTTTGCACATGTGCAAAAACAACACCACAAGATAATGCCCTTTTTTCCCATATAGTGCAACCGTGTGAACACAACATACAGGGAAGAAAGTGCCACCAAATGACAGGATGCGAATATCTGTCATAAACTCCAACAGACACACAGTGCTGAGTCAACCCGGACAACATCGGATTTCCCCCAGAATCCGCTGTATTCTGTCGCCTAAAAATAGTCCCTTCCTGCCTGATTCATTGCGTATTTCTTCCTCACTTGACATGAACTCTTCAGATAATTCATCGCACACTCTTGCGGGAAAAAAAACGCACTTTTGCGGCATGTTTTATAATCAGATGAGAGTTTGGAAGAGTTACCGTTTAATCACAATAATAAATATATAGTTAGTATAAGTTACTGTATGCATTTAGAGAGAGAGTGAAAAGGCTAAAGCCTTCGTTTTGGCGTCTCCACCCAAATCCCCTGTGGACACACACACACACACACACACACACACACACACACACACACACACACACACACACACACATACATACAACACCGCATTCCTCAAAGAAACTTTAGCAAACCACGCATCAGCTGACTCCCACCGCAAACCGTGTCAAACCGATCAAAGATAACACAGACGTGCGTTCCGTCACGTCTCTGCGGGGTGAATGCGGGAAAGAAAATCCACACCTGAACGATTTCAGTCGGAATCTAGTACGAGGAGGAGCGGGTGGGGGGAGAAAAACGCGTCCGGCTGCGGCCCAGCAGTGAAAATATTGACTTACTCGGTTTCGGACGTTTGGGCCACGGATCAGATCACGCAACTTCTCCACATGCGGGACGCGGACAGTTTTCCACGGATTAAAGGTGATGGTTCATCGTGTCCTCGGCCAGCTGTTTTTTTTTCATAGAGGAGGGTTCATTAGTATTCTCTCTAGGTGATGTACTAGTCCCTCCCATCCGGTGTCCAGCGGGACAGGGGAGGAGGAAAAGGGAAGGAAACATGTTGAATGTAGCTTTACCACACGGGCCAGGTTTAAGAAATAAATTAATTAAAAAATCTACGGTGCCTTTGGGCTTTTATTCATGTATTTATAACACTGATAATGGTATCGTGAACAAAAACGTATCCGCGTCTGTTGTTAGGAAAACTCCCAACAGGCAAAGGAAGGAGGATTTGATTACTATTGAGTTCAAACTCTGATAAAAGTCGGATTCAACAGACCAACATGTCCCGACTCGGCGCCATCAGTAAGAAACACTGGAATGTTCCTACATTAAGGAGCCGCTGCGGTGGACAAGTTAACGCGGATGATATCGCGAGATCTCCGGTTAGTGTTTTCAAAATAAAATCATTCACTTATCGACTTTTCTTTAAAAAATAATTAAGGAACGGCGCGTGACTTGTACTTCATTGAAAGTGTTTCATTGAACTTCAACAGTCTTTGAACTGTTGAATATATATGTATTTCGTTAAAAAATGACACAATCAGCAGAAGCTTTAAACGTTTTAGCAAACAAGACAACCGGAAGTAGGCTTCGTGTGCTAGCTTTAGCCAAAAAAAGATAAATATATTTTTAAAAAAAGCCTAAACTTTCTTTTACTTTAAGTTGATACAAAATATATACTCTCTCTATATATATATCCATTTCCTATAAGATTAAAATATCCTCTCCAGATATATTTAAGATGTAGCCTTTCATAAAAAAGACTTTACTTTAAAAAATACATTTAAATCAAATTCACAATTAACAAAATTGATATTACTTCAGGAGATTAATGTTAAACCAGCTTTTAGCTCTCTGCATGCATATTATTCTGCCAGTGACGCTCAAATATTCACCTAGGAACAAGAAGAACAAGAACAACACATGTGTTGACTGGAGGGTTTTAACTGTTATATTAACATGTGTTATTTTTAGTTATTTTTGACTGCACTGAAGTTAGTGGCAAGAGGTTGCAAAGTTGATCAATTAACTGATGAGTTATTTAACTATTTATTATCTCTCTTTGTGTTCTATAGTATCAACCTCCAGCACATGCCAAGATAAATTCTAATCAATGTTTTTGTTGAAATGATGATAAATGATTGATTCTATTGAAAGCTGAAGCCTGCCTGGTGTTGTTTTCTCAGGAGTTTACCTGAGGTTCATTCATGCAACGCAATAAAGAGGCAAACACTCCCAGCGTGTTATCCAGCCAACACGTCCTTTCCACAAAAGTTTTATCTTTTTATGACATAAAGTATGTATGAGAAGGATAAGCAAAGACTAAAATAACTTTTAGATATCTTTATTATATTGTTTTATTTAAAATATTTACTTTAGGTGGGGTTCCACTCAATCTTAATAAGCTTGTAGTGTCTGTTATGACATGTATATATATATATATATATATATATATATATATATATATATATATATATATATATATATATATATATATATATATATATATATATATATATATATAAAGGTTTTACAAGCAGAATGATTCTTTATGAGTGGACAGCTGATAGATAATTTACACTCTGTAGTATGTAGGAAATAAGGCCTGTGAGTTTGATGTAGTGGAGTTGTTACACCACACGAGGGTGATCAAGCTTTCCTGCATTAAAAGGGACATAAACCTCAATACCAGCAGATGCAGCACTGAAACTGGACAGAAATCAAAAGTCTAATTGACCTAAAATAACCAACTTTATGTTTTATTACACTGGGAATTAGATACAATTTTCAAAATATTTTCAATGGATACATAATAATAATTACTCCGGTTTCCTCCCACAATACAAAAAACATGCTCAGGTTAATTGGTAAACTCTAAAACTTACCCAATACAGTTAATCCTTTTTTTTCCCCACATACGCACTCCTTGATCACAGCTAAACATAGAAAGACATAAGATAAACTTAAAAGGAAAGAAATTTAAGTAATTAAACATATTGGTTATGCGTGTTTGATCATGACTTCATGAGAGTTTTTTTTAGGTGTATTACATTACATTTACACTTCTAACTGAGCATATGTAATTACATTTTCTCAGGAGAGGGACAAATACAATAGCATAATACAATTATCCATATCATTTCTATCTTATGAACGATGTCTGTCATGCATACAGATCGATATTTTTATCTTAATATGAAATTGAAGATTAAGGAACCTTTTTCTAAATTCATGGGTTTATATCTTTTGTAGCCAAAGTCAATTTAACAAGTCATGATGCATAAAATAAAATATTTATTTAAAAAACATGGCACAATAATATCAAGACAATATCCCTCCAGAGCCATCTACCTTTAACAAGAAACCTTATAAATAAGTTATCGTAGGAAGAATAAGGCTGTGATTCAGTCTGGCTCAAGTTACATGCACGGTTACTTCAAATAAGACATAGTACATGCAGAAAAAAAAACTATTTAGACTTCAGCAGAATTTTTTTTACAGTGTGTGCATAGATGGTTTAATTGTGGGCCTGTAAAAGCTGGGAAATGTAACACACAATATGTAAAAAATATATATTCATCACTTAATGAACCTTCTTTAATTCCACTTAGTGACTCCATGTAATACAAAACAACACTATGATTGTTCTGTTTTAAAAGTTTCATCACTGTAGCAGAAATACATTTCTGAAGCAATTTCCATCAACTATAACCTGGACTTTAATTCACACAGTTTATACTGCAAAACAGACAATAATTATTGCACAATTGTATGTATAATATTGTCTTTTATAATGATAGTGATGCTGCATGTTATTCTAATGCTGACAATATAAAACAATACTTTTCTTTAAATGGACCTGATCCACCCACTTATTGTGTCTGCAGAACTTTTACTGAGATGAAGAACTAAGTTGCTGTTTGTATGAAATCTCTCAGCTGCCCAAGGATAACTCACGATGACCAGTGGATACAGACATTTTCAGTGTTGAATCTCCCTTATTAAAGCCTTAACTCAACTCTGATCCTGAGTCCAGGAGTCAATGAGCAAGACTGCTCAGCTTTATAGAAGCATGAGGTACAGTGTCCCTTAGAAAGGTTTCATCAGAGTTAAAGGTGTTAAAAAAATAAAGGTTTAACTTGGGACATATTTTTTGGTCTGTCCAGGAAATGGAAATTCTGGTGCCTGGTTGAAGTGTCCAGTTAGGAAGATCCCCACGGTGCCGATGATGAAGAGGAGAAAAGCAGCCCAGAAACACACCTTATCAATCATCTTCCCAATCAGCACCCAGCTCTCAATTTCCTTTATTTGGCAAAAAAAAAAAATAACGCACAATTAAAGAAACCAAGAAAACAGGTGGCATAAGAGAAGTATAGAAAGTACAGAAAATATGTAATATATAGTAGGGCTGCAAAATGATTCTGTTGATTATTGAAACAATGAATCGATGAGTTGCTTGTTTCATTAAATGCCCTAAAATGGTGATTACTGTTTCCAAAAGCTAAAGAATTACCTAAGTTGTCAAAACTAATTGCAAAATTGAACAGCTAATCCAGTTGTGATGTCACAAATCATCAGGGCTGCAACTAACAACTATCAAGATAGTTAATTAAGATATAGATTGTTGAAATTAAATTTAAAATTGTTTGGTTCATATGATGGTGTAAAATGTAGATCACTGGGAAACCCTGATGGCCAGAAGATCAATAACCATTAGCCCTTAAAATACTTTTTTGGGTTAATTCATTAAAGTACTATCATCAGAATACTTAACTGTATTTTAGGGCTGCAACAACCAATGCTTTTATAGTCAATTAATCTATTGATTATTAAAATGATTAATTAAAAAGTGGTTCATATAATGGTGTAACATGTCAAACACTGTTTCCTAAAGCTGAAGATTCAACCTAAATATATTTTTTGTCCAGACCAACAGTCCACAAACCAAAGATAATCAGTTTACTATTATAGGAGACTAAAGAAACTGGAAAATAATCAGTTTTGAGGAGGAACCACAGAATTTAGACAATGTCATTTGAAAACTAATTGAAAACTAATGTAATAGTTGATGACTAATCAACAAATAATTAACTGTAACAGTGTTAATAGATAAGCGCAGCCAAACATAACTGAAATAATCATACAAGCTGTTGTCTCAGCATATTTATGGGAATATAAAGTCACACTTACTGATCCAATGTTATTTTGTTGTCTTGTGCTCTCAGCAATGAAGTTGCAGGCATCCACACATTGCTTGATCTCAGGTGCAGATTGGGCCAAACTCTTATACAGGTTTGCTGTGCTGCTCACATCTATATTATCCACTAGGGGGAAGAAGACACTGACTATTAGACAACAGCAAGCCACAGCAGAGCAGAGCTTTGATGAGGAGAAAAAATGGTGTTAAACAACATACGTGTGGGCCAATAAGCCTGTAACACACAAATAATCCTCTGATTAAAAAATAGGAATGAATTTGAGAAAATACACTTCAACCTTTTTATATGGTCTTTTCGTTTGTGGGACCCATTTTTAGAAAATGATAGTTGGATATGATAATTCTTTATGTCCTTCTGGCCTAAGACGGTCACTTTTCTAATGAAATTAAAATAAATAATACATGAGAGTTTTGGAAACACCTGGTCCTTATGTACATTTATCCAATTATGGCTGTTGTATGAATATTTTTATTTTAGTGAAAAAATGTAAAGTGAAACCAAAACAATTGACATTTCCATTGATAAATGTGATTTAACTAAACTAAATGGAACAGATGTAGAAGGTGTTGTTAATGTTACTTACAAATGGAATAAAATAAACATGTGCTATGAGTATTTTAACCCTCTATTGCATAGTGTTGTCATATGGTAACACCATGCAAATTCTTGCATATCTTTGGCCCAGAATGCAATGCAGTATTTGGGTTTGCTACAACAAATGTGCCCCAGGGGGCGAAAAGATATTTATCAGTCTATGTAAAAAGACTGAAAATAGGACTTTCTGGTCATGGGATGTGATTCTTTTTTTCTTCAAAGTGAAAGACATGGTTTTTACAACTAAACAGTAAAACACTGATTTTATATTACTGCTTTTTAGTAATATGGAGCTAAAAAAAGTGCAAGTACCCCCTGTGTAATAAACTAACAAAGACCCTATATGGGTTAAGCAATATCTGCATCATGCCATATGCACAAAAATAAATGGGTCACTTATGTATTATTCAGATTTATTCCACAGAAAATTCCAGTGAAGTTCAGCATTTATATTTTCTGAGCTGAGGACTTATTCCTTTTCTCAAAACTCTGCCTGTGGCCAGCCAGATTCTGCAGCTGGACCGTACTGGTGAAATAAGATATCTCACCGATCGCTCCGGCCAGGCCGTGCCTCTCTCTCTGCTTGTCAAACATCATTTCGCTGCGAGGCTGCTTGAGCACATATTCCTCCGCTCTCTGCATGAGGCCGAAGGAGCTTCGCCGCCGCTCCCTCACCCCGTTCACCTCTGTCGTGGCCTCGCTTTCATCCACCAGCGGCGACATGCCCAGGAAGCGAGGAACCATCTCCAGGAACAACTGGAGGGCCCAAAAGAGACAGTTAGCGCTCATAAATAAACTCCATTAAAAACTAATACATTCTATTTCAAACCTTTAAAATACACATAGATAATATATGCCTGTATAACTATATGACCGTACGATCCTATACAAAGCCTACATCACACCCTATAAAAAATTCCAGATGAAAAAAAATATTTTATTTCTAACATGACACCATGTCACCTGGAACTTTTTTTTGACATTTTTTATTGCCCAGTCATTTGTGACTGCCCAGTTGTTTGTAATTTCTGTTGTCATGTAATGTAAACTCTGTTCTATCTGACTTGTGTGGGTATATACACTCACTGGCCACTTTATTAGGTACACCATGCTAGTAGCGGGTTGGACCCCCTTTTGCCTTCAGAACTGCCTCAATTCTTCGTGGCATAGATTCAACAAGGTGCTGGAAGCATTCCTCAGAGAGTTTGGTCCATATTGAGATGATGGCATCACACAGTTGGCGCAGATTCGGCTGCACATCCATGATGCAAATCTCCCGTTCCACCACATCCCAAAGATGCTCTATTGGATGGAGATCTGGTGAGTGTGGATGCCATTTGAATACAGTGAACTCATTGTCATGTTCAAGAAACCAGTCTGAGATGGTTCCAGCTTTATGACATGGCGCATTATCCTGCTGAAAGTAGCCATCAGAAGTTGGGTACATTGTGGTCATAAAGGGATGGACATGGTCAGCAACAATACTCAGGGAGGCTGTGGCGTTGCAACGATGCTCAATTGGTACCAAGGGGCCCAAAGAGTGCCAAGAAAATATTCCCCACACCATTACACCACCACCACCAGCCTGAACCGTTGATACAAGGCAGGATAGATCCATGCTTTCATGTTGTTGACGCCAAATTCTGACCCTACCATCCGAATGTTGCAGCAGAAATCGAGACTCATCAGACCAGGCAACGTTTTTCCAATCTTCTACTGTCCAATTTGGATGAGCTTGTGCAAATTGTAGCCTCAGTTTCCTGTTCTTAGCTGAAAGGAGTGGCACCCGGTGTGGTCTTCTGCTGCTGTAGCCCATCTGCCTCAAAGTTCGACGTACTGTTTGTTCAGAGATGCTCTTCTGCCTACCTTGGTTGTAAAGGGTGGTTATTTGAGTCACTGTTGCCTTTCTATCAGCTCGAACCAGTCTGGCCATTCTCCTCTGACCTCTGGCATCAACAAGGCATTTCCGCCCACAGAACTGTCGCTCACTGGATATTTTTTCTTTTTCGGACCATTCTCTGTAAACCCTAGAGATGGTTGTGCGTGAAAATCCCAGTAGATCAGCAGTTTCTGAAATACTCAGACCAGCCCTTCTGGCACCAACAACAATGCCACTGCAGGAGATTGTCTTGACCATGTCTACATGCCTAAATGCGCTGAGTTGCCGCCATGTGATTGGCTGATTAGGAATTAAGTGTTAACGAGCAGTTGGACAGTTGTACCTAATAAAGTGGCCGGTGTTTGTACTGTCATATATATATATATATATACATATATATATATATGACAGTACAAAATGCATTAAGAACACTTGAGTGGACAAAGATTTTTTTTCAAACCTTGGTTTACATCCCTATAAATGTCTAAAAACACAAAAAAAAATGTCCTGACTGAGCTCATCATAATTCATGCATGAGAGGGTTAAACACAAGATTAGGTGTGAATGAAGTACTCACATGTTTGACGCTGTAGGACATGGTGTGGGTGCTGGGGCTGCGCAGGGAGAAGTTGAGCACCACGATCTGATTGGTGGCGATGAGGGTGGTGACCGACATGACGAAGATGAGGTACCTGAGGAATTAGACAGTAGAGAGGACCTGCTGCTGGACAGGGGGACTCGGACTGTGGTGGATTAATGAAATGCAAACATTCAGGCGCAGGATGCTGCAGCCGAATCACAAACACACACACACACAGAGCGCACTCACTTGCCGATGAGGGGGACGGAGAGAGACGTCTCAGGGACCTTCTGGGCGATGAGGAAGAGGAAGACAGTCTGAGCCAGCAGGACGGAGATGGACACTGTCAACTTCTGTCCCCCAGCTGTGAACCACATCACATGAAACCTAATTCTCCCGTCGTATTCAATGTGTGCTCAATTAGCAGGCATAGTTGCAGCAAATATAAAATTTTAACAAAAAAAAAAAAGATATATGTGTGTGAGATATATGACACTTTATTGGGGTCATATGTTTTATTCAATCAAAAAGACGAGGATTTGAAAGTCAAATTTTCATTGAAATTTTGAAGAAAAAAAACTGAAGAAAACTGAAAATAATTATTGTTATTTGAGTAATTTATCTGTGTTCATGCAAATCTTTTCATTTTTTCTGGTTTCAAATCTCAATTGTTTTCAGTTTCATATTATTTATTTCAGTTCCAGGTGATTTGAAAGACAAATTTCAAGTTCTAATATCAAAATTAAAAAAATAATATTAATATTCATTGTTAAATAATAATTGAATTTCTATTTTCATGCTAATTGAATCCTTTCACAGTTTTGATCTTTACAGATAATTTATTAAAATAACAATAAATGTTTCTTTTTCAAATTTCAGTATACAAATTTTACCTTCAAATTCCCTTTTTTCCAAATGAATAAAACATATGACCCCAATCAGAGATACCAATGGTTTTCTGACTATGAAATGATAGCTTCTAAATTTTGTTCAGACAGATATTTAGATTTTATGTCCATGATACAATCTGTTGTCAGTTTTCCTGTTATCACCTCATATAGTTGTAATAATAGTAAAATCGCCCTCACTGACCTTGTGCAGGGAGGAAGTAGGCCAGTACGACCAGTGAGGAGATGAGGGAGCAGGGCAGGATGATGTTGATGACGTAAAACAGCGGCTTCCTCTGGATGACCAGATTGAACAGGATCTCCTGATATTCCAGGTCGTCTGGGGAATATCGTTTGTTGATCACCTTCCTGGCCGGGCGATGGACGATGGCCCACTCACCGTTTTCTAAGAGGTAAAAAAACCCACTAAGCTAGTAAGGAATTATCCGTTTCATCATCTTATTACATAATGGCCTAATATTCAGGTTTCTGCGAAAACACAAAAATCTTTGTCAAAGTCAGAGAATATTCTATCAGTGAATCATGTTGACAGTGGATGACTGTGGACACATAAAATGTTGTGTGTCTCTGATGTAACATTAAAGAATAAACTGATTCATCAAATTTCTGAACATTCTAGTGTCACTTTAGGCAACTGTAAACATGGATTTAACTGTTCTATCATTCTATAGTGAACTCTAATCTTACAGCCCTTTTTTTTATCATTTTCCCAGGTTTTCTTTTCCTGTTTTTATTGAATGTAACTCATCTCCAACATCCAGTTTTAAAAACTTTTTGGAACCTGAGATGTGGTCAATTTTAAATGTAGTGATGACACATCACATAGCCCAAAGCCTTTATCACTAACCAGTAGATAAAAAAAAAAAAAGACTTAGGCCGTTATTTTATTAGGGCGACAGTTGATGAATATAGCTGCATTGAACCTGTGAAAGCCTCAGGGTCAATGTCCACCCATTCAATAGTTTCTCCTTGTTCTCCTACAGCCAAGATGAGGTCCACTTCACTGGCGCTGTACGTCTGAGACCTGGGTTGGAGGCAGAGAAACCAGTATAGAATCAAAATAAGGCATCAGCATCAATGGATTTTAAAATGACATAATTGTACCCACCTGAATGCTAACGTGCAGTTCTGATAATCAAATGGGAAGTAAGTGATCTCGATGGCACAAGTGCTGCGATAAATAGCAGGAGGTAGCCAGTACATCCAGCCAGAGCTTTGGATCAACACGTTGGCGTAATAAGCCACGTCGAACTTCCCATCGATGCTGCACAGAGCGAGGAGAACAGAGAGTTTACACCCCACTTTTTAAAACTAAAAAGTTGAAAAAGGATGATGAAACTACAGTATTTCACTCTTTATTATTACTTGTTTTCAAGGACAATGTCAGGAAGCCAAACGGTGTTGTACGGGACACGAATGACATCAATGCCATAATATTCAGAGGAGTTCCAGGCAAGGCGATAATCAGTCCATTGCTGTGGCAGCAGAGAGAAGGCGTAAGGCATTGTTGGATAAAGGAAACTTAATAACAAAAAGCCTTGGTGGGAAATGTGCGTATCAAATAAAAAAAAGGAGAATAAAGAGCGAGAAAACTCACAATCTCAATCCACACATTGGTCGTAAGAGTCTCTTCCTTTTCATTCTGCGTGTGAAGTGAAGAAGCAGAAGAAGAAGAAGAAGAAGAAGAAGAAGCGTGAATATTCCAAAGCTGTGTGTTCTCATGCTAAATTCTCTGGTCCAGTGGCGTGCATAGAATTTTTTGAAGGGTTGGGGCAAAAAGAACAAAAGGGCACCTACAGTCTATTTTTATGTATATAATATATGAATTGTACATTATGAAAACTGTGATCATAATTCTGTAGATTATTATACATTTTAAAAGGGCACTTTACTGCACATTCAGACATTTGAAAAGGGCCCTTGACCCATAAGAACCCAGACATATTTATCCTTAAAGGAAAGTTATGTGGCTTATACCATTAGACCAAGATTAAGTTACTAAAGATTTGTCTTTTGACATATATGTAACATTGGACATTAGTGGCAAACATATTCCGTATTAAAGTACTGTTTTCCCAGAGTCCTGCCCTGTGTTTTGTCATTCACAGAGCATGCTTCTTTGACGTGTGTGTTTTAGAGCTGTGTAGTAGAGCTGTGGGACTCTTTCACACTCACCAGTGAGATCAGATTGGTGAGGGTCAGCTTGATCTGAACCTCCACCGTGTTTTCAGGGTGAACCACCGGCCGGATGTTCTTGTTGTAGCCTTTGAACAAGGCGCTGATCAGCTGCACCTCTTCATTCCCCTGCACTGAAGGAGCCAAACATGAAACAGGAAGTGAGCTTTTCATGCTGAGAGTAGGCTTGCTTAATATTTCAACTATGTTTTAATGTGTTCATAGACTTGTGAAATGTGACCTGAAAACACATTGATTTATGTAAGATGTCAAAAGACCAAAAGGTTGTTTTCAACCAAGTGTTCTAATATTAAAGCATTTGATTAGTATTGCACTTTATATAAAATGATGATGATGATTTTTTGAGGTGGGTTTTATATGATCAATCTATATAATCAAGTATGACAGATTTTCATCTGAAAAGTTGACTTCCCTCTAAAATGTGGTAGACTGCAAACAAATGAAATCCAATCAGGTGAAAATATCCTGTTTTGGTACAATTAGTACAGTATAGATTAGAATTAACTTATTCCACTGGTAGATAACTTAGCTTATTTCAAGTTTTTCTCTTCTTGATTTTGGTCATTTTAGTCTTGTTGGTTTTGTTTTAAGAAAACAAACATTTCCTTTAAAAAATGATTTGACTAAAATCAAGAAAAAAACTTACCAGTGGTATGAGATAATTCTACTGGTATTGGACTAATTGTATCAAAAACTAGGTAGGTTCACCTGTTAAGATTTCAATTTTGCAGTGTAAAGTGGAAGCCTTTTTATCAAGTGTTATCAAAAAGATTTTTTATCAAATGGAAATACAAATAAATAAGTACCTCAAAAATGTACTTAAGTATTTGCAGTATTTGCAGTATTTGCAGTATTTCAGTAAATGTACTTAGTTACTTTCATCCACTATTCAGATTCTTAAGTAAAAGTGTAATTTAATTGTAAGGAAATATTGACTATTGCATTTTGTTTTTAATGTTCAGCATGAGCCAGAGAATAAAGCAATACCCATCTCAAGTTAAGATAATGTTAGCCACTATAAAGACTGATCAATAATCAAATTTAAATATATTTAACTGCACTTTACAGTAAGTCGAGTAGATTCAAAAGTCACTCTATTCTAATGATTTATCAGGCAGGGAAAAGAAGTAGCTAGTGAATGTAAATAATGCAGAATTTGTAATATTATTTT
Source organism: Eupleurogrammus muticus (assembly GCA_036785175.1). NCBI lineage: Eukaryota > Metazoa > Chordata > Actinopteri > Scombriformes > Trichiuridae > Eupleurogrammus > Eupleurogrammus muticus. The sequence continues at coordinate 19,699,839 of JAYKQN010000007.1, read as the reverse complement.
CAGCTTTTCAGATTTTTTTATGAGGAAGCAAATGCATTTTGCATTTTTCTCTACAGGCATGACTTGGCATCATGTATTTCTTCAATCAAGTGAACATGACAGAACAAAACGTTCAACTTCACTGCAAAACCTGAAATCTAACAAGTGAAACTGGGTTGTCTTTCGTACAATACTGAGCAGAATAATTTTTTCACAATGGCAGATAATTTAGCTTATTTCAAGTTTTTCATTATTTTATTTGGGTTAATTTGTTTTTAAGGAAACATGAATTACATTTTCTTACAAAAATTCAATATAAAAAATGAAAATTATTTAAAAAATATAAAGTACTATAATCAAGAAAAAAAAATCTAATGAGCAAAATAATCTGCCAGTGAAATAAGATAATTCTACTCAACATTGGACTAATTGTACCTAAAGCAACACATTTTCCCTTTTTAAGATTCCAGTTTTTGCAGCATTGAACTATGTTTTATTTGTAGGACAGAGCTGTTGCTTCAGTCATTAAGTATCCTTCACAAATACAAAAAAAAATAATTATATTTGAAGTAAATATGAACATGTTTTTGCTGTGAAGGTGCAGACAGAGAGATGAGCTGGTGTAAGAACTAAACGCGCACCATTTAAAGCCTGCAGGCTAGTGCTGTATTAACTACCTGTACTCCTCAGTTAAAGTGCATTTAAACACGTATTTCAGTATAAACCTCAAGAGAGGCAGAAAGGTAGAGGTTATTTCCCACCACTTGTCTCTTTCCTCCCAGCTGTCACTATCCACAGCTCACATTACACAGCAGCTGGGAAACACTAAACTAGGACTTTAAGTCACACTCGGGTCATCTACAAGAATCATCAATATCATCATTAGGCGGAAAAAATGGTGAAGGAAACATACAGGATGAAGCCAGTGACAAATACTGTGACACCGTTTTTTACTTTTAAACTGTGATCTTAATCCTCCCATGGGGAAGTCAGCGTAGAACATGTAACCCCTCACTGACTAGGGATTTCTCAATAATTAATTATTAAAAACAGCTAAATGTTCCTGGGAACATGGATGAGTGCACAATGGGTGTGATAACCAGTGATATATTTATGATGTAGTCATGAGGTGTTTTATTGAGTTGACAATTTCTCCTCATAGTTCTTGTTAAAATTAGTGTAATGATCCAATATTCCTGCAGCAAATATGTGGTAGGCGACAAAAGTGGTTTAAAATGAGACAGATGTTTCATAGACACAAATTAAAAAAAAAAAAAAAGCCAATAAAACTACATGCATCGATTACATTGATGTAGCTGAAAGTGACAACATTTGGTGACATGAGGTGACAGAGCAGTCAAAGTTAAGTTATGTCATTAAACACAATTTATATATACATTTTTTATAGGAAACCCTAATTTAAAGGCTCCAAAATACACACAATTTTATATAAAATTAAAGCTCAAAACGGTAATTTAATCTACTGTATTTATATGATATTAACAGTTTACAGATTTGTTCTGTATTTCAAAAATACATGAGAATATCAATACAATATTAAAATATTTTGTGAGCGTACATGTGAATATAAAACATGTGTAAGTCACAATACCCTTTATATGACCTTTAATTAAATCGTATAATAATAATAATCCTATATGTGTATTTATAGGGTAGGGTGATGATTTATTACATTAAATATAGATTAATATACAACAGATACCTACATAGAATCATGTCATTAAACACAATTTATATTTCATTGCTAAAGGAATTACAAGAGAGACCACCGTATTTGTATAAATACCCGATTTATCATTAAAAGCCAAAATAAATATACAAAAATACAATTTTATGTAAATTTAAAGCTGTAAACTGTATTTTAGTTAAAGTCATGTACTGTATTTATGAGATACAATGTTATTATTATTATTATTATATAATATATGAGAGGGTGATTTAATGTTGTTTTATGGTACTCTATTGATTGACATTCAATTTTTCATAGTGTGGAGTAGAGCCTATGTAACCGTGTCCCATACTTCAGTACATGCTTCTATTCATGTGACATTATAAAACATGTGAAGCAAAGGGATTTTAATGCTGAGGAGTGGGTCGTCATCGAAGCTCAAAGACAGATGAAGGACAGAGTTTATTCCTAATAACATCACACCTTGTGGGTCCCAGAGCAACTGAGTTTGACCTAATAAATGAGTTCATAAGTCTCTCCAAATGCATAACAAGCTTTAATTCAAGATAATCTCAAGTATTTCACCTGACAGACGATGTCACTTTCATTAGTAAATGCGATTATCTGTAAGAGTCTGCATTGTTTGTCTTGGATGTTCTTCTCAGTCTTG